>VWZW01005955.1:751704-1152278 GCA_013397115.1 Edolisoma coerulescens
CCCCGGCTGCACCCGCCGTGTCCCGCCGCGGGCCGGGGAGATCCGCAGCCTCCGGGGCTGCCAGGCTCGATTTTCCGACCGGGCTTTATGGGAATATCGATAGAATTAAAGTTACTTGTAATTCCGTGATAAATGAGATGTCTCTAGTAAGTAAGATTAAGTGCGGCGCTATAAAGTTGTTTATCTGAAAAGTAATTCTCAGAAACCTGACTTCTGACACTTGGTCATATATTAAACCTGCTTCTTGAACATTGTACTTCAAATCCTCCCTTCTCCCCTAGCCCGGTCCCTTCCCCCCCGGAGCTCGCTATTTATAACCCCGCTCAGGGTATCACTCTGTAGGTGCGGGCAAGGCTCTGGGTGATTTTTCACCGACTGTGAAAGTCATCATTTGCAATAGCCAAAGAATCTTTGCTTAGGAAATAGCGCTTGGCGAGTGGACTTACGAATGGATAACATCTTCTGACTATGCCATTATCAGTGTGAGTGCCAGTACTAACATCTGAAAGTCATACAGCATGTACTGTTCCTGGCAGCTGAAAGGGGTAGGGCATACTGTGAGTTTCGGAAGATAACTACATCTAGAAATGATCATAGTGACAAATCTGTAAAGACAAAAAATGCTACCAACATTTCTAACAAAATTAAAATACAGTTCTGCACCGTCCCGCAACACACCCACAGACCCAGAGCCGTGCACATCTGCAGCTTTATCTTACAGATTGCAATCCATGACAAAGTTAACACAAGTTAACTGCTCGAGCTGACTTTTCTATTTCTTCACTTTGTTGGAATCAACAAAACTTCCAGGCTCACAGCATAAATCCCCCCAGGATAGGCCAATTCCCTGTATTTGTTTTTTTTTTCTCCTGAGCAAGATGAATGTAGCACTATATATCCCTTAACATGCTTACCTATGAGAGACATAAAGTGTGTGCTAATATTTTTAAATGGAAAGGTTCTTGTGTTTCAGAATGTACAGTTGTAGTATTTCCCTAGCCCGTGTGGTAGATGGCTATGGAAATGTGGCTCCAGTTTGTTTGGATGTGGAGATTCAAAGTGCTACATTTGCAAACGAGTAAATTTCCTGAGTAAACTCTGAACTCTAGACAAAGAGTATGAAATTGTGTGAGCTAATGGGGACCGTGTCTTAATTGATACCAATGTAAGCAAGTACTGCAAATTAATTGAAGCTCTGACCTACCAGAACAGTGAGTAAAATTATTAGTTGTACAATATTGTTCTTGTGTGATTGTTACACAGAACTGCTGCACCAAAATGTCTCTACTGTTCAGTGCAGCAGAGAAAAAAAGATTATTAGCAATTTTTGGATAACCTTCAGAAGCAACATTCTCCTCCCTACAGTATGTAATTCTCGTTTTAGTAGTATTTTTCTTTATTATTTGGCTATTCACAATGGGTGTCTAAACATTTACAGTCCTCTATTAACAGTGTTTCTTCCATAACAATCACACACTTTCATTTCAATTAGAGCTATTCAGTCTCCAGTTTTTCCACAATTATCGCAGGCCAATTCCCTCAGACTGCTCCCTTTTCCCAGCTCTGTTTGTAACAATCCTGCCCCGAGCCAGGCAGAGGGAAAACTCCCCTGTCCCTCTCACAGCCTCTTGCTCCGGTTTGTTTTTAAGCATCTCCACTCCACGACGTACCCGTGGAGCCCTGCTCGCTCCCGGCGTGCTGCTGACCTGGTTCATCAGCCTCCAAACGAATGTATATTTATTGTGGGAGAGTTTTCTGACAGACCGTGCAGGGGGACGTGAAACATTAACTCCAAAGCCTCTGGGGTCGGCCTGCGCGGAGCACGCCAGCAGCAGCGGCAGAACTTGCACCGCTGGAGCGTGTGTGCCTGTCCCACACGCCACATCCAGCAGGAGTGAACGTGCAGCTTTTGTGTTACATGGACTCAGAGAGCAATTTGTTATAACTTAAACACATATCAAGACCAACACATTAAGTACAGTTACTGCTCCTTTTGTTTATCTAGTGTCTTATTTTATGGTGCAGAACTAAACAGTGCCCGCCGAATTTAACTATGAAACCAGCCAAATTGATTTCAGAAAGACTTCTTCGGAGTAACAGAGTGATAAGGCATAAACTGCTCCTAGGTGCAGTGCTAGATAAATCCTTTTAACAGTCTTCAGATCAGTTAACAGGGTAAGTAAATCACATATCACTGTTAGCAGATTTATGGGAGAGAATTAATAGAATCAGAAGAGATAATCTGGTAGGGATAAAATTGCTGAGGAAACAGTCCTGCCTTATATTGGAGGGTATGAAACAACAGTCTGATTACTGGGAGTCGTTATGGATTGCTGAATTATGAGCTAAATCATCATAAGAGTAATTCAGTATTTATTAATTCTTTTCTCTTTAAACAACTCACAGATGCAAATAAAAGCCTCTCTCTCTTTGAAGACACATTCTTTATATATTTTTATTGGATGTAATTTACTATTTGCATTACCTGTATTTACTTCATAATTGAACATTTTGCATTCAAATTTATGTAATGCATTATGCTTGAGAATATATTTCCCCCTTATTAGCATAAATAGTCACTTACCTCATGAATTACTAACAAAGTTTATCTGAAAATATAAGTATATTTTTTATTAAGTGGAACACAAACATATGTACAATAAATTCTGATTTGCCAGTAGTTGTTACAGAAACACAGAACAACCCTGTATCAGAGAAGAGGGAAAAGAAGGAGCAGCGAAGAAGCAGAACCAATTACTGTGTGTGTATATGTGACAATAATTTCTTCTGTCAATGTTTTGTTTATTTTAATAAAGGATGAGTGACTCAAACGTTTGCTTTAGGAGGCGCAGAGGAAAAATGATCTCCAGGATGAATTTCTTCTCTCTCTTCCCCCCAAAATTTTCCAGTGGACTTGGCTCCCTGGTGCTGTGCCACTGCAGCCTTTGCTCCGGCAGAGCTCCTGCTGACCCACTGCATGCCGTGAATGGATGCTGCTCTACGCTCACTATCTCATGTATTTCCCTTTTTCCCTCTAATCCTGTTTTTAGGCTTGGGTTTACATCCAAATAATCAATATAATTTAGGCCCATTCTGCAGTATTAACACAACCTTGCTTATTCAGAGAAAACCCCAACCCTATTGACTTCAAAAACGGTGGGATTGAATCCTTGATCCCATTGAAACCAATGACAAAACTTGTATTGATTTCAGTGGAAGCAGGATCAGGTCCTTGATGTTAGCAATTTGTTTATGTCAGAGGGCTGATCCTACAAGAAATGAAAGACAGCAGCAGATCTGCTGGCAGGAAATCAGGTCTGCTCCCCAAAACCCAAAGGCAAAATTCCCAGCTAAGCTGTGGTGGATCTCCTTTACGCTGAGGTTTTAGCACCGGGATACGGCGTGGTGGGATGCCTGTGTAATTTTGTCTGGACGCAGAAAGCTGGTCCTCCTGGGAGCATTCAAATGAGCACATCTATAAATGTAGCACAGCAAAATGAGCTACTTTTGCCACTCTCGCTTTTCCCAAGCCCGGCACAATCCATTTCTGTGACGACAGTTTTCTGCCCCGTACGCATCCAATACTGCTCTTTTATTTTAAGGCTGAGAAAATCTTCCCTTTAAACTCACGCTGAGCATCAAATTGGACTCCACTTGCAGCTGAACATCTTGGCTGTCTCTTCCTTTCCTCCATCAGCTCCAGTATATTTTATGTAGAATTCTCCCTGTTAATGAAACTTGCTTCTCCTCACTCTCCACTTTCCAGTTTTTTATTAGCGTTACTGAATCCACCAGACTTGCTGCATTTCAAAGCTGCAGAAGGAGAGAAAAGAAAAAAATATTTATTTCCCTATACAGTCTCCTATTTGGCCGTTCTGCCCAGATCATGAACACACAACCTCTATTCATTTGTCTGTAAAGTTTCTGTCGCTAAATTAGAAAAAAGTAGCGTGAAAAGACAGGCTTAAACACACATTTTGGTTGCTTTTGTGTCACATCCAAGAGGGCTTGTGCTTTAGTTCTAGGAATTGTGAGATTTTAGCAGCTGCTTTGATTTTATTCCCCTGGAAGTGCCTGACAGTAACTATATAGAAGATGCAGCATCGGTGCTACACCTGAGTGCGCGAGTTTGCTCTGTCTACTCTGAGTCCAAATTAAGTGATGGCTTTTTAGCAATCAGGATATTTTCCTTGCTGGCTTATAACATTCATAAAATGCTAGAAATATTCCAAATATCTTTGTATGATCCAGAAGCAATTTGTCTCTCTGAAGGGAAGACAGCAGAGAGGTGTGACTGGAAAGCTGCAAGTGACTCTGAGACGTGGCTAAAGGTTGGTGTCACCAGATTTGCACTGTGCTTGTTCCATGATGCATGTCCTACTTTACTAATTTTCGTGAACAGCTTTTGCTTAAATGTAAAAATCTATGAAGACATTTTGATGCTAAAAAAATTCTATTCATTTAAAAGAAATAAAGACTTAAATTGCAATAAAGATTTTTATAAAGCTTTATGGTGGAATTTATCATTTATAACCTGGGTGATCACGTTCAGCTATACAGTGTGGTGTTTTCTCTGAAATTAGCCAAAGTGGGTGAATGGAGACCCTGGTAAAAACTCCTGCACAAATTAAACTGAAAACTCTAAAGAAGCAGAAAACTAGCATTAGTTAAGGGGAGAGAATAAAGCGATTACATTATTGTTATATATCTGAGCTGTCCTGATAATGTCCTGCAATATGCACACTACATTTGTATCTATTTTAGCTCAGAAAAATTATTACTGCTTTTTTCCCTCCTGCTCTGCGTTAAGTTTTTTCAACAGTATGAATGGTTGCAGTGACAGCATGAAAAAATAAATGAATTTTATATGCTATCTCTTTTTTAGAATCAGCCGTCAGTAAATGGTGAGGAGGGCATGATTCTGACATGATGTTTTGACGTGTAACTGCGAAGGTTGAGATGGTCTTTATTAAAAGTTGTGAACTTCAGTAAATTTTAAACAAATCCATGATTTAATGCCTTGAAGTGCGAAATGGCACAAACTCATTAATTTTTGGTGATAAACTGTGCTGCATGCGATGGGCTGAGCGCCACGCTCTGGACTTACTCCCTGTAAACAGTAAAATACGATAACTGCTTAAAGTAACTGATGGGGTCTTTAGCAACTCAAGGTTCTTGGCTTACATGACCTAAAAAGGTTCATTATAACAGAGGAGGGCTGGCGTCGAGCCCCGCGGCTCTGGCAGCTCCGTGCGGGGAGGGTCACCCGGCGCGCCGAGGGAGGGGCAGAGCGGAGCCAATTCCGAGCGGCAGCTTCTCCCCGCTGTGCGCTGGGATGGCGCTGATGGAAAAGGCTCCGGGAGGGGCAAGGGGACAGCGATCAGGCCAGAAAAACCTCGCATGGCGGCAATAACAAGAGACACTTCGAGAGAGATGGAGGGCTGATGGCTGCGACGCAGACGGGGAGGGAACTCCGCGCTCTGCACCCCCGGGCACGGCTTCTGTCTGTCTGTCCATCTCTGGGGCAGGCACAGCGCCTGCCCACACGGCAAAGATGCCCCAGACATGCGGAAAGCTGTCGGATGGAAGGTGGTTATGAGCACAGCGAGTCATAAATCCAAACCCCGGATGAGCTGTATGTATATAAGAGCACCTAAGGATCTTACGTTACCTCCAAGCCTTAATTATCTGACTGAATCTGGCCTAACCTGCTTATCTTCCGAGCATTACTCACGGGGCTCTGGCAGGAGGAGGTGTCGGTGAATACAGGACAGCTTTGGAGCCAACACCTTTGCCAGCTGAACTGGCAGGAGCTGAGGCTTAATCACGGGGAGGGGGGTGGGTGGGGGGGTTTCCTCCTTCCCAGTCTGTCTTTCCATAACGGATCCAGCTGACTCCAACCCCTGCCCTCTCCAGCCAGGGTGAGCCAGACCCCCTCCCAGCCATTCCCCTCCCATTCCCCAAATTCAATAGCCCAACTCCACCTGTGGTTAAAGACGCCAGGCAGGAGCCTGGCTGCTGGAGCTGTCTTGATACAGAGATACAGCAGCATCTGTCAGAAAATCTATGTGAAAACAGTACCCGTGCCAGCAAATGGAAACTGTAGCTTTCTAATCAGCTACATTTGATTTGGTTTGATATATTTAACTTCTTTTTTTTTCTCCCACGATTGGCAAATGTGTTATTCTTCCACAGAAATGAAAACAACCTGCAATTTACTGGATTGCTTTACAGAGTCTTGGTGCAAAGAAGTGTATGTCATTATGACATCTGATATCTTTCAGTGCCATTAATTGTCTTCAAGTGAGGGATGGAAAGCCTTATACCCCATTTTTTTCCCTCCTACTCCCTCAGAATTGGTTCACTGTTACGGGACTGCTGGGCAGACCCGGTTCAGATTTGTCTCCATCCGGAGTCTGGGTCATTCAGAAACTCTAATCCTTAACTAAAAGGAAATTATAAAAACATCCATGAAATTAATTTTCACACCTGCAGTTGGAATTAATAATGGCAACCAGAGCGACATCCTATTTCAGCTCCCTTGAGGTGACTAACAGTCTTGGTCATTAATATAATCCCAACCACCAGAGGAATTCACTGTCTGAGGGATCTACCATGAAAAACAAATGATCCCCAGAGCTATGCCTGCACAATGGAAACTGGCTTTAGTCATGTATTAGTCATTTTATCACAAGATTGTATTTTTGCACTGGGAAGTTTGCGCTCTGATATTAAAAGACAACAGAAGAGAACAACAGCATTTGACTTGGTAATTTGCACACAGGGTTTGATTATGTTTGAGCTTCCTCACTTTAGAAGGATGTGTGTAAATGACTAAGAGCAATAAATGAAGTCTTCTAAGTGTGAGGCTTTCTCATGCAAAGTTCACATGCATTTATTACTGTCTGTGCTTAGCATCCATCCTGCATATATCTGTGTGTGATGCTTGTACTTCATCTTGATAAGGGAGTGGTCTATTGCTAAAATGCTGCTTGAATTTTCCCCTGATTCTGCTTTTCTCCCTTAATTGCAAGGGATGAAATGTGTCAAGTGTCTGCTTCACTCGGCTGGGAATCACGGTACTGCCTCTGCAATTTCCCAGCCTTCAAAGATGACATGCAGCTAGCAAACTATAAAGCTAAGCGACTGCTCAGTGGCTCTGAGCTGCCTTCAAAAGGCATTTGCTTCTAGCAGTGGAGCAGCATTAGGACTTCAAGCAGGGCGCAGAATAGGTGTGCACTCGAATCCTTTAGCAGAACCGTCTTTCGGAAGGACTTTCCCTAATTATGTTTGTTTAATCCTGCCCTAATGGCCACACGTGATATGCTCCGAGCATCTGAAATGTTTTTGCTTTATTCTCCTCTGCTCTCAAGACCAGCTTGGCTTGTGAAAAGCAAAAAACTATTCCCCGTGCCCCAGGAACCATCTGCTCAGGGTGTGAGCACATTTCTACAACTACCCATATTCGTAACACAAAGAAGGTGGTCTCTTTCCTCTTCTAAATGTAAAGTCTGATATGGTTTTTTAAGGCGGTACACACCTATCACACAGCACAGCATGCATTGTTCTGGGAGACACTAATAACCTCGTGGTGCTGCTGAAGAGGTCTTCCTGTACCTGAAGTTGTTTAGTTGCATATTCACTATGTCATACAAAGGGGCTTAAAGTCCTTTAGCAGTGGTGCAGCACAAGAATTAGAGACAGAGTTGGAGATGCAGGCTTGTCTCCCTGTAATTTGTACAGACATTTCAGCCACAGCTTTTTCCTCTCCATTTAGAGCAGTTACCAGGATCAGTTACTGTGCATGTAGCTTGTGTTATTCCCTGTGGAGTAGGAGACAGGTAGGGCAGTTTCTCTCTTTATTCTTTCTGTTCTCTCTGCAGATTTACACCTTTTATAGCTGTTAAGGTAACTACCAAACTACTTAGAGACTGGCCTCGTGCAGTGGCAGGCTAGCACTTTCTGGTGTTAGTTTAGCCCCAGCGGGTTTAGATTCCATCCCCTGCAGTCTCTTCTAACAGGGATTCATTTTTTTATCTGCCTGAAATTCAAGGTTCAGCCTAAAGATGATTCCAGCAGCGCCTGGCAAGGTCCTTTTGCAAGATATGATCCAAAATCAAGCTCTAGGAGCCACTGATAAAAGAGGTGATATACCATAAGGTTTCTGTACTTTTCTAGATGACTCAAATAGACTGCCATTAGTAAATCTAGCCTTGCAAATTTAAAGGAAAGATATCCATCGTGCCACATTATTCTGGAAGTACAGCTGGGAAGGAAAGGCTGGCTGTAGCTGGGTGGGCACTGTCTCAGAAGAATCGGGTTGCTCACACCTTCATATCACCAAAATTAAGCAGGTCAGTACAAAAAGGGGCACTTCATTCTGCAGAGGTCATGTAGTGCCTTGTGTTGCATGGGTCCAGCTACCACACGTGAACCCTGATGCCTGGTCACTCTGCTGCTACATAGCATTCCTGGTATTAGAAAAAATTTGCACCACCGTGTCCACCTACTCCAGCAGATACCAGCTGCACAGATTAATTTTTAACCTCCTTTTCGTTTTCCAGGGCTAAGGCAGATGAGTAAACACTTCACTCTGAGCTTCAGCTGGGCAAACTGTTGTTAGCTCAGCGGAGGTGACAGCTCCCGAGTGTCTTTCCTTTCATTCCCAGACCCCTTTACTTGATTTTTCTGTTTTCATAGAAGTTTCATTCTGCCTGCTGGCCAGACACCAGCAGGAATTCCTCTGATGCCTGTTCGCAGCAAAGGTGCTGCAAAGCTGCAGTTATCTGAGCAGAGGAGGGCTGCTACAGGATTTCCTCATGGAAAGAAAAAAAAACCGTTCTGTTTTAGGCTTCTGGTGGCTTCTCTGAAAGATAACTAAACTTTGCATACATCGCTATCTGGAACTTGATCTTGGGGTCAGAAGTACAAGCATGCAAAATCTGCCTGAGCGAGAATGATGCGTAACCCCCCTCGTTATCTTCCCTATCACCTGCTTTAACAATACCCAGGTTTGGAGAGGGTCATCCTCCTTTATTTTGGACTGGAACGGCAGCTGGCAGGAGTAGAAGCAGGGCTTCCTCATCTTCACAATTTGAAGCATAAAAAGGGGGTTTAATGTCCTGGATATTAGTCCTGAAAACAAAGGCAGGGCACCTGAAAGCCATGAGCCCCAACATTGCCACCCAGACCGAAGGTCTGATGAATAGAATGTAGTAGAAAACTGTCCTTCATTACTTAGTAGGTAACTCTGTATTGATGCTGCATAAGAATTTTGCCTCATCTGAGGCTGGATAAAAGCAGAGGACATTTTTCAATGTTTGGCCCTTCATTTGGGAATTTCAGCTAATAACACTCTGTCCTTCCTCTGTTTCACAAGTCCCCTAGCTAATATACTGGGATGTGTGAAAATATTGCTATGACTCAGAGACAGAGCTTCGAAGTCCAAATCCAGACTTCTTTAGAGGCTTGGAGTGGTTGGGGCAAGGGCAAAATTACAAAAATGAAGATGAGATGTGTATGACTTGCTCTGAAGAGGGAACACCCACAGCATATCAATGCTCTTCAGCATCACCAGCCAGGTAGTTGTAAACCGAAGAAAAGTGCTTAGTACATCAGACTTTCTCGTTAGGAGCAATTTTCATCACCATGTGTCCAAATTAGTAAGATATGAAAAAAATATACAGTATCCTGGAGAGGTGAAGATATTGGTCTCAACAGAAAACCCAGGAGAAAGCTCAGGGATGGGACATCAGTTAGGGGAGCAGGACAAAACTGACAGGAAATGAGTGGTACCTAGTATTTAATTTTACCTCATTTTAAGTGTTCTTTCCTCACAGTTCGTACTGACAATTAACTATGTATTTCTGGAAAACATAAGAGCTGGTGAGGAGGAAAAAGTTGTCATCTGATTCCCTTTGGCTGTCAACCCTACCTAAAGCACGTGCTACAGAGGTTTAATGAAACTTTTCATTTGGACAGAACACAGACTGTCCCAAGTACAGCACTCACGAGTGTCCAGTCATGTGCAATTCAAGGACTTTGTGGTAAACACCATCTCTGTAATGTAGAATAATTAAAGTCATTCTCACCACAGCTGAGCCTGGCTCATTTGTGAACAGGGTGCAGTGAATGTTGTATCAAGCCTGTGATGATCTGACTGTTTTAGGAATAAACCTTTCAAAGAAGAGAAGACATTGATAAAAAATTGAGGTGCCACAGAAAAGGCCAGATGTTCAACTTTTAGGTCTTTAAAGGGCATGCAAATTTTTTCTCATGACTGAATGTGCATATTACCCATTGATGTGATCACTTATGCATCCAGCTCATCATCTGAATAGGCAAATATCATATCTTCTGCAGCAACCATACTCAGAATTTAATGCAAAATTCATTCTTTTTGAAAATCACTCCCCTAGAACACAATGGTAAATCATGCACGATGAAGTGATATGAAGAGAAATGCTGCACCCTTCTTCTGAGGTCTTTATTTCTTTTCTCTAGAAAAATGTCTCCACCTTGATGCTGAAAGCCACAATTATTATTTCTTCATAGTCACACTGTGTCGCTGCTCAGTGGCTCACATCATTGATTGGGCTCCATTATGCTAAATTCTAGAATGCCCAAAGAGCTAAATATAAAGCAGGAGACAACAGATACAAAAATAGATGTGGACCAGAAGGTAACCATGAGCCACAGTTACCATGAGCCTGCAGTAGATCTGTCTTCCCAGGCGCAGTGAGGCAAAGCTGGGGTGACTCAGTAGGTGACAAAAGAGCACAAAGGACGAAGGGTTAGTGGTGGTTCTCGCATCACTGAGTTACCACACTGAAAGAATTATCCTGCATCATGACAGATAACACGACAGCTTTCATGCAACCCATGACTGAATGACAACCAAAAATGAGGGTTCTGATCCCCCACGAACTCACTTGTATTTTTTTTTAATTTTTTTTAAATTTTTTTTAATTTTTTTTTTTCTTTACAGAAGATTAGTCTCCCAGGAACAGCCAGTTCTCAGTCTCCCAGGAGCTGCCAGTTCTCACCATCTTCTGCAAAAAATGGTGTTTTGCCTTGCCTTTTGTTTCCTGGCAGATCCAATCATTATGGGGTTCTTCGCTCATTTCCTTCCCAACCACATGATTTTTATAGTTATCATGTTTGAACAAATAGAGCAAATTGAATTGCAGATGATACGTAATACAGTATAATATAATATAATAATATACATGAAATGTACTTTGCATTTGTGTATCAGCTTGTTAGCAGCAGTACTGGCCTTAACAAGAATTGCTTAGAATCCCATCTCCAGGCACCAGAATCCTTGAGTCTCTTTGGTATGGAAAGATGCTTTCCATTCATATTATGACCCGCTGTATTTAGCTGTTCTCTCATACACAACGACAGAAGTATGTAAGAAAAGATATGTAGGAAAGCAAACCTGCCATGATTATCTGTCTCTAAAATGAATGCTTACTCAGGAAGACAAAACACTCTTCCCCTTGCTAGGAAAACCTAAGCTATGTTATGTACACAAATAACATGCCCGTAGTTTTGGTGCCATAAAGTATAAATCACAATTTAGCCCTCTGCAAAAAGCCTCTCTGAACTGAGCTGCTGTGCCACAGTGCCCGAGGTCCACCTTCCTGGGAGGAGATGGGCAGAGCTGGAGGAGGTGGCGGGGAGAACCGCGGCGCTCCTGGCACCGATCTCTGCCCCTGCCACCACGCATCATTTCTGCAAGCACCCAACTGGGAGCAAACTGGGAGCAAATCTCAGGGTGTTTTTTCAGGTGATGTCAATGCAATGCTTGCTTTTCTCCTTTTTGAAGGGTTATAGGAATTCTGGATCCGTATCAAGACTGTGATCCCCCGTGCAGGATGGAAAAGGATTTTTAATGAAAACAAGCTTCAGTTGTGAATATTTTAATACAGTGCCCAAGTGGTAACAGGATGATAAAGTTTTGATAGACCTGGTATTGGCTTTTATTTTTTTAAGAGGGAACTCCTCTCTCACTAACAGAAAAAGCATTTTTAATGCCAACATCAATATAAAGTGCTGCTGGGACTTTTATATCTTTTCAATATCAGGCCTATGTTCAAGGAGCAAAAATAAATGCAGTGTTCACAACCATTTGATATTATAGCTGAATAGCTTTCAAAAAGCTCTTACCATGTTTTTATGCACAAAGTATGATTTGGAGGTTGGGGATGGAAAATGAGGGAACTGGAGGGGAGGGGAATCTTTTTGTTAATTTATTGATGTTAGCTGAAATGTTTAAGACCAATCTTGCCAGGGTCACAAAATGGTGTGGAAATTGGTTTATTTTCAAATAGCAGAATTTCTTCTTCTCCTTTCCATCTTTTTTTTTTTTTTTTTTCTGGCAGCATCAATAAATTTGTTTGATGCACTTTAAATGTTTAATTAAAACATTATGTTAGCACATTTACTGTAAGTGATAAAAACACTTTGGAGGTGGTCTTAAAGCAATTGGTGGCTCTGAAATTGCTAGACATGCACTAGTAAATCAGATACAAAGTCCATAAATTGGAACGATTCTCTTTCAGGCCTGTGCCATTTCACAGATATTAAAGCTGCTTAATTTAATTCCTCAGTAATGTGGAATGTGTACAGCAGCTGATGTCACTTCTTCAGACTGATTGTTTAAGGTCATATAAACTCAGGCCTACAGAGCACAGGATAGAAATTCCCTCTTATATTAATACTGTTTATAATTCAGTCCTCCTTCAATCCCTTAATCAGAAAAGAAATGTTTATTGTGTGATATTGCTATAAAATAAGTAGGAATTGTAATGAGTACTTGAAAAAGTAGAAAAAATATCCACTAAATCACAGCTACTAGCACCAAATGTCTCTTCTTTTTAAGCAGGCTTGTTCAACTTAAAAGAAAAACTTGTTTTTAATGCAAAGCAATCACTTTTGTATACGGAATTCAACTCTATTTTGTAAAGTACAAAGTAAAAAGGAGAAGTAAAAGCCTTATCAAACTATTCCTTGCAAATGACTTTGTTCCCCAGCAAGTAGCACTGCCCCATATTTACTTGATGAAATCTGTAACCAGCTGAAGTCAATGGGTGTTTTGCTGCTTCCTCCCATTAGAAGGGCTCACGCTTTTAGGAATTGCATAGGTAGCATCTTTAGCAATATGCAAGGGATAGCATCTGCTGCTCCACTGCTGTTTTAATACCTGCATTCAAAACACAATAGTAATAAAAGCTTCAGAACAAATTATTACGATTGGCTTCTTTGCCTATGTTGGAAATCTTCACTGAATCAAATTAATACAGAATATAAATATCACAATTAGATTTCACCAAGATGAGTAAAGAATGAATCTTCCTTCTTCAGCTAAGAAAGTAGATTTTCTTGAGAAATCTCTGAGTCAGCATTTCTTGCAAGATGAACCTTTTTCCCCTTCCCCCAACAATGTCAATAGCAGAGAAGTCAATGATTTCCAAGGATGTCACGGATAACTTGCAATAGGAAAGGTAAAAGTTCACTCATTTTGATGTGTACATAACCTATTTCAGTCATCTTTAACAATATGTAACACGAAATTCTTAGCATGGAAAACTTGACTAGATGTCATGTCCCCTACTCATAAAAACAAAGCTGTGTGACAAGTTTATCCCAGGGTGCAGGAGAAAAATTAGCTCCATTAGAGGCTTGACTCTGGAGCAGCAGGAGCTCTTCACAAATTGCTCTGCTGCAGGAGCCACAGGGTAGATGGTTTCTTGACATGAAGGTTTCCAGGGCTGTGAATATTTTATTTTTTATTCTCTGCAGTGTCTTGTACCACCGAGTCCTGACTCATGGCTGAGATCAATGCCATGCCAGGGATAAAGCAGCAGAGTACAACACATGCTGGTGTTGGTGATGTCAGAGGAGTGTGTTGGTGAAAATGATACTGTCGTCTTCAGTGTGTTTTTAATTCATATTTGCTCTCTTTCCTGATGAAACCACGTTTTTACCACCAGCATGAGGTAGAATGGATTTTTATCTCTCATGCATCAACCGAGTTATCAGCACGTTCTAATTACACTGTGTTGTGAGAAGCAGCAAGAGCACAGCTGGATGTTCCGACTCCAGATCTGAGGTGTCTGCAAGGCAGACATTTAAGAAAATAACTAAATACTGAGGTTCATTAGACCATGTAATATTTAAAGCAGGGTTGAATTTGTCTCATGAACTCTGTCCTGTGTGGTCAAATTCCAACTGTATGTCTGCCTGCCCCACTATTAATCACTTTTTGGATCAAGAGACAAAATCACCTCTCCAACATTCTTAAGCAAATGTGTGTTTTTTCCATAAACAAATAAAGAAATCAAAACTATTTATCTTAACTTGTTGATTTGTCCAAGTTATCTCATCCCAGATATAATGACTATCCCAAATATTAACAGGAAAAATTGTCTGTAACAGCTGCACGTATTTTAAAGCTGTTATTTTCTTCAGTCTTATGTTGTACTGGTGTCAGTCTTTAATGGTTAAAAAGAGTAGCAAAGGAGTAAAACCTGGGCAGTCTCACCCATCTTCCCCTGACCTATTTTAGATTCTCATAACTGTCAAAAGAAACAGAGAAACCAACTGTTGCCACACATTGTGAGGCCTTCATTGATAAACTCTGATAGAACCCTGTCAAGCTTCAAAGTCATTTTCAGCAGAAATTAATACTCTGTACTAGAGTCATTTTCAGAAGAAATTAAGTAAGTGCACTGGAGTAATTTATGCCACCATTTCCAAAAGGAATAATAGTTGATTCTGTATTTGTAGTAAAGAGTATTCATAAACTAAAATTAAATCCCAGATTGTGGCAGTTCAAATTTGGTCATTATGCTTCATATAAAGAAAAAGCAAAGCATTCTTATCAAGTATCCTTCCAACCAGAGTTTCAAAGTACCTGTATTGGAAAAATATCAGGAGGTGTGCCCAGAAGTCATGAAGATCATTCCTAGGTACTGTGAATTTTGATAATGTATAGCCATCATGTACATACATAAATATTATATAACATTTATATTTGTCATAGGTTAAAATGCTCTACTTAAGCATCAATATTTGTATGTAACTGAGGATAGCAGTCCTCAAGGTAAGCTTAAGGCCCTTGGGATTTTTTTTCCTTTTTTTTTTCCTGGAAAACTACATTTTTGAACAGTTTTGATATTTCATAATATAGTTTGTGACAGGGCTATTTCACCATTCACTAACGTGGGCTGCGGTGTCATCACATAGTCCCTAACACTGTGTCAGTGTGAGTCTACGGAGAAGACATCAAGATGTCAACATATTCCGAAAGGGGAAAGAGTGTCAGTGCAAGTTTGCAGAGACACGGTGGCGTGTGAAGAGGAAGAGAATCGACACGGTGTCTGTGGCTGCACAACACTGCTGGACAAAGACACGCTCAGCTCAGAAGCCTGTGAAGAAGCACGTGCAGTATTCAAGAGGAAGCAACCAGTTAATTGTGATATTTTCAAGCATTAAGGAGTATTTAAATGAGTTTTTTAAATACCTGATCTATAACAAGAAATCTCACCGCAGTAAGAGCAGATGATTGGAAAGTGACACGGTCGTGTGTGTTAAAGAAGAGGGGAGAGGAACAGTCTCTTGGGATGTGCAGTACCATCCTTGAGAGGTTTCCTCCCTGCCTTTTCCTGGTCAGTGCAGGGTGCAGCGTCCTCCTGAAGGGTCTGCACAGCCTGTGGGCAGCTCAGAACAGCAGCCAGCAAGGCCAGGCAAGAGTCTCCTCCTGGAACCAAGGGACCACATTCACCACAACATCAGTGCAGAGATAATGCTCATGGTGCACGGTGGTATCCACTGATTTCAGGTTTGAGATCACTGAAGGCAGATTGAAAGGTTCATTTATATTTAAGCAACTGGCCAAAGCCCTCAGGAATGCACAGCTCCACCAGTCTCTGCAAGTGTTTGTCTTTCCTCACCCCAACCATGTTTCATAAAATATCCAGCCCTGCAACTCCCCTTCCCACGTGCTGCCTCTTCTCCCAGCTGTGCCGAGCTCTGTCCAGTGTTGTGAGCAGGGAGCCTTCCCATAGCCCTGTTTCCTGCACGCTCTTGGAAAGGACACCCCACCATTTCAGGAGTGCAGCTCTGCAGTGTTGAGTTACATTTTTTTAGCCCAGACATCTGGAATGTATCATATAGAGGCCAGATTTGAGGAGTATCTTCATTTTGTGCTGCCTGCAGGAAGGAGGAAGGCAGAGGGTTCACATTACTGCAGCACAGATGAGCTCTAATTAATTTTTGTTTAATTAGTGGAGGATGTAAAGGTGCCTGTTAACACATGGTCCACCAAAGTCCTTTCTGACCCTCAGTAAGGAAGTTCCTCCATCAACATTTGTTCATCAGGGTAAAACTGAGGTAAAGGAATACAGCTTGCTCTGACCTGGATGGGACCAGGTTTCCACAGGTACTTCCATATTTTAGGAATGGATGCTTCTTTTCTTCGAAAGTCTTGAAGGTCGATTGTCTAAAGTGACTGAGGCAATGAAAATCCTAAGATTCAGAAAACTTTAGGCAGGGGCAGGATTCCAAAGCACCCAGCTGCCACACTCGGCCTGGTAGTGTAAATATGTGTCAAAATGAGGTGCTCTCTGCCCTTTTCCCAGCTGACAAATGGGACTCTGGAGGTCCAACCACACCACTGGGTGTTGTGAAAATAAGAGTAAAAACAGAAAAAAAGTCTTACTACATTCATTTATCAGTGCAAAAGGGAAAACAACACAGGGTTCAGTGCAGCCAAACAGATGAAAGATGCAATTGTCCTGACCTTGGGTGGTGGGTTTTTTCCACCCTTTTGCTGTGCTTTCTTAGGGAGGGATTTTCGTCATTACCACAGGCGAGGTCTCCTGGGCACGGAGCTGCGGCTGCTGCCGAGAGCAGCGAAGCCAAACCCACCACTGGTGCAGCTCCACCAAAGCTCCCAGCCTCACAGAAGGGACTAATTTGGCCTTGTGTATTTTGAATAAATTGTTAACTCTTCTCGGCATGAAGAAGTGATTATTGAAAAGTTTGCCTCCACATACAAATGCAAATGACAGTCGAAGAACACGTGAATGTTAATCTTCCAAACCAAGTACGTAGACAAATGCTAGTCATTAGAAACATTTCCGTGCATTTATATTAGGCTGTCCTCTAAAAGACTTTTCAGACAAATATGTCATCAAGATATTCAAAACCATGTAATCTTATCCAAAGTTTCATCTATCAACAGTACAGTTTTCATCTCTCGCAGCTGTGTGTCAGAATGTGCAGGCAGATTAGCCAGCTGATAGCAAGGGGGGAAGGGAAAGAGGGGCTCTGTCATCATCAAGAAATACTGCTGGGGAGAAGAGGCTCTTGCTGTTCATTTTTTAAAAAATCTCCCCAAGAACCCTTTCTGTGCAGGGATGCAGAGGATATTTGCAAAGACTTTAATTTTTTGATGGGAGTTGGTGCTCCCCCCTGTTCAAAGCCCCCCTCCCCCTGCTTCCCCTTCCCTGCAGAGAGTAAGTTCTCATAACAAAAAACATCCTGAGCACAATTGTGTGTCTGGTATCTGTGGCAAAGCGTCTCCCTCCACGGCAGATTAATTCACCAGATTTCTTGTGCCTTCATAGGCCCACAGAGAACCTGATAAAACCCAAATCCAGATGGTTTTGAATTCCAGCTGCACCCTTCACCTTCCTCAAAGGGCAAATCCCCACACAGGTTCCTTCTTCTCCCAGAGCCAGAGGGATCACTTGGGGGAAAAGAGAAAAAAAAAGTTTACATTAACACTTTTCAGCAAATTCTGTAATTCTGTTGCTTCAAGGAGAGAGATGAGTGATGACATATATGGGCTTCTGATAAAGATGCAAAGAGATAGGGCTAAAACACACAGTAAAATGCTGTGAAATGATTCCCCAATAAGAGATTCAATATGCTGCCACTGTTGTCTATGAGACAATGTCTTTGAATCCATGCATATGAATTCATGCATAATCTTTGAGTGTATTCATTTTTAAATACATTCTTTCAAGTGGATTTTAGCATTACTGAGTAGCTCTAGCTTGACAGCACTTGAAGAAAATGTTTTCAAATTTGGGGAGATGGGAAAGTTTTTAAAAACCGCAGAAGAGCAGTGAGGACTTAACATTGCCTAAAATAGGCTCCTGATTTTCTGGGTATCTTTGAAACCTCTTCTCAAAGAGAAGCCTTAAATCTCCATGTTTAGTGACACAAATCTAGTGCCTTGATTTTCAGAGTCTCAAATACAGTTTGTGCTGACCATATAGAATATTTAGCATGTCTGAACATCACCTGTCCCAACAAAACCATCTTCAGGTTTCGGGGTTACATTTTTCTTTTGTGCTTTTGGCATAAATATTCCTCCCCCAGGAGCAGACAGAAACAAGGACAGTGCTTAGCCATTTTCCAGGGACTCTGATTTCAGCCTAAAGGCATATTTCAGCAGAAAGAAATCTGTTTTGGTGGAGAATCCTTCAACGTGAACACCTCCCAGCACCAGGGACTGAAGCCAGCTGATGTCAGTGTAGACCCCAGAGCACCTGCAGGGATTGGGGTACAAGTCACCACAGCTATAACTGAGGGAGCTGAGCACCAAGGGAGGCAGAATCCCAAATCTTACCTGGATTCCTCTGAGCTTGTCTGCTTCCTTAACTTCAATACCAAATCCATCTTTCTAATGGGAGCGTAATGCTTACCCTATTCCCCTAATTTTTCCCTCAGCCTTGGAAATCTGGTTTGGAGGCACTTGAGTGAAAGAAAAGTTGGAGCACAGAGAAAGAGCCTTTTGAGAGACACCATGGAGATGTCCTGTGAGAGAGGAAGGAGAAGTTGTCCACTAAAACACAGCCCTTAAATACAAAAGCAAAATTTAACATTGCTGGAAAAGGAGCCCCAGTATGGAATTTCTTAAGGTTTCACTTGACAAACTCTAATTATAAACTCAAAAGCCTTTTAAAAATGCCCTTGTTGCTAGTTCCTTGGAAAACTACCATTGTCCCCTGTGAAGAGAAATGGAAAGGAAACAAGGAGCGGGGTGGGAAGGGGAAGACACATTATGTGATGAAACAAGACATTGCTCCTAGCCTGGGGCTCACTGCCTGGGCACACACTTCTGCCTGGCAGCCAAGGTCCACTGGGTCAAAACTCAGCTGTAGAGACTGCCCTGAGCTAGTGTTTACCTAGAAGAGCCATTGCAGCCTCTCAGGAAATAATCCACATTTCCAAACGAGCCTGCGTGCCCAAATATTTATTTGCTAGTTAGGTGATAATGGCTCTAGAGTGGTTGTCACAGTCTTTTGGGGACAGTGTGCAACTTGTACAGCTCCACAGGGTTTGTGCACCAGGTGAGGCATTAATCTGGTTAGGTGGAGTACTATGGTCTGTCCACAAATCATTAATGCTGGCTCCAGTGCTGAACACTGTTAACACGTGTACTTCAGGGCTGGCCAGTCAGCCCAGTCCCACACAACAGATATTTAGCTCAGAAAGGTCTGCAGACCTTTCCCAACCCCATTTTTATTGCTGACCATCCTGCCAGAGCAGCAGAAACCAGTGCAAGGCATGGGACCATGGGAGGAGGCTCTGGAGTTATGGCTTCAGCAGGGAAAGGCGGAGGAGAGTGAGAGATCTGCCAAAACAAGCAGGGGTGGTGTGGCTTTCAGAAGGCAGGGGCATCGAGCAGCAGGGAGCAGAGCTTGCTGGAGTGGTTTTTAAAGATGGCTTAGGAAACAGGCTTTGATTTTAGCAGCCGGTTCTACCAACAGAGACCAAACTGCCCTCGGCACAGCTCTGTCCTTTTTCTTCGCCTACACACCACCACAAGCCACAAAGCACTCACCAAGACTGTATAACAAACTTAACTTCAAAAGACCAAAAGCCACAAGAAACATAATGTCCCACAAGAAGGGAGCAGGAGCACAAAGAGAGATAGTAGTAGTGATTTCCCCAGATTCCTTTCTGTGAAAAGAGAGAAGCTGGCAGCCAGGAGGTTTATGATACACTTCCACATCTTCTTTCAGTTCCCAGAGCTGCTCCAGCTCACTTTAAGGGTTCCCAGATTCAGCCAGGGGTTACAGAAATACAATGAGGACTCCAAGTAAACATGCAGAAGATTTTTGCTTCGAGTGAGTACGGGGAACCCCTTTCTAATCTCGCCAGAGCTGTCTTACAGGGGCAAAAAAACAACAAATGGCACGAGTTCTGCTCTCCCCATGGGCCTGGCCATGTTCAGCTCTGAGGGAAGCCAACAAAATCTGTGAAGACATTCTAAGGCTGGTGTTCCCTCCCTCAGTCTTGCCACCTGTCTTTTTTCTCTGAATGGATGGAGTCAGGGATGTGGTCTCGACTCTGCCTCCACTGATAGCAGCGTGGAGATTCCATTAAGGAATCTGCTCTTGGAGGCTTATTGGAAAAAGTTCCTTGCACAAGATGTGATTGCTGGGTGTACACCCCTGCCCCATGCCCTGCCTCTGCCTTCAGCAGTGTTCACAGTCCCCTCTCACAGGAGAGGAGAGCACAGAGGCTGCTCTTTAGGGAAGGACATTTTCCCCCACCAGTGCACTGGTGGTGTCACTGGCAGGGAGTAGAGTGTCATCTGCGGTTTGCACATCGCAGGCATAATCAAAACAGCTCCCCTCCTAACGCATAACAGACAGAATGTCACTGAGATGGGTTTACCATCGCCTGGTTCCCCTGCACAGCCCAGATTAAAACCAAAACAGAGAAAAACCCCCAGTGTTGTGTGTAATCAGGGCTGTGAACGCCGACCCAGAAGTTGCGCATCCCACACCAGACAAGCCGAGTCGTACAGAGATAACAAAAGTTCAGTAACTCCTTCAGCAGATTGAGTACTTGATTACTCTGAACAATCTGCTTCAAAGAGCTGCAGCCTTGCCACAGGGGATTCATTCACCCTTCCTCAAGCCAGGAAGCCACCTCTGATGCTGCACCATGGGCTGGGAAGCCTCCAAACACCTCCAGGAACTCCTGAAGGTGCTTTTGTCCTGAAGAGGATGTCTCTTCAGGCATGGTGAACTCAGCCTGCTTTCAGAAGTTTTTTCAGGCCAACAGAGGCACCTGAAGACTTAGAGAAAGATGACACTGCCAGATGGCACGGCCCAGGGAGAGGATGAAATGAAGGCTGCGGGGGACGCGTACACTGATTTCTCCAAAGACTTATAACCACAATGAAGAAAGAAATAGCTCTGCCACAAGAGAGTCTGATGAGAAAAGTCATTTGCTACTGAAATGTAATTTAAAAAATGTATTTAATACCACTTAACAACACAAGCCTGTAATATCCTCTTATCTAAACTGCTTGTGGATTACTTGCTTTTCACTTACTAACCTACCCAATAATTTCTACAAAAAAATAAAAATACAGGTCAGGCTTTTGCTACCAGATTTAGTTATTTTACTACCAGACAAAGATGAGCCAGAATGGTTATCAAGAAAAATAAGGGGGGAAAAGAGAATTGGGAAATCTTAGACATTGTATTAAAACAACAGTTTTTAGGGTGTTTGATTTACTATTCAACTATGCGCAGCTGCTGCTGTGAGAAATAGGAAGCATGCCAAGGGAGAGAGATGGGGAAAAAAATTAACGGGTGGGGGAGGTTTGCAGAATCAACTGGTTAATGAGATATGAAATTTTTTATGAGTAAGCCCCTGCTGAAAAGCACTTGTTTGTTTGAACCAGCTTACTGCTCACCCACTGACATGGCAGTGAGGGTTCTCTCTCCCAAAGACTTAATCACCAAATGCGAAATTTAGATAGCATTTGGGTTTTTCGTGCACTGGTTTAGATTCTCTGTGCTTCCCTCTCCTTATCTTGGAGCAAGCTAAAACCTGCTGGGGTCCTGGCACAGGTTTCCTCCTCTCTGCAGGCTGCAGTGCTCTGTGTGAAGGAGAGCACTTTCCGTGGGGAGGGCGGTAAATGACTCAAGTCCTACCATGGTGTAGGGAGGAATCTCATCACAGTGAGGTAAGAGCCGTGGGTTTGAATGCCTTCAGGAGGAGGACAGGAGGAAAGTGGTGCTCTCAGCATCCCAGGCTGGTTCCACCTTCCCTACTGCTGCATTACAGAGCAGAGCAGAGCTTTCCTTTCTCCACTTTCAGGGGAAGGATTCAGGTTTCAAATGTCCATGGAAGATGCACAACCAGGATTTTTTGAAAAAGGAAAGCTCTCTGGTCCTGAGGAAGGCCCCTAAATCTTTTAAAAATCCACACCCTCACTTGGCTTTCCCTGTAAGACCACTTAGGCAGTCCCCTGCTGACTGTCCTCACCTGTGTGAATCCCCTTCCTGGGCTCTGAGCATTTTGCAGATTCTTCACCTGGAAACCTAAGCCCCAAAGTCAAGATTATTCAACACCCTGAATTTAGGAACTATTTTACTGCATCTTAATCTCTTTTCACACAACCTAAACCTTGTTTTGTAGTCCAAGGGAAAAAATACTTCAGTCTCCTTAGAATGAGTTTTACTTCTTTCCAATAATTTCTTGGATTATATTTTTCCCAGTTTCTCCTATGAGAAGCCCCATCATACTTACAGACGTCTTTGTCACTGCTTGGTGGTTTTCTTGTAAGTGTCAAAGGCTCAACAATTTTTGAGAACAATAAGTGTCCCAAATTCTCTAAAAACAAAACTCTCACCCTGAGGCATAGAGCTTAAGTCTGTACCAAAACCCGGTCTGTGATATTCCCCATGAGGAGGAGGGAGTGGGCATCACTAGAAGTCCTGGTTTTCCTCTTGGTTTACTCATTGACGAAAATCTGATGCTGGAGAAACTTTTGAACTCAAAATGCTCCTTTGCAGTTGATTGGTAAACTCCCCCAAACAATGTTTTATTGTCATGTAGATTCAACCATATCTACAGCTATGAGGCAGCTAATGGGCTTGGCCCCAGTCTGTTCCTCATGATATTAATGAAGGGTTCTTTTCTAGAACCTGTTCAAATAAAAAGCATTTAAGCTAAGGGATTAAAGCACTATGCAGTGCTCCTTTACAACAGAGCCTTGTGAATGGCCCTGTTTGCATCTGCTGCATGGTCAGGAGAACACCCATTGTGTTGGCACCCCAGAAGGCCCCACTGCAGAATATTAGACTTGAGAAATCATTTATTGGGATCTTATCTTGCATACCTAATTGAGATGTCAGGCCACTGCATTTAAACTATAACTTGCAGACTAATTAAAGGCAACAACTTAGTGCTTACCTAGGGATTCAGGGAGATTGCATGATGACCTGCCTGTGTTGTAAGGAAAGATTAAACAGAATGAACTAAACAATGTCTGTGTTTTTCTGGTGATAGCTGATTTGGGGGAGTAATCCCACTTTATCCCCAAACATAAACCTTTTTGTTATTTAGAGGGATGTAACCCAGAGGTGCCTTATGGACCTTTTCACCTGGCTTTGATGTCCTAACAGTTACCAACCTTAAGCTTGTTGTTTTCCTGTTTTATCTTTGCCCGAATTGTTTCCAAGCAGCTATCTGGTTAGAGGGAAAGCCTCACTTTTCTGCAGGGAAAACAGCAAATGAAACAAATTGAGTTTTATATATGTTTTGTTTTCTTTTGTTTGCAAATGTATATAATCTTATGACTCCAAATTCTAATCTTTGCATTGAATAACAGTGCATGGGATCTCCTGCAGAACAGCAGATCTGAAATGGCAAGTTAAAAGCTATGGGGTCACTGCTGGGACAAGAGGAAGCAGGAGGCAGTTTTCCTGTCTTCATGAAGATGATGATGATGCCTTGATTTCACACGGTGAGGAAGGAGGTAGGCAGACACCAAATATAAAAAGCAGAAGTTTATTTGGCAGTGTTATGAGGAGGGTAACTGGATGCAAACATTTGACATTGACACGCTGGAATGCTGTAAAAATTTAATTAGATGGGTACATTAGTCATAGTTGTGTTAGGGGGTTCATACACTACATGCAAAAATGCATGCTCCAGTACAAAAGAAATATTTAAGTCCTTCCTGTAAATACCATTTCCCTCATTATTGGGAAATGCGGTCTCAGAGGGACCATTGACCATGTCATTGTATTTACAAAAGTATGGTTAGAATGAGATTAACAGCGTTTATGGGAAGAGTTTTCCTACACAGAGAATGATACCTATTATATAGGGAAGGTTGTGCAGCCGAGCTGCAATGAAGTAGGCGTATGTGGCTGCTATCTGGTTTAATGTAGGGTTCACTTCTACACTATTAAACTCCCTTTAATAGCCTCATGCTCCCTTATACAAGGGCTATTGGTGAGCTCAGATGCATTGAAGCACTACAAGAAGTCCCACTGCAATTCTGCCTGCCCCTGGAAACCACTGGGGTATGTTTTATGTGGCTTCACAGCGGTCCCAAGGAGAGCTCAACTGGCTCACTCAGTCTGGGTAGTTAAAAAAAGTTTTCACAATTTGGTCCTTGCAAGGTGATCCTTTGGGAGTGGGTTTATTTGGGAAATGCATCTGAATCCAGTGCAGATCACTCTGGTTCTGGTATCTCATAGCTCCCAGTATGGACCTGCATGACTGTGATTAAAAGTTTTGAGAACTTGCAAGATTGATGGCTGTTTGCTTAATTTTCAAGCTTCAGCTATATCCAAAATCTTGCAGGGAGATACCTAGATTTCAACCATCCTTTTCTGCTTTGTGGTGAACAAATAAATGGTTTAGTCCATTTATTTAGTCCAAATATTTCCCACATGCGTGACATAAAGAACCAGGCTACTGTGGGGCTGGTCCACAGGCTGAAGAACCCAAATCTTTGCACAAAAGCTTTGAATGTGAAGGTCAGGGTGGTAACCCAGCTCCAAAACAAAGAACTGGTAAACCAGTTAGAAATCACAGTTGAAAGGACATGCTCAGCTCTATTGCAGCATGCTCACAACACCCCCTACATGATAGAATGGTTTTGAGTCTTTTGTTGGAAAAAATGCATATTTCATATAATTTGAAATTATTTCTGTTCAGAAATCCCTGCAGAAAAGGAGTTTGGGCCGTTTCCCTTAGTTTTCTTTCCCTTCAGCTTTACTACATGTGGAAAATAAGATAACGTTTTAATTTGACAATGTTCATTTAGTAGTAAATAAGCAAATAATTGGTGATGTTTTATTTCAAACAGTGTTTCAGTTCTAGTACCATGTGGGTACCACACATTTAAAAGTAATTATGAAATTGAGATACAGGATAGGAAAGGGATAAGAACAAAGGATGACTCAACCAAAATCAACTAATACTGTGTCTTAATCATTGTTTGGATTGTTCTGATGGATTTGATATCAATGCTACCGAAAAGGAGAAGGTTATACTGGTTAGCAGTTCATTTCCCAGAATTTAGGGAATTTTCAAAGAGGATGCTGATGTCTGTAATTACCTGTAAGCATATAAAAAAGGAAGATGCATAATTTCTGAGGAAAACAATTGTGACCCTAGAAAATCCCACGTGTAAATATCAGGAGTTTATGTTGGGAAGGGGGTTTGTGTGTGTGTATGTGTGTGTGTGTGATCAGGATTATACACATAAAATAATGAACAGCAGCCTGTGCTTTTGAATGAAACACCAAAACGTGGATCAAAATTTGCCTTCTGGTGCGCTATTTACATGAACTGAAAAAAATGTGTCATACTGGAAAGGGGAAGAAAATCAAGTCCAAAACCACAATTTGTATTAAGAAGACTTCTTAATCTAAATCCCAAATATAGAATCACAACCTCACAAAGACACTTGCCCTCTGATGTCACCTTGGCAATTTGAAATCAGTAGGTCAGTCAGAACAACTGAATTGTGCTGTCGGAAAGGATAACCAGCCAAATGACCACACATTGATTGCAAAACAGATGCATCTACACAGAATGTTTTTAAATAATCCCAAAAAAACCCAAGCTACCCTGCTGTAAAACATCTGTTGTCAAACTGCCCCAGAACAGTCACAGTGAGAATCAGTTTGGGGGTTTAGGGGTATTTTGCTTTGGGTAAAAGAGTCAGCTGAAAACTGCATCTACTCAAACATTGGCATGAGCATCTCAAAAAATTTGAGGGATGTCTGCAGGAACAATATTAGTGGGTAAAAGTCTCAAGAGACTTGATTCCAAGTGACAAAGTGGGATTTTAATTTCTACGTCTTCGAAGAAAAGGGAGTTACTCAAGAAAAGCAAAACTGAGAATGAAATCGAATTAAATAAAAAATATTCTGCATGAAAATTTGTAAATTTTTACACAATATTACACTGAGCAATGATCTTCAAAAGGAGGTGAGGCAAAAGGGCCTTACTTTACATGGGTCTGTTGGAACTGTATGGAATAAAAGCTCAAGAGCATCTTCGAGGACTGGTGGAATCATGGCAAAGAAAAACAAAATTTTAACATGGTAACATTATCATAGGCAAGGAACTAAGTTTAAACAGTATGCAGCAACTTGAACAAACACACAAAGTGTGAGGAAGATTACAATGACACTACAGCAGAGTGGTTTGGATGTAAGATGTGTAATAGGTGACTTGTTTTGGGCTGTGTACCCACAGACACCACCTAGACACACACCAACACCACCTGAGCAGGCAGCTGGATGGAATCAAGGTCCTAACACAGTTTCTCAGTTTACCTGCCTGTTAATCACATTGATGTACTTTAAAGTTCAATTAAAACCAAGGCTCCTGCTAACATACAAGCTGCAGTTCTTTAGTGACTTAAGAATTTAAGTTCCATTTGAAAAAGTCTGACAGACACTTTTGAAAATTGGATTCATAATTAGTAAACCAGACAACTGGACTCTTAAGATCATTAGAAAGATATTAGTTAGAAACTTCAAAGTCAATGGGATTTGTACACCTTAGTCACATAAGCTCCTCTGAAAAATTTTCCTTCATGTCAATCTGCATTCAAATAATTCTCCCTGCACTTGGATACAGTGTGTTTGTCATGACCACTGAGCACAATAAATTGAATCTCAAAAATCCAATAGGACTAGGAATTAAATAAATGTCTCCTTAAAACATTTTCTTTTCTAAAAGGTGAAAGAAATTGTGACCATACCACAGGGAGGGAAAAAAAAAGGATCTTTTTAAATCAGACTGAAGTAGTTCCAGCTCGTCTACAGCCTGTTCCCAAGTGAGTGCTGGAAGATCAGAAGGCTGTGACCAGCAGAGCCTAGGCAGAAGCAGATGTTGTGTCCAGAGCCCTCGCTGTGGAATTCAACAGCTGGTTTGGGGAATCATTTGAACTGGTCACTTGGGAAGGCAGTGCCTGCTTAGTTCATGGTAAATTTGAACAGTCCAGTGTTTGAACAGTGTATTCTTACCTCTTACTGGAACAAAGAGGCTGTGTTTGTAAATAAGATGACAATTTGTACCATATTAAGGTCTTTTGCAACCAACAAAGCATTCCCATTTTCCATAGAAAAGGAACCATTTGCCTGGGAAGAAATATCATCTGGCAGTATTTCTAGAGCCATGTTTCAAAGAGAAATTTGAAGCCACTCTTGTACAATGCACAGGCATTAATCACCAAAAGCGAGATTCTCATAAACAAAGTAATCCAAACCAGTAACACAAACCCAGTTCCTCTCCCTTGCTGCGGACTGGTCAGTGTGGAGCACACAAAAATCTGGGTCAAACCCCCTTCACTGGCAGAAAAGGCACCTGCCCCCACTGCCTGTGCCCTTGTACCTTACAGCAAGAGCAGAGTGGTGCTGAAACCTTCCGGCAGTGCAAAACATGAGCAAAGCCAAGGAGACTGGAACAGCAAAAATAGCATCAAAGGAAGCAGAGAAAAATGTCAGGTGCCCGTGGTGGAGCAGCAGGATGAACGGAGTGTTGTAGGAGTGCCACCTGAGCAAAGCGATCAATGCTATCAAAACTGAGTCAATCAGGGTCTGTACAAGTACAGCAGGGCTAGAATGATGACAAATCTCTGGGTCCAAAGGGAGACATCCTTCACCTTGTTGAAAAGTAAGGAAGTGGCTGCTGTGATCAGTTTTGGCAAGGGTTTCTGATCCATACCTGGACTGCTCCCATCAGATGTCGGGTGCTGGAGTTTTATGACTTCCTGTGTGACGGTGCTGCTGCCGCACCGAGAGCCGGAATTGCTGTGGACAGGCAGTGTTGACTGCTGCCGTTTCACTAAATGAATAATTACATATCTCCCACTCAAGCTGATTGTTTGAATATGTGAGAGGGAGAGCACAAGGGAGATTCTATCAATAAGGGAGCTTTCATTGCAGCTAATGTTGCCTCTGAGGAAAACCAGACTGGAGGAATGAAGGGTGGATTCTGGTCCTGCCATCAGTTCATGGCATCAACAAAGCTTAAGTGCCATATCTGTGAGCTACTGGGATGCTGAAGCAGATGACTTTTTTTCTGGAGGGGGAGTGAGGGGACTTTTTCCAAGCCCATTTAATAGTCCAGTCTGCAAACAATCTTCTCCTCTCTCGTTACTGTTCTACCCTTGTCTCTCCTTCTTGGCATGGTGCCGTTTCCCCCCCGAGCAGCAGCTGTGCACACTTGAATAGTAAATCAAACACCCTAAAAACTGTTGTTCAAAAATCTTTTCAGATCTTTCTCTCCTCTATTTCTGTTCTCCTTTTTCTTGCTAATGATTAAGGCAATTGGCTCTTTTAAAAATTTTTAATCTGGTGTGATCTAATTCTGTGTTGCTAACAACTTGATGTATCACCATGTCCATCAGTAAAAGGACCTAGAGGTACATCTGGTTCATCTCCCATCATTGCATGAGTAGCTGGAGGGTCCATGGTGAGGGGCTTCACATTTCCTCTGGGAGCAGGTCTGAGGTCATCTTGTGAAAGGCCAAAGAAGATGGTAACAGTCTGGATTTCCAGGAGATAGATAGCAATATAAATACACTCCAGTCAGGGCTGATTTACACTAACCAGGGACCTGAGCCCAACATCCTAAACAGCATTTGTTTTTATGGTTTCAAGACCTTTTCCACAACACAAATGCCTAGAGGATTAATATTGTAGAGAGAGGGATGAGGATAGAACAGCAAAATACCAGATAATTAGCACCATGCAGTATATCATATGTTTTTCGTTGAACTCAACATTCATCACAGACTAGTAGTGAGTAACTCCCTGGAAAAATGGGTGCATTTTTTCCCCAGAGAAGTTAGATTTACAGAAGGTAACTTAGCTGACAGAAATGCCTGACTCCTGCTCAAAATACTTAGCAGCTTAACTGTTCCTGTATTTTGAAACTATTGCAAGAAACTGATGTTGCATCTTAAAAAAGATTGGATTTGGAAACAAACAAATTTAAAAAGTGCATAATTCTGGTAATTCCCCTTTTATTTATGTGAGATGCTTAAGTCCATGGATAGCTTCTCCCATTTAGAGTGTACATCTGTGAAAGGGATGTGATGGTGGAGCTTTGGCTGTGAAAATACAATGTATGCTTTATTACAAAGAAAACCACAGTTCGAAAACCAGGGAAAACTCTGATTCACCAGCATGACTCACACACACACTATAGAGCCTGCAATCCCTTTAGCAAAGATTCAAGCCCAGCAGCATGTAAGTACTTGCAAAGAGAACTTATTTTCTCTAAATGAGTGATCTTTTCAAGTGCCTTATCTTGCTCTTTTTGAAGGCAGTGGAAAATCTCTCACTGGACTTTGGTTGAGGCCCTTAAATGCAGGAGGAAAGTCAGTAGATACCATGTAAATATCCACAAAAATGACTCAAAGCCACCATCAAGATAATGTTATCACAGGAGATGGGAAGTGAGATTTCTGAGAAGGCTGTTACAAGCCCAGGAGGACCTGCTACATTGGGTAGTGTCTGATTGTGATTAGTAAAGCTGAACTTTTCAGGAAATGAATACTTCGGGGTTCCCACCTCGGGAGACAATTTTGACATGTTCTCAATTTCAACAAATGAAATTGAGAGGGGATTGGAACTAGGTGATCTTTACAGTCTCTTCCAACCCAAACCATTCTATAAAATATGCCTGAAAGAAAAAAAAAAATTGCAGAGGATTTTTGGATGTCTTCAGAAAATGGAAACAACTAAACAACTACACTGGAGGCAACAACTCAGTTGATGGCATCATAAGGGGGTTCAAAAGATTTTCATATCCAGTGATGAAATAATTTTGTTCCATTACTCCAACTCCTGAGACCAGTGGTCCAGCAGATTAAAAAGAAGTGTAATTCTGGAGTAATATGGCGAGGAGTCAGGCTGTTAGGGCTTGCTGCCTAACAGAGCATCTACAAGAGGAAAAAAACCTCTTTGAGGTGTAATTACAAATCATTTTATCTGTTGAGGCTATGAAAAGCAGGGTAACAATGTGCATGGGCCTTAGAGGGAGGAACTCGAGGTACAGATGCAGGTAAACTTGTTTATTCAACCCTCTCAAATAAGTGGCTTCACTTTCAGAAATGCAAAGCCCCGTGTTGCTCTCACTCAACCAGACTGACAGGGGAAGAGGCCAGGTTAGTGCTCCTGGTTTCTCACTCACCATCACAGCCATACTTGGTATACCCATTTTCTCAGTGAAAATAAATACTGAAAGGTTCATTTTTTAAAGTATATAACATATAAGTTAAAGAACAAAGCTCTTAATTTGGTTTGTGATATTTTTTCCTTTGTTTTAGAATAGAAAACTTTCCGTGTATTTGGAAAACTCTTATGAGGAGACTGTCTCAGTTTAGCACACAAGGAAGCTGCATTCACCTTTTCTGTCTGTGTTTCTGTGGCTGTGTTGAAGTCACCTCTCTGCCCTGGGTCTCTTTGAAGCCACTGATTCTGGGATTTGTTTCCCTATCCACACACCTTCTGCCTGGGCACACCTCTGTGTGCTCAGCTCTACTACCTTTGAACTGCAGGCCTTTAGATATATGGGCTAATTTTCCCTGGTTTTTGGGCTATAAGTGGCATCTTAACATGCTTCTCATCCACCTATGACAGTCCCAAATTGGCTGAAACCTTGGCTTTTTGGCTTGAGCCATGGGAGCGTCAGGGTAGAACCTATGTTATGCACAGTAGCTTGATGTTCCTCAGTGGGGAAGTCAGATGGAAGATAAAGTCAACCCAGGGCCTGCACACTCATCTCTTAACCACACTCTGCTGGTATGAAAGGTCATCTCAGTCCCATAAACTCTCATGCTTGTATTTCCCAAGCTGACAAACTCCTCATTTGGACTCCAGAGCTGCCTGGAATCTTTCCATGCTGGAATTGCTTAACTCTGGAGCCGGTGGTGATCATTAATGAAATGTATTGCCTACCATTTCCATGCCATCAGCTAACTTGGCTTTGGACTCCAGTACAACACACATTACTTCTGGGTAGAAAATAGAGACAGTCCTCTCCATTTCATAATATTGTGTTGGGCCTGCAGTCTTCTGAAAGGCTGGAGTTAGAAAGTATTATTTATCTTGCTTAGAAAGAACAGAAAGTAGATTAGTAACCATGTCAGAAGGGTGTATTAAAGTTAATTAGTACCTGTGCAAAACCTCGACATAGGGAATTAACATTGAGAAAATGGTCTTTTGCACTGCCTGGGAAGAAAGAGCTGCAGTTCCCTCTTCATGACTGATAAACCTCTGTACTCAGAGTTCCTGGTTCTGTAGGTGTTAGATCTATGGTTGACCAGAGAATGCCATTAAGCAGAACTGATTTATTCCATAGTTTATTTCATAGTTACTTCTGGGGGAAGAGGGCAGGTGGGAGGTTGGACTAGTGGGAGATTTTATCTGAGGAATGCTGCCCTTGATTTCATTGGAGACGGGATTTTGCCTGGTGCTGTTCCCCTTCCTGGCACCCAGCTCAGACCTTCTCTGGAGCAGTTACTCCACAAATCAAGAAATCACGAATGCAGACACCTGAATGTGAAGCTCTTCAGGACCCACCATGAACTGGGTGCATGATCCCACCCAGGGATGCCCAAGGAGCTGACATATTAAGGCACATTTTTTTCTACAGTCCATGAAAGAAAAAACCTATGGGATTAGAAACGGTGTTCTCTTTAGTTTAGCAATTTAAACCTATTTCTATGGCCCCAATGCTTGTCTCTCGGTCCTCAGCAAGAAACTTCAACTACTAGATTGTCATTCTCCCATTTCACTGCCATCAGTGACAAAAATGCAGGAGGGTTTATCTGCATTTCTTTGCTGCTTCTATGGGGACAATGAGAGTACTGGAAACACGTATAGCTTATGTTGAGTGGGATAACCCCCCCATAGTCCTTTGCTGTCATTACCCAACCTGGCATCCAGAGCATCTTGAGCAAGGACTTTCCTCTGGTGGGAAGTGTTTTCCAGTGTTTCCGTCCAGAGATTCCTCTGCTACATTCCTGCATAATAAACTTGTCGTAAGAGGGATCTTACTCAGATAGGCATCTGCATTTATGCTACAGAAATATTTGTTATTTATAGATGAGATTGTGTGTTCTCCCTCACAGAGCTAGATCGTATCTCAAGGACACACCCCAAGAAAGAAGAGGGAGGAAGATATTCCATTCTGAGGAAGCTCAGGAACAATTCCTCCCTATTTCTGCTTTGCTCCAATACCAACAGCAGATACTCATGCCCCCATTCCTATATGGACTAGGTCGTGCTGGGGTGGTGCAATAGTTGGCCTTGTCTTTTGCCACCCACTGTTTTTTGTGTCTAAACCCAATTTCACAACAACCACAGAAGTGTCTGTGCCTTTACAGGAGCTCACACTCCACAATCCAGCTCAGGTACTTGTGTTTCTGCGTATGGATTCAGGGGAGTTATGAACATGAATCTGCATGGCAAGATGAGAGAACACACAAAGAGAAACCCGAACAACAACGAGCATTTAGAATAAATTGCAAATAGAGGTGCATAATTTGTGGTTAGAGAGACTGAGTGCAAGTCATTATTCAGTATCACTCATTTCTTTCCTCCAAATGTATGTATGAAAGCCAGGAACAAATAATATTTTTATAAACAGGGAGGAGGTTTTCTTTTTTAAATTAGATTATGTTAAAAAATAATCTAGGATGACTGGAGTGAGATTGTACCTATATGGAGAAATTACTATACAGCCAAGTGAATCATTTATCCAAATATAAGGTATAACTTCATAGCAAACAAAAGCCAGACATATTAAGAGTGAATTGTTTACAATAGAGAGTTACATATTAAAATGTATGTATAATTGTAACTTTCTGTTAACACCCTCTTGAAGAGAAAAAACACCAGTTGCAGGCTGTAAAATGCTGTGTCTCAACTATGCTGGGTGAAGAGCTCTGTGTGTAATGAGAGCAGCACACATAGGAGGGATTCTTGCAGATAAAAAATAAAATAAAATAGAAGAATAAAAACCAGCTCCTACAAAAGTCTTTCAGAAGTTGCTCCTTCTTCATTTGTATCAAAGGAATTCGTTGTCATCTCCAGAGACAAACTTGGGGGAAAGAAAATGTGCTTTATTGAAAGCACGACATATGATTTAATCTGATCTCACCAGATTTTCATTCTGGCTCTCGGAAGGTTGCCCTGGTGACATCACACCATGCGTGATTTCCTCAGCCCACAGGCATCCATTGTAAGCTCTAGAAGAAACTTGGCGTTAGTTGGGAACGGGAAAACGCACACACACGTTTTGGGGGTCTGATTAGAGACGTCTTCCATCTCTGCCACTGAAGGAAGCCCAGAATCTTGGCCTGGGTTTGCATGGACTGCCTCCACCTCCTCCAGAGAACTTTCAGAGGCAGGTACACCAACCATCACATTTGCACCAAGCTCCTTCCCCAAAACTTTGGTGAACACAAGGCAAAGGAGAGTAATTGTAAGGACTTCTACCATTTAACCAATTCAACTACCACAAGTGACTTCTCAGAGCAGTTTAGAAAGCAAGGAAGTCAGGTTTCTATCTCTCTTCCCATTAAGAAGTTTATCAGAATAGCTTTCTCATCACTCATGAAACCTGAGGGGAACAAGAACAGAGGAAGAACAAAGAATCCCTTGAACAATGCATGCCCCTTTTGCTAACAGGCTGGTTGTGTCCTCTACTAACCCACAGTAATAAGTGGCATTACTCTATTCCACCAAGAATCCCCCAAACAGCCTTCTCTGTGCATTTGCTGCCCTTTGTATGCTCACATAAATTTGGCAATACAGCCAAAACCCAACTATTTCCCTTGTGCCATCAAGTTCCCTGTTTTCCTCACAGAAAATCCACTTCTCCTGATAAACAACCTTCCTGAACCCAGCCCTTTTTCCCCCTGAGCTGGAGCCTCATTCCCCGATACCATGTGCAGTGCACCCACAAGAACTATACGATATCTAAGCTCTGGGAAAATAGCAACACAATTTACTGCACTTTTTGGATATTACAGAACTGGAAACCAGGGAATACAGCAGTTCAGGAGATACAGACATGGAGAGATCTTATTCAGAGATAAAACTCCACCATGAACCCCATTGCATCTGCAAGAGCTGCCAGGAAAATACGAGAAGCCACAGTCAACACAATACTTGTGCATTTCATACGTATTCATGTTTCAATGTAATCTCCAGGTAATCACATTTCAGTATTTTCCATCTCACTGAACGAATGGATGGGACTTAAAAATCCCTCAGACAATAGGGAGCAATAGTTTCCTAACACAGAAGAAGAACCCTGTCCCACTTACCCCCTTTTCTAAAGCCAAGTGCAGGAAAGCTCCTCTGCCAAGTCCTCTGGGCAGGTGAGAGACTCACCTGAATAAAGACAATGAGAAAGTGAAGATTGACTTGCTTGTTATCACAAGGTTCCCAGCTGCCTCTCGCACACGTTGGGAGGATAATTTCAGAGGAGCTTTGTTGCAAGTGCCCCTCTTTTCCAATCAGTAGGCATCACCACAGCCAGATAAGAAACTAATGCAGATACCAGCATTCGAGTTATTACAGTGACATGCAATACTACAATTTTCTGAGCTATTGATTGCTGCTGTTCTGGCATTGCAACCCAAAACACTGGAGGAAGTCAAGTGGAGAATGAGAAGAGGGGAATTTAGCATGCTGGTGAGCTGGTTAAAATACCTCTGCTGAAAAGAGCTGCTTTGTCAAAATCACAACTTTTGGCCAAAAGGTATGAATTTTGAGACAAAGGTTTTGCAAGAAGTTTGGGATTCTTGTCTGGGTCTCTGACCTGCCAAATTAGTTCCCTAGTCATGCAGCTGTCATTAATGTTTGGGTTATATTTTGTTTCATTTTAGCACAGCTTCATTCTGATCTGCACACAACCAAGTTTTTGAAGCATCTCAAAAAAATAGTGTGTTTTTCTGTTCCCAACCCCTCCTTAATGTTCAGATGGAGGTAAATAACTCTGTCATAAACTCTATGGGGAGTATATTGATAACATAAAATAATGCATTTTGCTTTCAAGACATTTCTTATTACAGTCAGGAGAGAGAGGATTTGAGTCAGAAGCTTTCTTCTCATTTTCGCTCTGTTCATTTGTTCACTCCATTTACTGAAACTTAAGTAGCTGTTAGAGCTAGAAGTCCCAAGGCACATGTGCTTTTTAACACATAACTTAATTTCCAAAACAAATAATTACAACTTCTTTTCTGAGTGTCACCCTTCCTGGGAGCATCTGATGCATATGCTAAAATGCAAAAACCTGAAAGCCAAGGCTCTGCTGCAGTTAACTGCTCCCTGTTTTGGGGAGATTTACCCTCTACCCACCATTTCTCCCACTCAGGCAGTCATTTCTACATCTGGAGTGCTTTTGGATAGTTTACTCCAAGCAAGCAGAGAATGGCAGGTCACAGCTTTGTCTTTTACAGATCCCTCCAGAAAAACCTTAAACATTGAACAGACCTCCCTTAACGTCAGACGGAGGTGACGCTCAGCTACCCCACAGAAAAAGCTTTCTAATTGAAAGGTTCAGGGTTTTGCATCATTCAGGACTGGCTCCTCCTCCCCTTAGCTATAACACTGACCTAATTATACAGAGCCTCAGCACTGCAGCGAGGAGTAGTTTCAAGTTCTCTTGTTATGTGATGCCTGCAACAATATTTATTCACGAGCTACTCCAAATAAAATGGGTTGTTTCACTGAGTTAACATCAAAGCCAAGCTTGTAGATGGTATTGGTTTTATTTATATGATATGCATACCTCTACACACATGTATTTATATACGTGTGTACGCACACAGATACACACGCACACTCTTGCCCAAGAGGAAAAGCAGTGCAGGGCTGCTTATAACAGCAACTGATGCTTGTGATTTTGAATCTTGCAGCACACACCTTTCATATTGAAATACACATGGGGAGCAAAGGCAGCTGCCTGCAGAGTGCCCTTCCCAGGGCCCTGTCACACTCCGAGCACTGCAGCCTGCAGAGGTGCCATCGTTTCTGCCCCAGGGGAATCCCTTTTCCTCCTACCCAGGCTAGCAGGAGTTTAGGGCAGAAGTCCTTCTCTTCCAACATCTCTGTAGGTCAGTATAGATTTTCATCACACCTTCTTGCACAGGTAGTGGCTGGAGGTGGTGGATGGCTGTGTGCTGATCATTATTCCAAAACAGCAGTTTATTATTTCAGATAATTCATAATGCTGGCCAGAAGCTTTTTGTTGAATTCTTATCTGCAAGACATCATTTCTGGTGGGCTAAGAGCAAGCTGTGTGGGTTTCCTCCACACCCAGTGTACTGCTTGGGTTTCTGTGTGCAGTACACCATGCATTCCCAAAACCAACCAAGCCAGCCCACTTGTACACCTGGAACGTCTGTCTACTCACAGAGACACACAACTTTTCCTTGTGTCTGGTGGCGGTTGAATTTGAAAAAAATAATCCATGTATACTAATGGATGATCACCTCAGCCATCACTAGGTCAGTGTATCATGAAGCAAAGCAGTAAAAGCGCCTGTTACCCTCTTTCTCATTTCACTGTTCTCTGCCTCAACCCCTTTCTTCCTTTAAGAGTTGAAACTGAACATGTACAGAGCAAAGTAGATGAAAATCAATATTCATAGTGAGCTGTAACATAGAACTTTGGGCCAAGACACGTGGTCTGATATAGATTTGTAGAAAATATATGCTCATGAAACCAAGCCCTTGCATTTTGATGGGTTCTTACTTTTGGACTCTAAAGTCTTTGCAGTCTCTAAAGTCCCCCCACTCTTCCTTTCTCCCCCTGTTTTGTTTGTTTAGTTTTCTTTGTCTCTGGAGGTCTGCACAAACCTCCCTAGAACCAGCCAAAAGAAGAGCTATGGTCCGGAAATAATCTTTACTTCCTTTCTTCAATTAAGCTGTGGGAGTATAAACTATTTGGTGACAAACATTCCGTCATTTGGGAAGAGGAGGCTCAAATTCTCCTGCTCCTCACTCATCAGCGTGGGAAAGGAAAACATTAGCTAGGATTGCAGGTCTTCTCATCCCTGTCTTGGTTTGGCCAGTGCCAAATAACTGTGTCCACACTGCTGTGGGGGCACAGCTCAGCACGAGCCAGTAGAAGGGATGTGGGAAGATGGAGCCAAAGACCTCAACTGGAATAATCTCATAAACGCTGTTATCACGTGTACAAGGGACAAACTGGGATCCTTCGGAGGTTTCCCTGCAGATGCACAGTTTCTCTTTGCCAAGTCTGAACCCTTCTTGCACAACATAAAGCTTTCCCAGCAGAGGTGGCCTGGGCAGCATCTTATTTTTTCATTGCCAGCAAGTATTTCTGAGAAAGGCTAGACTAGAGCTTGCCAGAGTCTGGAATTAGATACAAATTAATTGCATGTAATTACTCAAGAGCATCAAGTATCTTTCTGGGATTTTATAGTTATTGTTATTGTAATGATGTTCAATTTGCAAATACAATTATTGTAAATTACTCTATTGATAACTCCAGCTCTCCTATTGTGTGTGATCACCTCACTGGTTTTCTTGTGGTCTTTTGTAAAAAGTTTTTATAGCCTTGATGAAGACACAAGTAGAGCTGAAAATTCACTGCTGTTCTCACAATGGCTTTCTGTTACTCAGAAGTGGAGACTTGGTAAATTATTAGCTTATGATTAAATTACAATGTCATTGCAGCATCTAAGAGGCCAAAATCATAAAGAAACTTTCTTTTTGTCTCTCACCCCGAGCCTGATAACAACAAACGGAGACATATTTTCTTAGCAGCACTCCTTCTTCAATTTAATTTTATTTCTCATTTTTTCCTTTTATATCCACCTGAGTTACTCTTATCATTTCATGTGAAGAAGGACTGCCAATGCCTCAGGGACGTGTCGCGAGGGCTAAGCAAATGATGCTTAAAAGCCTTTCAAAAGCCAATTTGTATATGAAATATGTAAGATTGTTTAAAATTTTTCATTCTTGGGCTTCTCACAATGTTTAAGTGGGTATTAATATGTACAAGCAGAGAAAGAGGTCTGAAAATTTTTTGTACTGGAGTATGCATTCATCTACAGTCACTGATGCTGGTTTGGCCTCAGAAATTCCCTGGGCATACTGCATCCTGACAATTTAATACATTGTTTGGTCAATAAAACCTATAGAAGAAAAAAACCTATAACTATAGGGAAAAAAAACCCCAAAACTATAGCACAGTTGAAAAGTGGAATACTAAGAAGCATGGAAAGGTGCAAAAGAGAGAAAGTATAAAGAACATAAAAGGGGAAAGGGAAAAACATTGAAAGGAAAATTCTTTGTCTCAGAGACTCTGTTCCTTCCCCCCAGAAAATGTTTTCTTACAGCCTTGTGCAGGGAACTACATGTCCTCTTCTGCATGGCCTTTCCTCTTGACATTCACTTCCTTTTAAGTACATTTTCCAGTTAAACATATTTCTTTTCTTCATCCAGCTCCCCTTTTCACATCAATCCCTTTCTCCCCACCATTTTTGCCTCGCCCTGCTTGGTTATTTTTCTGTATGGTTTAAACTCAAGGAAGTTTATCAGGTTAAATATTAGGAAAATCCTCTTTGATAGTTCGGACATTCTAAGCACTGAAACGGATTGCCTGAGGAGGTGGTGGATGTTCCATTTCAGGGTGGTTTTAAGGAATGAATTCAACAGAGATGTGCTGGGGATTTCCTAAGTCTGGCCTTGGGGCAAGAGGATGGACCAGTCAACCCCTTCAGATCTCTTCCAGCCCTATGTTTCTATGATTCTTTTCACCTCTCCGGGGTCTGGGGGTATTTAAATGGCTCAGGGTATGCCAATGCTTAATTAAAACTCTACAGCACAGGGCAAGTGTGCAAGCCAGTACATTCTATTTTTCCAGGGTCACCGTGCTTACATCCAGAAAGGTGCTGACACAGGCACACAAAAACGCATGTGGTGTCGTTAGAGGCGTGCTCATCAGTTATTGATGAAGTTTATAATCTGACCCTTCAAAAAAAAAAAAAAGAAAAAAGAAAAAGAGAGATCCTAACAGGCTCAGGCACTCCACAGCTGTTGAAATGTTGCCTCTCAGATACAGATATTGATTAACAGTTTGAGACCAAGCACATTGTATTCCGTGCTAACAAGCTGGTGCAACTCTACCTGACATTTCTCACTGAAGGAGAGGACTAAGTCGAGCTTGGTGGCTTTTGTTGGACAGCACTGAGTTTGTGGGTGTATTTAAACATTAGACTGTGATCTGGGGAGCCTGCAGACTTGGCTCTGTTCTGCCTGGGCAACTGGGTGAAGGTTAAACGAGAGTGTCAGGTTTTTATTTAGGGCCCACAGGGCTGCAAACAGGGTTTCTGAAGGAGCTTGGTATGGGGAGACCCATGGAAAACAAGGTCTAAATGAAACCTGGTCACTTGGATATTTCCCTGGCATGTAATGAAACAATTTTTATCTCCTCACTTTCAAAGATTTATTGACATCTCTGGGCACCTGATTCAGCCACGGGATGATAGTTGCTCCAAAAAATATTGTACAATAGTGATACTTTTTTGAATAATCACCTAAATGAGATAACCCAGCTGGAATCCATGTTTTCTGAAATGCTAAAAATAGGAGTCACAGGTCCTGGAGAACATACAAGCTGGCATACACAGGGAATAAACCCATGATGGAGGTGGTGGATAGCTGACCATCAGGGTGGCAGTGAGATCTATGTGATAGCTACATGAAACACAAGACTCCAAAGTAATGATTTTGCTTCATTTTCATGGAGCTGATTTACAGATCAGAAGGCAAACATCTCAGTTCCAGCAAAGGCAATGGCAAAGCTCCTGCTGACACTGCTGGGACAGCAAAAATGTTTTCAAGGCTTAACTTAAATGTAAACTTCCAAAAATTAAATCCCTAATGAAGAGATCTGTATATTTTTCATCATAATCATTGGCACGGAGACAGATACAAGACATGATTGCGTTTGCTGCTACTTTTTAAGTAAATTTGTGACTTCAGAATCTGTCTCAGGCATTGATCATCCTGTGCACCATGCCAGGCACAAAATAAATACACAATCCTTAATGGCCCCTGTCCCTAAAACACAACATAAAGCCAGGGATAATCTCTCCTTTGTGAGAGTACTGGCCATGACCTGCTGGTTACTGAAATTTTAATTGCTGTTTTCTAAAACACACAGGCCTGGGTGTTTCACTTGCAAAGAGTTGTACGCTGAATTGATAAAGCTCACATCTCCAGCTGGATAAAATAATTCACTTTTGCTCTCTGTGCTTTTGTTGATAGAAAGACAGCCCACGTTGAGAAGAATAGGCGAGTTTCTGATAACCAGGACTTGTTAGCAGATTGTCTTAAAATTGCCATCTTTCTTTCTAAGCTTCCAACTTGGCTGCAGGCTTTATTTTAAAGTAATAGATTTCCTTTAGATGCCTTGGTCCAAAATTTCTCCTGCTTGTTTAAAGAAGTGTTTACCTGCTGTCCAGATTTTATTTTGTCAAAAGATAATCTGGAAGATCTACTGAAACCTTTTTATCGTATTTCTGACCCAAAGCATTCTAACGATGTTAACCTTCCTAATATTATCCTGAAGAACTTCCACTCAGCCTTTATTTTTCAGAAGGGCTTTTAATATTTTGCTCTCTGGTGCCATTATTTATTTATTTATTTATTTATTATTTACAGTGGTGCTTTGTGGTGGTGGTGGGTGCTCGATTGCACCAGTGGAAGGATGTGCAATCAAACTTGCAATGAGACAGTAGTCTCTGATTGTCATCAGCTGCAGCTCATTATTCTCTCAAGGATTCCTTGTGCCAATCGATGATAAACAATGTGTAATCACTTGCAATTGATTGCAAATCAGATTGCATAGACTGGCATGTGGAGTCCTTGACGGAATGACGAGCGGTGCCTTTTGCCCACTCCCGGGTCTGTAGGGCCCACATGCCATCAGCTGGTGGCTCCTCTCCTCGGTGGAGTGCCGAGCAGATCCCACAGGATGAAACAGGTCACGGTTGTGCTTTGTATTTGGTACATGATGTTCTGGCTACTCATTTCATCCTGGCCTTTTCTCCCCTTAGGTGTGCTCCAGGGTCGTGTTTTCCTGGGATGTCACCCTCTGCAAAGCTGCAGAGACAAAATCTGGGGGGTTAAGGGGAGGTTTATGATTCAGTCCATCAAGGGGGGCACTGAACCAATTTTCTTTTCTGAAGATTCCTAATTCCCTCTCTTTTCCCCTTCTCAAAACTGTCTCAGTTTTGAAGCAGTTGTTAGAAAAATGGTCTGGACAAGTCACAAGTAACAGAGGAATAAGCCCCTGCCCGCTTGTTCCGAGGCCAGCTCAGATACGTGGTGAGCTCAGCTGGGTTTTGCTATTTAGACTTTTACCTTCTAAAGGAGTGCTAATCAGATCTGGTCTATCGACCATTGGTGGCCTGAAAAATGCCACAAGAAGCGGTCAGTGAAATTAGAGCAAAAAATAAGAAAATGTGGTAAATGTCTTCAGTAGCTCTTTTCTGGTTAATGCTCATGGCTGCGCCAGACATAGCTGGCACTAACTGAAATTGGTGGTAGTCAAACTTGACTTAAGAAGTATTTTGTTTACCTCATTTTAAAATACATTGTTATTTATCAATAATAAATCCCAGCTGCTGTAGGGTAGTAGATTTCTGGGCCAGAAATACTTACTTTAGGAAAAAAAAGTATTTATTTATTTAATTAAAGACATTCGAGAAAGATAATTTTAAATCAGTTCTCCTTCTGGATATTTTAGTTTTTCAGGTCTAGGTGTACGTGAGACAAAAATGTTGTCATTCTAAGTACTGATCTTGGAACAGGACATGAAATCCCATCTGAATTCCACATGAAAAAAAAAATTTAAAAATCTATTAAAAATATTCATGGAGCAGTTTGCTCAACTGATAGTGGGGTTTTTTGACTTCAAGCAAGCAGGGTCTTGACTTGATCTTTATATTTAAATGAGAAAAGAATAACATTAGCATTCACTGAATATTTTGATAAAGATAATAATCTCTATTGATAACATACTTCCTTTTAAACATCTGTGAGGCAGTCAATTGGAAACCGACGCACTGCTCTAATCTTGCTTCAGAATCTGATTCTTACTAAGGACTTGAAAATCATCAAGGACCAAAAAGTAGACTTTAATAGAGATGAAGCTCTTCTGGTAAGTATGCTTTTAAAATATATTTTAATGTGGCAATTTTTTCTGAAGAAACTTTTCCTTGCAGTTTTATATAAACCAATGGAGCTCCACAGATTTCAACAGAATTAATTGATTTGCCCAAATATCAGTGAGGTCAGGGAGAAAATTACTGAATGAAAAAATGCACAGCTAATAATTAAAGAGATGGCCTGGTTTTGTAAATCTTTTTCCAAGTGTTTTATTAATAGTAATTGGTGTGTTAAAGTACAACTTTTTGAAGCTGCAGTGTAGCTTGCAATTGCTCTTCTATGAGCTTCTCAACAGCCATCATTAAAGAGATAAAGCACATCTATTATCTGCAGCAGGCTTCTAGAAAAATAATATTCCCAAGGGAATTCCCCCTTCAGTAACAAAAAGGGTCATGAATTTATTTCAAGTCCATTTTCCTTCACTGACCAACACTGGTATGTCAACAAAGGAAGCAACAAGACAAGTTTGGGGTTTTTTGCCTCATAATTGCAGTTTATAAACAGAAACAGAAGGAGATATTTTCTTAGCGTTTTGGTTTTTTTATTTTGCTTTTTTTTTAGGCACAGTCTTATCATTGATCTGAAATATGTCAAAATCCTCCAGTGTTTTAAAAGGTCACATATTTGTATAGTTGGTTTAAATTACCTATATTAGAAACAAATTCCCAGCAATTCACCTCCCAAAGCTGAGAACAGACTCTAAAAATATGTGAAGCTTTTGAAACATTAGACACAAAGTGTGAGCCAAAGGGGTTTGGCAGGGAGGGGGCTAATTCTCACCGGTGTGAGCCAGCCCATCAAGGCAATGGCCAGTGGCAAGTCACACTGCTCCCTTTAGTGGCTTTTCAATCAGGCCCTCATACCCTTTCCCAAGTGAATTTTGGTTGTTGAACTGAACACCTTCAGCTCTCCATCTCTGAGCAGCATTAGCCCAGGACAAGAGCTGTGCTTTGAGGTGGGGTGTTCCCAGGCCAGGACTGTGGATTTACTGCTGTGAGCGGGACTCCTCCGCGGCACTCAGCTCCCAGGGCCCCAGCACCAGCAGCTGGTTTGCACTGCTTCTTGAGCTCCATGCACAGATGGCACCTCCTTCACAAGCCAGGGCACTCCTGTCTCCATCTGCTCTCCAAAGAGGTGGCTCTCTGAAGGCAGTGCTGCAGGAGTTCCCCGGTGCTCCTGAGCGGAGCACACAGGGCTGGCTGAGCTGCAGGGCTGTAAAACCTGCCAGGGGTGCCAGGGGAGCTGAGCTGAGCTTTGTCTGCCCTGCTGAAGAGGAGGGTGGTTTATACATGGTTTGTGTCTCCTCAGTGCTTGAGCTGAACAGACAATTTCATGTTGGCTCTGTTACCTGTCTACAAAGAGGAGAGCTGTAACCAGCGCTGTGATAAAGGGATGATGAAGGCGCAGATGGGCACGCTGGTATCTTTGCTGTGCCTACAGATCTCTTGTGTAAGAGGGGCTGTGATGTGGTGCACACTGTGGGAGACATCCCACGTAGTCTTATTTATTTACAGTGAGGCTTCTGTATGACAGATATCCAGCATTTTACCTGTGTCTCCTACATGAGTCAAAACGTTGGCCAGTTTACAAACAGAGTGGGCACGGATGCTCTGCAAACTGCTCAGTAAATAATTCCACCCGGGTTTGTATTAACTGCTCTTGCTTTCTGCACTGTGCTGATGGAAATATGCAATTGGTGAGCATTTCTGGTAGGAGTTAGGCTTCTTTTTTCTGCTCTTGTCTTAGTGTAAGAAAAAGCAATTTAATTACGAGTTCTGAAATAGATAAAACATAATTCATTTCTGCTTTGACACTTGTTAAGGATTTTTAAGCATTAAGGAGTAAAACAAGAGCTACAGTTCTGACTATAGATAAATAATTGCAGCAACTGTGTAAAATTATGAAAACACTGAGGCGGGACTTAAATCTTCAGTGTGGTAGTAAAGAATTTACAAGATCTCTTACACTGAGAATTCTTTCCCCGAGTATATATTGTTTGGTGTGTTGAGCAACATTTTTAAACCAGAGGCAAACAATCTCAGAATCAGAGTGCACATCTCAGAATCAGACAGGATTGTCCATACCAAAGAAACCAGACTGGTTTTAACAATGTCAAAAATAAATGCAGCATAAAATATGAAATGGTGAGAAAAATGTTCATGCCTGGAGGTGGATTCAGTTTAGGGCTACTCTGGGTTTTGAGTTGAGAAATTAAGACAAGGGTTCTGCTCAACCACAGAGAAATCTCGATCTTTAAATTCTCTTGGCCAAAATCTTCTAAGAATCCCTGTTTTCATGAGATTATATGTATAGCATATACAAATGGTCCTCCAGGCTTGGAAGTGACTTAGAACCAAAAAAAAAACAAAAAACAACAAGTTCAGATTTCAAGCTTAGATGATTCTTGCCTAATGGTAACAAATTAAAGGAAGAAAAATATATTAAAACACCGTGAAAGTGTGAGAAAACAGATTTAAATTTGAACCACGGAAAGATGATGGGTCTGTGTTACTGCCCCGTGTCTATTTAACTTGCTACCACTATACACGGTCTCCTGTCAGACAGTCTTAAACTGTTGAGCAATGTGATATATAGTTGGAAAGTACTTGGAAAATGTTCATGGCTGAAGTGTGATTTACAGGTCTAGGCTTACAAGCAGCAGCACACGGTGCACGAGAGAATCTTTTTACAGCGTTTTTGAGCAGACACTTTGCTGTACTGTGCTTTGCAGGTAGCTTGGCACATCTCGCATCCAAACCGAGTTAACTTTTATTTTCTCCTCTGCAAATCTTCAAAAACTTTTCCTTGAAGATGAGGCCTCTGTTAAATGGCATGTGTTACAGAAATTAATAAAGCTAATGAAATCAGGCACTGTTGGCTCTTGTGTGATTCATCAGTCACACATCTCTGTTTAATGCGCACAGGTTTGGAGCCTACTTCTCACTTGCACAAAGGTCTCACTGTTAGTTTAAGAAATGCTCGTATAAATAGAATCCATTTTCTGATGCACCATAAAATATCTGAGAGCAATGAATGATTATAGTCACAAGAGCTATTTTGGCTGGGCTCGTGGTAGTTCCCCAGGCCCAGGATTAGCACTGCTTTCCCTGCATTTTGAGAGCAGAGGAATTGTCAGTATCCTGCAACCAGCAGTGACTAAAACCAGATGTTTCAGTGGAAGAAACCTCTCATTAGGCTTGTAGGGAATGAGCTTTGAAAAACTGGTTTTCTTGTTTGTTTGTTTGTTTTAACAAAAGGGAGTGCAAATGCACCTGAGTGTAAATGCAAATTGGGCTTTTTGAGTTTCATGTTGATACAGCAAAGCCTAAAGGAAATGACAAAAATACCCAGCCAACAAACAACCCTGTTAAGTTTGTGGTTTCAGAACTAAACTCCAGCCTTTGAGGATCACCGAAGGCAAGTTCAGTGAGAAATTCTGTCCTTTGGAAATTCTGCTTTTTGTAGTAAAACCCCAGATTGGTAAGGGAAGTTACATTGTGAAGAGCTCATGCAGGGCTACCTTCATTACCAGGTACGTAGGTTATTTAAAATTGTGCTATTTTGGTTATAGAGAAACAAGAGATGATAAGCTGGAGCCCTAAATGCAACATTGACACGTGTCTTCAAGTTGGACAGGTTTTTAAACAGTAGCAGTAAGGCAGGATAAAATGAAGCTCAGATCCAGCAATGCCTCCAGTAAAAACACCACCCAAGGAAGAAGGATGGAGGGTGGTGTGTGCTCTGGCTGTGGATGAAAGAATCTACTTCAGAAAGCAGGCATGAGATGAGGCATCCTGGCTACAGCAGTTTGCTTTGAAAGTTAACTCCTCTCTCCAGGCAGTCCTGTTGTGTCCCAGCTGCAATCGGGGCATATTTGCCTGACAACTGCATTGAAATCAGGCTTTGCAAATGCTGAGGTAAAGATCCAGACCTCTGCAGCCAGGGACACCTACTTCAGCACTTCTTTTCCCCTTGTCTGATATCTATCTAGACATCAATACAGCAATACAATACGGGGTTATGGGCAATTAATAGGGGTTGAAGGTTCAGCCCCAGCCCAGGCTGCTGTTGGGAGTCGGTACAAGCTGGAAGCAGCCTCCATCCCAGGAATGGTGATGCCAGGACACGCTGCCTAAAGGACAGGCGTGGGTAAACACAGCACCATTGCCCCGGCTTGCTCAGCTCGTGGCTCTGGAGCTGATGTGACAGGGTGAAGGTATGAGAAGCACAAGCATTCCCGTGGCCTCCGTGCCAATAACAACCTCTGCCAGGTGAGTGACTCGGTCTGACTCACGTTCCCTCTGCAGCCTGGACACTGCAGGGCCCTCTCAGAGGGGCTTAGGGCAGAAGAAGTCCTTTAGTCCTCCTGAGGGCTCTGAACAGTGCAGAGCCCCATAAGAGCATGTGCAGAGGGGTGGCCCCCACCTCCTTCCTGCTTGCAGGGCTGAAAATCACTGACCCACAAAGTGAGGCTATAGGGGGAAATATCCAAACCAGAGGACGGCATCCCTGAGGGATTACACATTTTCTGCATGAATAATCTTGTGTGCCCTCCTTGTGGGGCTTTGCCTGGCACTGTGTTGTAGGTTTGCAGCTAGAGAGGTGTGCTGAACAAAATACCTCAGAAAGCACACTGCACAGCAGTGGGACTCGGTGAATTTTGGATTGGATTTTTTTTTTTTTCCATTTAAAAACAAAATTCCAGGGAAATAACAAGTCCTTAAAGCATGTATTATTTATTTTCAACAGAGTAAAAGAGCCCCTACAGTATTTTGAAAGAATGTCTGCTTTATAGTTCTGCAGTGATAACATGTTGGAAGTAACTAACAATTGTGTTATTTTTGTCCTCACTAATAATGCGCGGGGAGCAATTGATGTTTCTTCTAGAGTTAATAAGAAACATTTGCAGCAAAAGCAGGAACAGTGGAGATAAAGCAATTGGCAAGAAATAGTATGTTTAAATACCATAAAACAGCCAGTATCCAAACAGGTGTGAGATAAAGTGGTATAAATAAACTGCTCTGTATGCAGCCCATCACACAGCAGAGTTGGGTAAAAAATTGCATGAAATAACTTCACTTCTATTCAGAGGAAAATATAACAAAACTGATCCTTGTGTCTCCTAATTAGCTTTAGCAGCTGAGAAAACATTTCTCATGCAGAAATTTCTAAAAAGTTGTTCTTTCTAAAAATGGAAGGCAAACAGAAGAAGCAGTCAGATTTGCAAACCTTTTGGAGAAACTGCTTTTAAAGTTTGTAAACCTCTTCTCCAGTTAAAGCCAGTATCCTGGAGAGACAGTGGAACTGCTTTCAACCTTGCAAAGTTACAACTGGCCCTTTTAGTTGTTCTGCATTGCCTGATGGCATTACAATCTTGGATGGTGTCTGTGTTATTTTTATTGGTGCTGCTTTCACAAACACACAGACATTCACCCTTTCTTCATCCAAACATTTGGTTGCATTAAGGGTTGTTTGGTTTAGATTAAAGATTTTCTTTTTTTAAGACCAGTCAAATTCAAAGTAAATCAGTACTAGCAAACACAAAGTGAAAATAATTGCCCATGCTCACATGACTGATAAGCAGAACTATGGAAAATTTCTTACAACAAAATCCACCTGGTTTCTGTGGCTCCTACAAATGACAAGCCACAATGAGTTCATTGAAACGTTTGTCAAGATCCATCAGCCTTTTGGATAAGTGGAATGACTGTATTTTTTTGTTTAATCAGCATGTGAATTTGTTCAGCATGTGAATTTAAGGTGACATGAGTTTTGTGAGTCTTAGTCTCTTTGGCTTCATATAAAGGAAGAAAAGAATTTACATGTGTCATGTGGACGTTACCCACGAGGCGAAACTGCCAAACTTCAGATGGTTTTAGAAATCAGAGCTTTCAAATATTCCTCACTGTAACTCTCTTGTATGTGAATCAGGTCCCTGAACTCAGCTCTGTGCAGTCCAAGATGTGCAAAAAGCCAAGAGAGAAACCACAGCATCTCTTTGGAGACTCATTCTGTGACCTGTAACATGTTGTGGCCTGGGAAAAGGAGCCTCTCCACTGATACTGTCTGCTGACAAAACCCTCCCTTGTAATTTGTGTTCTGTGTAGCCTGAGGAGTCCCTAAACACAATGACTTGTTCCCACCCAGTGCCTGGACTAAAGGAAACACACTTCATGTAGCACCACTGCTTGCTTCTCCTCTGCCATCCCGTGCTGGAAAGATGCAGAGGGGCTGATCTGGAGAGAACCTGTGCCATTGGTATCTCCCTCTGAGCCTCCTACACTGGGATTGCTCCAGCCTTTCATAACCAGGAATAAACAACTCCATATCCAGCTGGACTCCACTCTTATTTTGGAGTCCTTTGAATCAACCACGAGCATGGCTCCCTTGGCTAAGTCACACCTAAATAAATGTGGTGTTGCAGGAGGACGTGGTCCCATGGCTCTTCAGGAGCTCATGTTTTTATTACCCAAGCTCCACTGTGTCAGTGTGTGAGGTGATGGTGGCTGTTTAAGGATGCTCCTGTGTGATGTCCTCAAGGTGCAGCTGGAGCAGCCCCATTCTACCCAGCCTCAAGGTGCACGTGGGGCTTGCCCTGGTGCAGGACCAAACAGACATGAATTTGCTTTGGTTGTCCAAGCTGGTGCCCCTTTCTGAGGTGCACAGGGTAAGAAAGCTGCCAGGAGAGCTCCAAGGTGCCCTGTGTGACAGCTGTGGTGTGTCAATGCTCTGTGGGAGCAGAGGTGTTCAGAGGGCAGCTGGTGCCACACCAAAAGAAACAGAAATGGGAACACCTCTTCTTCGTGTTGGCCCTTTTCAGTTAACCACTGATGGATGTGATAAAATCCCAGCGCTGCTGCTAATAAGCAAAGGAAAGGAAGCCAGTGTTCTTTTATCCTCTGACACATAGTGTGTTTTGGTTTCACTCAGAGTAGCAAACCTTTCTTTCTCGTAGCAAGCATTATAAATAGGCCCACTCCTTATCAGATCCTCCTCTAAATGTTTTTCATCAGAAAACCACAGTTAATTTTAGATAATTGGTGGAGATAATCTCAAATTTGTGTGTAATGTGTGCCCCAGTTCTAAGAAAAACATGGCATTGGGGAAGGTACCACCTGCCTAACAGCTTTCCATTTACAAGGGTGGTGTGAGATCTCTTGCTCTTGTCAATTGAACTCTCGTGTCTCAGACATTCAGACCCCTATCTCTGAGAGCAGATAAAATTTTAACTTGCCTAGTATTTATTGTCTTCTGTATTTTGTGACAGCTCCTGAGCAGCGTGTTCAGGGACTGAGCACATGTCCTGCCAAACGAGAAGAAAAAGGTTTCCAAGCAGCCTATGCCAGAATTTGTGATGGCATATCTGACTCCTTAAGCTTTCCTGTGGGAGTCAATTTTACTTTATTTGACAGCAGTGGCATTTGCTGCCAGAAGAATAAAGACAACAGTTGTTTAAAAAAGCACGTGTCTCACCCTGCACTATCAAACAATCTGCTCCACACTGTGAGAGTTTTAAGATAAAATGAACAGATGAATTCCCAGGACCAAGGAGAAGAAGTGTTTCCAACACAAAAGGAGAGAGGATGTTCATTTACCATTAAAAAAGAATTAAAAGCAGACTGCAAGTAGTCCATCAAGCTTTCTGGAAAGGGCAAGGAGCAAAACCCAAATATGATGAAATTTTTAAAAAAAGCATTATGCATTCAAGTCCAGGTTTTTTTCAGTGTATTTGCTGGATATCTCTTGAATAGCATGAAAATAAATAAAAAATATAGTGGTATTTGGACCTATTGTGTGCAAGATATCATAAAGATAAACAGAAAAAAAAAAGCAACTTCTAATCTTCCACTTCAAGAGAGGCAATGAGGAAAGAGTGGTGCAGGGATTTCCTTGAGATGGTCAGAGAGAAAAGTGAGAGACTTAGATACCCTGGTCTTCCTAGTCCCTGGCAAAGGCATCTATTTCCTGAGCAATGTTTGCTTTAACAACCAGGGCTGGATGTTGCAAATATTTGTAGCTGAATTATCTCAACATTTTGAAAACTATGTACCTTGAATATTGTGGTTTTTTCTGGGAAACTGAGTGGAAAGACTTCTTCTTGGCATGCAGAAATGCTAGGAAATTCTAACATCATGCATGAAATTTCAAATCTGCCTTTAGGAAAAGCCAACTTCCTTCATGAATTGGCTCCTTCTCACTGGCAAAGGTGAGCAGGGTCAGACAAAAAAGCAAGCACAAGCCTACTTTAAACTTGTGAGGAAATTTTAAACCCCATAAATTTCAATACATTTTGCCTTTTATTGTGAAGTCCTGGCATATTTCTGATAGTAAGTTTCTTAAGCAAAGTTTCGCCCTGCTATTCTATACTGTCTGTTTATGATATGTGTGAATGGACGTGTATCCAAGTTTAGGGCTGACAGATCCATCAGAATGTTGGCCAGCTTGGAAGTCTGCAGATTTTTGGGGTCAGCCCGCTTTTCACTCCCTGTGGTCCATGGAAACCCATAGTTCAGAGATCTTAATAGGGGACCATGGTGTTTTCAACCAGAGTGAAATGTCTTTCAAACCATCAGGCATATCCTTTCTCCATGATACACACCCAGAAAAACCATCTCACTTTCCTGATAACTGGTGAGGGAGAACAAACTGAGCGTTGATCACTTTATTCGTACACAATATCTCTGCCAATAAGCATCTTGTCCTTCCTGTGCACCTCAAATGAACAGAAAGCGCTGGTAAGATCAGAAGATACAGCATTTTTAGCAATGTGGTGTATTAAACTAATTCTCACATGTGACCAGAAGCCTTTCCAGGTAGACTGAAAGAAGTTAAATGTTAAGGTGTGTATAACTCAGATTAACTAACCCGGGCTATCGTAGAACACAACATTCTGCTTTTGAGTGTAGATTATTCTTGTGGCTGCATTGGCAAAGTAACAAATGAAGGGGGAAAAAAAAGGAGAAAAAAAAAAAGAAAAACACATTTCACACTCTTTAAAAAATATCCATTAGATCATAATGTATCTGCAGCAAAAGCAAGTTTTAAGACCTCAAAAGTCAAAACTGGTAGGTTTGCATTAATTGATTGGTTCTTGCTGTCACTGTAGTGCTTTTTAGATCAGCAAGATCAGGATAGTTCATCTCATGAGTGTGTCCCTCATCATAAGTTGTAAACCACAAAAAAATCTCTATTTCCTGTTTTAAAATTGCAGGTATTTGTTTGACAGCAAGATATGTTTGGCCAGAAAACCCACACTAAAAATCCCTAGGGTGAAATTTAACCTTATACAACTGATTAACCCTTTAATACACATGCTGGAAAAAAGGCCAAGCCATTGCCTCCACCCTTCTGGCCAAGGACAAGGATAATTGCTTGCTGGATTATGCAGCATGCTGCCAAATGGGATCCTCTTCTCCGGGCAGCTACCATAGGAAAGTTTATAGCCCCAATCTCTTGCCCCCACAAAAATCTGGTAACAAAATTCTCACTTTAACAGTGTTTCAGGCATCTACTAAGTGACATATCTGTAGAAATACAGGTGAGGGTTCCTTCTCCCTCTCCTTGCCCCTTTTGTCCATGTTGAGTTGGACTCCATGATGAATGTGAACCAAGACCACAACCTTGGGGAGGGTTCACTGTATTGAGGAAATTAGAGAATAAAATCTATCCTATTGACCCCGGCAGGCACTCCTGCCCTCTCACTCCTATCAGTTGTGAGAGGCAGCTAACACTACAAATGGTGCTTTCTTCATTGCATGGGGCTACAGAGGACCTGGGGAAGTCTGCACCCAGCTCAAACTTCCGAGCTGGCCTCACGTGGGACAAGTCCACGATTCATCGCCCACCTGGGCTGCAATCACGGCACAGCGATGGGGACAACCAAAAAATGCATCCCACTTTCCAAGTGCAGCATAGCAAAGAGTGGTTTTGGCTTGGCTGCTCTAAACAAGGCACTGATTAGCCAGTAATCAGCGAGCGATTAGCACAGACAACTGGGTCACTGGGAGTTCAGCTGAGCACTGTTTGCTGGGAGGCACTGAAAGGCTCAGCCCGGCAGGAGCACACAGGCTGATACGATTGTCCACCGCAAACATCCACTCAACAAACTCGGTTTGGGTAATCAGCTTGCCTCCTGTAACATTTTAATCACAAAAATGTTGCAAAATGAGAATCATGGTACTGACTGGCTTTAAATAGCGTTATAAGGTCGTTAATGGTTTGGATTAAATAGCTCCAGTTTGTCACACATAATCAGGAACACTGGGATATGATGAAGAACCATATTTTTCTTTCCCAAATATTATAATAAAAAAGCTGTATCACCTTGTCCCACAGCTCAGCCACAATCTTTCAGTATCAGATCAGGAGGCACCAAAGCCTCTGATAGAAGGTTTGCATAAAGGATAACTATGGATCAGTCCTTCCAGAGCACAGGCACACAGGAGTCACACACAAACCACAGCTGGTCTCAGCCAGAAGGTCTTCATTAGGGACAGCTGACACCTCATGCCTTTGTAGACCTCCTCCTCCTCCTCTAAATCAAAGCTTGTATTGCCATTGGTGAGTCAAAGCTACCTCCTGTGACAACTGTGAATCCTAGTTCAGCACTTTTATTCTGTGTGGCACATCCTAGATATCAAGGGAAATAAGACAGTAGTTTTCAACCTCTTAAACAACAGGGATAAACTTATACCTGACACAATTTCATTTTTTCTACATTACCCACTGCAGTCAGCTGCTGTTAGGCTGAAGAACCCACTGTATCTCAGCAGCTCATCACCAGGTAGGTTTGAAATCTTGTTTGTGTGGGGGGGTGTTGGAATGGAAGCGGCCTCACCTCAAGAGAGAGCGGGCAGGCAGTGTCCAGGGATGGCATTTTGGTTATCTGGAAGAAAGCACGTCTTTACACCAACATATTTATCCCTTCTTTGTTGCAATGGTGAACAACTATTCCTACCAAAGGCAGAAAATGCTATTCTTTTGTGAGTTTCTGTCTTCTCAGCTGAAGGAGCTTCATGTAAGAATCGTAGTTCTGAACTCAAAAGTCAGCAGTCACAACACCTGTATGGGAAAGATCCTTTCTTCACATGCTGCCTCTTCCTTCTCCCACTTTATTTCTCTTTCAGTAACAAGACAGAAACATCTTGTAACAAGCAGAAGCCTCATGTGTGGTGATGCTGCATTCCCCAGCACTCTCCTTCCCCTTTGCCTGCAAGCACAGAGCTCATGATCTTTCCAGGCATGATTTCCATGGAAATCTGCAGCCAAACTGTGCAGCACTGGGGTCTAGCAATGGCCAGGTGCACGTGTGTGTGTGCACACATGCAGTATACACATGTTTATTTGTGTCCATATATACATAAATAACATGACTAATAGTGCCAGGAACTTGACCCTTAAGACTCCAGCTAAGGACTTGAATACACTGCTGTGCAACAGGCCTCTTAAGTGGTCTGAATTTCCTTGTAATATTAATTTGAGTGCCATGGGACTTCTGTTCCGGCTTCGAACTTTGTTATCGTTGACTTTAACAAAGATTGTAATGTAAACTTTTAAAATTCACATTTTTGCCAGGTTAAAAACCAAAAATAATAATAAAAAATTCCCTGTGAATCTGACCTTTTTTTCCTGTAGTGCCTTTCAGTGGGTGTTGTAAGAAAGCAGCTATTCAGTTATTACAGGCTGGGACTGTTTTGCTAAAGCACAATATTTGAAGTAAACAGTTATAGTAGAATAAGAGTATGTCCCAGAGTTAAGCTAAGCCCAGAAACTGGATGCACTGAATTCAACCAGAGATAAATTAAGCTGGAACAAATATGGACGAATCCTTCAGCCAAGAGACAAAATACTTTTTTTGTTTCCAGTCTCTAGGACAGTAAAAATCTCCTGGCATGGCAAGACTACATAATACTCGAAGCCTGATATGATACAAAACAAAATCTGGAGATGCTCTCCTGGACCCATTTCTTGCATGAGCTCTGAATCTGATTCATAAGCATTTGTTTCATGAGAGGGTGACCCCAGACACACTTGGACAGCAAACTGCTGGTGCAGGAGAAGGTTTGAACCCCCAGAAGAGTCCAAGGCCAGTGACATTAGAGGGTGACATGCTGTAGAAACTGGGCATTTACGACACTTCTGGTCCCATCCTCTCTTCAGTGTCTTTTCCTTCTCAGGGGACCAAGTGGGACAGAAAGATAAGGGGTGTCACCTCTGCATCCAAAGCAGGGCTGCTGTGCAGACTGGAGCAAGAACAGTTCTGATTTTGCCACATCCAGGCCGTTGTAACCGAACGTGTGGAGAAATGCGACCGCGGATTGCAAAGCAGAAATGAGGTGTACGGAGATTATGGGGAAATACCTAACAGGGAGAGGAGAAATATTTGAACATTTTCTCCTTGCCAAAACCATACACATCCATAAAGCCAGTGCCACACCAGTGCTTGCCCTCAAAATAATGCCTATAGGGCCGAGGGAAAATATTGCTGTAATTATTACAGAATGATTAAAGAGTTTTTACTCCAGAAAAAAATCAGCACTCTAAGAGCAGGGCTTCTCAGCGTGACTTCATGGGCAACTGAGTTACAGAAGTACTTTTATTAGCAGAGACAGTGCTACAGAGGTGGCAAAAAGCATCAGGAGAATGCAGAGTAGGGAGAGAAGTTACACCAGCAAAACTGTGGGTGCAGGAAGCAGGTTTTGCTGCTTTTATGAAACCCTCTTGATTTTTTCTTCAGCTGGAAGTGGTTAAGGAAAGTAACCAAACCTCTCATATTTTTCCAAAAAACCCCACCTTTATCTACTGTATGTGGAATGAGGAAAAGGCTGACCAAGATGGCAACTTCAGCATGAACCACCTTGTGCCTATGAATAGCATCAACCAAGCTGAGAAGAAGAGGTATTATGAACTCTTGTTGCTCAAGCAGAATGTTTATGCTCTTAATTGCAAAACATCTGCATCTCGTTGTCCATAAAATGAGCAAACATTTTGAAGACACCCAGGGAAGAAATGAACTCATAAAACTAGAGGATTAAAAAACAAGAGAAGCTATTTGATGGCAGCCTTTCAGGTTGCAGAGTGTTTGGGCTGTGAGATTTTTGCCTCAATCCCACACTTTTTAAGATCACATAGACCAGAAATAGAATATAGTCTGTATGAGACAAGCAAGGGAAAACTTGGTCATTTACTGATCCCTGCACCTCACCTTTCTTACCAACATCTTCAATCCTCAGGTTTTTTTGCAGATTTCCAAGCAGATTATCCTAATCCTTACAACAGAGCTGGCAGGAAGCTTTGAATCCATATGGACCATGGAGCCCTCCATCATTTTCATTATGTAGTTTCTGGTGAGATATAACTGTTCTTGATATTACATCAAAGCTCTTCTAGAAACAACCCACTTTGGCATTACTTTAGTTTTATGTTTTAGCCCAATGAGCCTCTTTTTACCCCTTAGGAGGCTGGCACTGGAGCACACCGAGCTCCTGCTTAGGAAACAGAGGCCAAGGAAATGAAGCAGAGCTGCTCCTGCTCCCGACGATGCACCAACGGTGCTCTCACTGCTGCACACAGGAAAGCAAGCAGCTCTTTCAAAGCTTCTTAAGAGGATTTGGATGGTTCTTTTCCCTTAATTCCAGAAAGTAGAAGTGTTTCGGGGTGGTTATGCAATGACCCCAAAGTTGACAAAAGTGCAGGAAGAAACAGCACAAGGGCAGCCACGAAGGGGAGTTTCTCCCAGACTTGAGAGATTCTGGCTTCCTACTGCCCCGGGATCAATACTGGGATTTTGGCTTTTGATTACTGACAGTATTAAACAGCTTGATGCATTCTGCTGGAAAATTTAGCAAACCCTGGGCAAGGATGATAACACATGCATGAAGCAAAAGGCAGAGCTTGCATCATATCTCGGCCTGTTAACTCACATTTGCCTCATGGATTTCCTCGCCTGCTGTTGTTAAAATAATCCCAAAATTACAATTGAGCAGATCTACTGAGAAACACAGGCCAAATATCAGCTTACACTGCAAGAGGTTCCTGTGCAAATAGAAAATGCCGGCTTCTTGGAAACTGGAAATTCCTATCTCCCAGCCTGCAACTCCATCCTGACAGTCATGTGTTTCCAGCCCATCAGGGCTAATAGGCTCTACAAAACCCAAGGACTGATTATGCTCAGAGCACAACACAGCACTGACTATTATGTAGCAACTTAGCCGGTATATAATTACTTTTGAGGAAAATGCATTGCAGAACAACATCACTTCTCAAAGATTTAAGTTATTAAGGAAGATTAAGGAATTTCACTCTGGAAAAGAGACTTCACTGTGACCTAATTGAAGTTTTTAACATTCTCAAGGGAACTAATAAAAATTGGTTCATGCAAATTCTCCATACTTTCAAGGAACATGAACACAAGAGGACATTATCTAAAAAAAAAAAAAAAAGGAAAAAAAGAAAAAAGCCAGCAACAACGAAACCCCAAATCCAACAAAATAAGAAACATAACCTAAAACAGAATTATTTAAATTAGAGCAGACTGTTCTACCAGGTCATTTAATCCATCCCCTCCTCCCCATGAATCACAGAAGGATTGATTTCCTTATCCTTAAATAATCCCTAATAGATGGGTGTCTAGGTGAGCCAGTGATGACTATTCCACAACCTCTCTTGGCAGCCTGTACTTTCAGAAGAATAAACATATTGAATAAATTATTAAAAAAGGCCACTGTGGGCAAGGAGAATCAATGAAATCAAGGGAAAAGTTGTTAATATAGAGTGGGGGATGAAAGACAGGGAGTAAAAATCAGCTAATTAGATGAATGAGGGACAAAAATGGCAGAAAGAGGCAGAATTGTGTGGTATATCCCTTTATTCTTGAAGTACTGTTTTCACTCACTGTTTAAAGAAGTTGCACAGAACACCTACACATTTGTCCAGGCACGAAGCAATTTCAGGAATGATCACATGAAAACTGAAGCCAGTGTGCTGTCAGCCTCTGACAAAGGAAAATGAACAAAAGAAATGCCCAGCAGTACAAACAGGAACAACTTTCTTACAAACTGAAACCAACACATTTGCAAAAGACAATTTCAGGTAGATTCATAAAGAACTTACATTCAGGGAAGCATACGGGGGGGAAAAAGCCACATTAAACAAGTACACGCACTTGAAAGCCAGATTTCCAAGGACACGAGGTATAAATACATGAAGCCCCTCACCCTGCAAGCAGGCATATATTTAACTTCACACATAAAAGCAGCCCTGGTCAGCTCAGGGGGATTAATAAACTCCACAAAGTGTTTGCCAGACCAAGCGCCCAGACAGCGCACGGCTGCTCCCTCTGTGGCCACCCGGCACCAGTTAATCATGCCAGTGTCTTTGGTGCAAGATCGTCGACAGAAAACCAAGTGTTTCCCCCAAAATTGTCACCTAAATACATCCTGCCAAAGACCGTTTATGATTTCACACTTTAGTTGGGGCTGCAGGAGAATTAGATGGGTGCTGCTACCATGCCCTGCTGCTGGGGAGGACACGGGCAAGGGCAGTGGAGACCCAGTGCCCATCAACCATGAATGGACTGTCTTATCAGGAGAAAAACTCATCCTACTTTTTCATGGCTTTTCCTATACCAACTTGATGTGAAATTGTGCAGGAGAGACCCTTGTAGGACAGCAGGAACACTTCAGAAGCTGCAGAGTGGGGTTGTTAGAGTGTCCTGAGTTGCTCATACCCATTGCAAGTGGCACTGTAGGCTCCACCTGATCTCTGAGTGTAATTCAGGTTATTCACATAAACTTTTACACTAGGATGTCACCAGCTGATGCACTTTCACCAAAATGCCTGGAGACAATTTGTTTTCTAGAATGGGGTCAAAACTCACAGCTCCTCCTCACTTCCCTTTCCTCAAAGTGCCCGTGGTGGGTTATTATTAGATGTACGTGAGTCTCCAGAGAGGAAAGAGAAGGATGTGGCTCGATTGCTTTTGTTTGGATGGACTGACTAAATGCTCATGGTTACATTTGACATTTGGATTATTTCCCTTCATGCATTTTTGGGGTTTGGATTTCGTGTGGGCTCAGAGCACTTCTGATAGACATTTAATAGAGACTGAAAAAACACAACAAATATGAAAGTGGAAAAAAAAAATCTTCACTGCCTACAAAGTCCTAAATAAGCATGCTGTCATGAAAGAGGGACAGATGTAACTACCAAACATTTAATTTTTTTTTATTTTTAGATCCCTTCCAGATACTCATATGCAAAGTCTGCAGTACGTGTTCACTCACTTGTATTCCTGAAACTCTGGATCACTCTAATTCCTACTGTCACTCTCTCTTCCTAACAAGAATGTTTATTTTTCATTAGTCTTACTTCTACATCTTTACTGTTTATTTAGGCTCTTATTCATAGTGCCTGGTCATATTCTCTTTATGGACCGTCCATGCAAGGCATTTAAGTGACCTGCAAGCTGTAATTATAACTGTATAAGCATCTTTTGTCACTTTTTTGTCACTGCGCATGTTATTGATTCACACAGGATTGTACCTGCTTTATTTTTAAATGTAGCAAAATTTTCCTTGCAAAGAAAGAACAACTCTGATTTAGGAACTCTTCTGCTAAGTTTAGCCAGTATTTTCTCAGGCTTTAGCTGTTGTGCAGCCCTTGCTGAGACTATTTTATGTCTGTGTAATGGATGCAGACCAACTTTTTTGCTTCTGACAGGTAAAACTATACTTCCCTAGGCATTGAGTCCATTCAGTCTCATGCAGTTTTATATATTTGCTAACTCTTTTGTTTTTGGGATGTGAACTCTTGTTCTACCTTGAAATATATTTTGCACTGTACTTGGACTGGTTACTAAAATCCAAATGACCACATTTCAGTTTAGGACGCATTGTGGGAAAAAGATGGCAATTAAGACATAAAAATTTTGGTTTTGTGCATTTATGTTTTCTTTTTCTCCTAAAGAATATTTAAGTGAAATTGAATGTAACTTGACTTGAGGTTTGTTTAAGCTCAACAGTCATTGGTTTATTGAAGTTACTTTCAGAGAATTTTTATCTCAAAAATCTTTGGCATTAAACCAGAAAGCATTCTAGCTTTCTTCTCCTTCATCTCTAAGCTTATGACTTGCTTGTGCAATTGTTGCATGAAAGCAATTCTACATTTTTTTCTCTTATAGGAAAACAGATGGAGAAGAATTTATCTGCAGTTGGGATTTGCTGCTTATAATTTATTTCACAGGATCAAGCAAAAGATAACTGTGAGCTCACACTAGTCAAGCTTCCAGGACGCCGTCACTTCCAAATTATATATATTTTTGAGATTACAGTTATGGAGAGACATGGGTAGAAAGCCATTGAAGCATTTTTCAGACTTCCATGAGGTCTTAATGCTTCTCTGCAGCTATACAGCACATTCCTAGTGCTCCCTCTTGACTGGGTGGCTCCCATTAATAGAAATATATTTCATATTCTGTTTCCCAGCTTTCTGAAGCACTTGGTATAGAAGAAACAGTCTACACACCTAGAGGAGCTGCTCCCTTCTCCACAGCCTGCACAAAGTCGTGTCACTCCACCATATGCTCAGATTCTGCAAACAGGATGGAAATCATTCTGACATGAGCTTATTACAGAGCCCCACTCCTCAGTGGAAATTTTTCTGGTATGTCCTATTGTTTTAGCATTACATTTTATTATTTTTTCGCTAATACAGTAGGAAAATCACATTGCTTCCAGGACACGTTGATGCTAGTCAGGACGCTCTGGAGGCTAACAATGAGTCAGGACTCTGGACTGAGACCAAGCTTTTCTTCCATTGAGCTCTGCTCTTTTTTCTTCCTCCTTAAGGAACTGGCTTTTATTGGCCTCCTTAGCTTTGGATTAACTTACATCATACATTTCATAGTATATATATTCCAGTAAAAGAATACACACAGTACCATGCAAATTAACCTCCTAATCAAATTAAAAGGTTGAATGACTTACACAGAGCAGCTTGGAGAAGAGGCTCCACACGTCAAGGCGGTGGTTCACGTCATGAGCCTGGGGAGACAGGCACCTACAGTGCACCCAGGGAGTGATAAAGCCAAACTAACTTGAGTCAAAATGCTGAAAGAGTCGTGACAGAAAATTGTGCAGAGAGCAGTCCTTCCTTCCCAGCGGGCTCTGACACATCGAGTGCAGCATCAGGTTTTGGGGAACACGCAGAAAGGCTAAAGGGAGAGAAGGGAAGGAAATAAAAGTGGTTTTCCGTCAATGGCACAAAGGGACACAGAGGTAAAACTCCTTTTATTTTCCTAAACACCTTCAAAAACCTCCCTGGGAAAGGTGTAGGGGCATAGCCATAACCAGGCACTGGGCTGCTGAGAGCAGCAGCTGCTGGTGAGCATTCCCTGGGATTCTGGAGTGTGGGCATCCGTGTGCTCCTCTGCTCTCAGGCTGGGAAACTCTCCTACACAAACAGGGTCTGCGTTATGGCCAAGGCGGAGGATGAAATAGTGCCAGCATATGCTTTATGGCAGGTAAAAGCCTCCCAACACCACTTCAGTGCCAACAGTGCTGTGATAATTCCTCTCTCCTCCACACCTTCAATTGTTTCACTTCTCAGCAACATATTTTAACTCTATGGCTCCATTAGCTTTCTCTTTTTCCTTTTTGTTTTTTTCCTTCTGCTTCTAAGCACAGGGTCATTGACTGCCTTAATCAAATCTCATACCATAATGAAAAGTAAAAGGCATAATGTAGCATTTAACAGACCGATGATCCCCTGTGCTGACTGGCATATGATATTTCTAAAAGAATGAATCTTCAGTGAGACCCGAATGGTTCAACTCAGGAAGAAAGAGAGGCCAAATTGTCTTTCTAATCAGAAACCTTTGCCCCATGGGGTCTGAATTCTCGCTTTAAGGACCACATCAGAAGATTTATGAAGTTTGCTGCTTTGTTCCCATTTTTAGGAACCACCCCAAGTCACACTGAATTCAATGGGAGTCCTTTCATTGGCACGATCAGGCTTTGGAGCAGGTCCATAGAGAATGTCACTTTTCTATGATAGAAAGAGAACTGCTCTGAAAGTAGCTGCATTTCCACTGATGCTCATGTAGAGCGGAAAGTGTTTCTTTTTGGATGAGTGATCATCCTGCACAGTCTGTGGAAACACTAGTGAGATGCAGCACATGCTCAGTTCTTCATCCCAGTTCCTCAAAGTGAGGCAGTACAACACTACAAACACAGCTTTAAGAGCACTTTAAGATAAACTTCAAGATAAACTGAAGTTCTCAGCTAGACCCTTGCAATGCTGAACTCAAAGGGACCAAAGTGAAGGCAGCTTTCACATGGTCAAAACACCACTCTTTATCAAAAGAACATTAAAAAACTCGTTACAAATTACTACCAGGTTTGCCAGGGTTTTTATATTCTTTTGTGGCCCAAATACAGGTAACAAAAACCATTGTGTTAGTGTATGTCAGTTTTCTAGGCATGAAAATCAGATCTGTGTAATGCCCTAAACCTCTGCATCCCAGGGCCTCAGAAACACCTCAGATGTTATACCTGAGACACGAGGAGCCAAACAGACGTGGTTTTGTTGTGTTGTTTTATAACCACCCCTTCAAAGTGAGCTCTTTGTCATAATTAGCAACACCTTAATTTGCTAAATGACAAAAAGTCACCTGTTTCCTACTGGGCTTTTTAGCAATGGGAATGCAGCTAACATTGCTTCAGCTGGGCAGTAGCTTGTCTCAGAACCTCAAACACTGAAGAGGTCATCTCCTTTGCCAGAGGAATCCTGGATGATGAAACCACTTCAGTTATAGCCCAGAAATATTTTGTGTCCTTAGAAAAGGAACCTGAAGTTGGCCAGAAATGAAGCCAGTTGAATTCCTGGTGCTTTTACCAACGTAATAAAGAACAGAAGATCTTCACTGCCGGAGCATCGTGTTACAGCAGCAGCAGCAGCAGCAGCTGGGTTCGTCTTGTTCTCCAGTGAGCAGCAAGAGATTCCATCTTCTCATTTCAGTGGGGTTTATGAGTCCAAGACACCCTGTTTTTTCACTACACTGATAAAGAAGGATGTCATTAAAAAGAATGTAACTGATACACATGGAGGAGAAGAAACAAAGTTGTCCGTGGGAACGCTATGTTATCTCCTTCACTCCCAGCCACAGCATGCAATCAGTATTTATTTACTTGCAAGTGGAAGGTGTGCCATCTCAAATAGCCTCCCTCTGATGGATGCAGGCCGCTGCTGGATCATGCTATTTAACTCTCTCTTTGGGGCTGTTTGTCTTTGGTTTTCAACTGTCTTATCATGATATATGTGTGCTGTGCATACCATGGCATGTCAGGCTAGATCAGACTACAACTTGTCACACAGAGCAAAAAATTAAGGCAGTATGAGTGAGCTGCAGATACATATCGCCTGGCATTGGGAAGTTCATAAAACTTAGTTTGGTGGAAAATATTTTGGTGTGTAGCAAGCATCCTTTGGATCATGTTTCCTTCTCTCTTGGCTGGTTGGAATTCTTTTTTGTGTGTGCAGTTTGAAACTTAAAAGGTAATTATGCTATTTAGAGGTATATGTTTAAATTTATGTCTTTGTTGTTCCTGCTGTTCCCTGAACAGATTAATTGTTAAAGTAGTCCTTGCAAAATTATTTCAACTCGTTTTTATTTTATCGCTTATTTTGCATTATTATGAGGAGCTATTACAAGAGGATGGGAAAACTCTTGGCAACCAGGAAAAGTTATCTGTGCATTTATTTAAAGGAAGTTATGCTCATAAGAGGGAAAAGAACATTTTAAACTAATATAAGAACCACTGAAAAATGTAGCCCTGATCTCAGTTTCAAATCCACCCAGGCATTTCTTTCAGCTTATACACTTCCCCAATTTGGGTCATAAGCACCGAAAGCTGGAAAAGAAAATAATTCCCCTTTCAGCCCCCATCCTTCCCTCTTAATCCAGGTGTGTTGTAGGGAGCTCTGCAAACCTAGGGGATAAGAAGGGTCCTGAACTCAGAGCACCAAAGGGCCAGCCAGGATTCCAGGGCTCCCTGCCGGGCTCTGCCCATCACCTGGTTTGACTTCCCAAAAGTTTGTTTGGGCATCGATTCAGGGAGACTCAAAGCCACGTGGCTGACACCCAGCACAGGTAGTTTCACAGGAGTCAAGTGAAAACAATAGAGCTGTTAAACTGCTGGAGCAGGAGCTGTACGGACGTGTTCCCCTCGGTCTGGTGGCTGAACGGCAAACTGGGAAAATGATTCAGGTGAGGCTCAACCTGAAACACACAATGTGTTGGTGGAACAGACATAAAAACCCCCCCAAAGTTTCATTTTGGGTCAGCCCAGATTGCATTGCTTGATCTAGAATGGAAGCTTTCATGTTGTTTTTAACCCAAAAATTAAACAACAAACATTCCAGCTGAGCAAACCCTCCATTTCAAAACATCAAAATGAAACTTTGAGCAGTGACAATTCACTCTCTTACTGAGAAGTCTAACATTCGATTGATCATTTTATTTTTAAAATAATAATGAAGAAAAACAGTTAATTTTGAAAACTAAGTGGTATAAGAAAGGTGAAAATTATATCGTTTATTTTGAAAATATAAATGAAATGAAAATATTAATGAAATGAAACATTTACCCTGAGAAAAGTATTTCCCCTGATTTTCTTTCTGACAAAACTCTGCATTACATTCAACCAGAATTTGTGAATAGTTTTCCACTTCAAATTGCACTTTTGGCAAACGCAGTCTCTCCTGGAAATATTCCACCAGCTCTGTTGAAACTGGCACATGCTCACATGCTTTACTGGATAAGAGATTTCATCCTGTAAAATGGGGATAAGAATAAAACTTCTCCACTGATGAAGAAAAATCTATAGGTTGAGCTGTTAATGCCAGTAAGATATACATGTCTAAGGCAGACACCAAAGTTTTTGGCTGGGATATAACACCTCACAGGGAAAGGAATCCTCTTCTTTGCCTTAGTGGGAACTAGATTAGGTCTTCAGAACCTTAACTAGTTAGATGAATAAAAAGCTAAAAGACAACACAAGCTTAAGTGCTTTAAAATTATGATCTAGGAGGCCTGTAATTTGCAGTATTACAGTGGAGCTGCTCAGCTTAGTTTGAAGTGATAAACGGGCACGGGCATCCCCCCGAGCTGTGGCAGTGAGGCACAGAGGGGTTCCCACCAAGCAGGGATCACATCCGTGTCCCACGGAAAACCACCAGGATAATGCTCCTGGCTGCAGGAGGCCGAGTGCTGCCCCTGTGCAGGTGTCACCTACCACTGTCTCGCTTGCCCTTCTCTCTTTCTGTCCAGGAGGGAATTTTCCCCTGGAAGGCAGCGATCAGAACGTTTTGTGTGGCGTTTTCCCGGTTCATTCTATGTGACAGGTTCGAGACGGGGCTTTGCTGCAGCCCCGTAGCCGATGGCGGTGGGCAGGGGAGATGAGGCTTCGCTGAGATGTGGAGCAAACACACACGAAAAGGAAATGGATAAAACATTAAAATGACAGCTTGCTGAGGTGGCTTGTTGTCGCAGTGGCTTTAGCATGATCATAAAGTGATGTGCAGTACTTGACACAGCTTGCTCGTACGTGGTGAAACAAAATTGATGCTTAGTTTGCCCCACCAGACGGGGATTGGCTAAATGCACAAAATTTCCCACCCGGGTCACAACAGGTGTGCCAACAAAATTGTGAGTGTGGGAAGAGTTGTGTCTGTGCAGGAATCAAACACCTGATCAAACTCTGTCAGATGGATTCAGAGGTTTGATCGACGAGCCGTGCTCTGCGGCTCAAGCCCACTGTTAATTTTAAAATGCTCTTGCACCCCATGCAATGTGACAGCAGAGATGCAGAAAACAATGTCAGAGTTAATAAAAGAAAACTCAGAGCCAAAGGAAGTGTAAGTGTTTTGGGCAAAATTCTGACATCAGTAAAATCAATGGCACTGCTCCCACTCCCTTCCGCAGTGCTGGATTTCACCCTTTGCCTATAGAAAAAGCGGATACACAATAATAGGAATATCCATTGCACTGGGTTTTATTTTGCAAAAGTGTTGGCTTTAAATTCTGAAAATAATTTCGACTGAGCTTTTGTTTAGCTCACCAAGGTCAATTAACGTAATTCCAGAACTTCTGGATGAGGTTTTGTAGAGATCATTTTCTCTAATGCATTCATCTGTCATGAAATACTCACATCTTCTATTTTCACTTAATTCCCTTTGAAGTTACCTGTATGCCTAAAGTTAAGCCTCTTTTTAAAATCTTTACAGAATCAGGGACACAGTTTTTGTAATTCTCCATTCAGCTGCTGTGGTAGGAGTAATAAAAAAGGGCTGTGATATATGTAGAATTACATGCTGTGCTCTTCCTCTGAGCTGCTGCATTTCTATAGCTGTACAAAAAAAATCCTGTCTGCAGGGAATCTTGTTGCGGTTAAAAATCTATATTTTCGTTTTCTCCATTTGTTCTACAAAACTAAACTAACAGGCAAAACAAACATACATGGTAACATGCATAGAAACATTCAGGAGCAGCAATCATATTGGGGAGGATGCTGGGAAAAAATATGCACTTGTTTTAACCAATACAAAAAGGGTTTTTTTAAGTCTAAAAATGAAAAATACTACTTGCTAATTACCACAGGGTGTGCAAATATAAGAGGGGATTTTTCATGTGCTTTGAGAAGGTGTACAAGAAATGCCATGTTATTTAATTCACAAATAGCATGAAATACTAAATTTACATTACTATTGGTTCCAAGAAGATTATTTTATAATCTACAGAAATAATAAATACCTACAATTATAATAAAACCCGCTTGCATAACACGCTCTATTTTAAAAGAAAAAGATAACTCATCCTAGCTGCTGCCAAATATTGAAGTCATCCCTGTTTCTAGCATTCCCTCAAAGTTCCAGGACTTCAGCTGGGAGAGCTCTTGGAGCAGTGCAGGCATGGACATGCGCACCCAGCCCAGCCTCCCCACGGGAGAGAGACCATCCCCACTGTCTGCAGCTGCAACTGTAGATGAGGAGGGGAAAAAAAATGGTTTAAATGACAGATGCCAACTTAATAGTCCCTCATCTCCTATGGAAAACAGGGAAAATTGATCCTCTACATTTTACAACTTCCAGAGAGAATTTGCCCAGCTTTTTCCCACGATTTATGTGTGTCCTGGTGTGTTGAGGACTTTCTGTTCAGCCACAGGCAAGTGTGACATGGCATTTGACACAGCCTCAGTGCAAAAGTGCACCTTTTGCTTATTTTGTAGTTAGGCAGCAAAAAAGCCCAGAGTTCCCAGTTTTTCACGCAAAAGCAAGGCTTTGTGCACACACTGAGCCAGGAAGGGGTGTCAGCCCTGTCCAGCAGCAGCACGAGGGTGGCCTGGCTCCCCTCTCCATGTGGAGCAGCCAGGACAGTCACCTCCTCCCATGCTTTTACCAAACCTCTCATCTTCTGCCCCTTAAATCGATGCTTTTGAGCACCAGCTTGGAATGGCCTCATCCTGTGCCTTGCAGAAGTGGTGAGGGCTCCTGTAAATCCATAAGAGGGGCTCTGCTTTTCTGGCTGGGGTTATCCTACAGTAGCAGTTTCAATGTAAGTCTTTTCCATCACTGCTCTCCTTTTTTCAGCCTGTGTTTTTGAAACCCAGCACTTTATTCTGCTCTTCCAGAAATACCTAAAACAGTGGAGCCAAGAGAGCCCTTTCCAACTGGGCGGTGAAGGAGTTAACAATGCCCTTTCATGCAAAACCACAAACAACTGGGGGGAAAGAGAGAGGGGAAAGAAAAAGAAAAGAAAAAGAAAAGAAAAAAGAAAAAAAAAGAGTTTTTAACTGAGAAATGGAAAGGATCCAAGTTCTAACCGAGAGCAAAAGTACAGAGAGAGTATGAAACACACAAATCATCCTGGGGTTCGGAGTTGATAAAGTTATTAAAAAAGAAAAAAGGAAGAAGGCGGGGAGGTGGGGGGAGAAAAATCCCTTTGTTTCTGCCCTATACCTTGAGGCTGTGGGAGCAGAGGGAGGGAGTGCAGAACGAGTCCGACCAGAGCCCAGCGCTGAGCCCCATCCATCCCAGCGGGAGCCGGGCACGGGCTGGTGCTCCCCAGCTCCCCTCTGCTCAGCTCCTGGCAAGAGCCGGGGAGGGTTTGCTTGCATAAACCCGGCACTTTTTTGGCTTTTTTTNNNNTTTTTTTTTTTTTTTTTTTTTTTTTTTTTTTTTTTGAATTATTATTATTAGCAAGTGGGAGAAAAGAAGCTTTTAATACCGGCGGGCTGGAGCCTGGATGCGGCCGGAGCGCGGGTGGGGTGCGGAGGGCCCCGCCGGCTATTGGGCCATCGGCTTAGCAACAGCGTGGAAAGGGCCAACCCCAGCGTTTGTACAGCTGGGCCACCTTCCAAGGATGGGTGCCAAACGCTCCGCTCCTCTGCCAAGAAAACAAACAAGGGCACTTTTAAAAACTCCAGAGTTAAAGAGCGGTTTTTTTCTTTTTTTTTTTTCCCCTTTTCTCTTCTCTCCTCCACAAGCTCTCCTCTCTCACAGTTAATGATCTCTTTCCCTTTGTCACCGAAGTTCAAGCTACGGGGAATTGTCACTTGTGCAGGTTTCAGGAGCCGTTTCCCCTTTCCTGAATGTGGCAGGCTCCCCTCTCTGCAGGCTGGAGCAGGCGCTGGAGTCAGTGAGCCCATTTCTCTTCAGATGCTGCAGGTTCCCTCCTTTCTTCCCTAATGGCAGAAATCTCTGCCGGCTGCATTAGCATTGAAACCTGCTGGCCATTGCCACGCATTTATAGAGCTTACATAATTTACTGCCTATGTCACTCTCGCGTCTGCTACCTCTTCATTCATTTCAAGCCTGTTAAAGAAGTGGAATAAGAAGCACAGAGACTTAAATAGGCAAAAAAAGTGGCTTGTAGCCACAAACCTTTTGTGGTTTTTTTCTGCAGAGGAAGAAAAAAGAATTTGGGAATTCTGGTTTCATTTTATTAAAGATGTATTTTTACATTATATTTTTAGTCCAGTCTTTCTTACCTATTAGTCTTTGTGATTGCTGAAGTTGGGGTAGCGCCAAACTTTTGCTGAGAAGAAATATGGACTATGTTTTTTTACCAGCTGAGAAACGTGCAGGTCCATACTGTGTCCCAAAATCTCTTCTTTCCCTGAGAAGGAGAAAAGAAGAGAAGTCAAAGCCCATTTCCAAGAAACACCAAATCTCTTCAGGTCCCCGTGGCTTAGCGCCTGCCCAGAGAGAGTGCTCGCCTTGGATCCTGATTTTAAGCACTAAAGGAAGAAAATGGAATTGACTTTTCTGTTGCTGTTGTTGTTGCTATAAGACACTCTGTAGGAGGTGAAGCCAAACATACCTCTGGGGAAATATTAAACACTTCACAGAGAAAGGCCTAAAGAGGCAAATATTGCAGCCCTTTTCTCACGCCAGTCATCCCATTAATTTCAGAGACACTGCTCATACGAGTGAGGCTGGTGGGGTCAGGCCTTTGTACACAGTAGCACCTCCAAAGGTTAAAGGATGTCATTTGCAGTCATGATCTTGTTTCACTTCCTACCTCTACCTCTGATTTACTGAGAAACCTCAAATAAATCACTTAACCTCTCTAAGAACGAGTTTACTTAAGTGCAAGAACATTCTGAGCCTCCAACAATATTTGTGAAGTGCTTTCAGGTCCTTGGAGGAAAGATGTACTTGCAAATTATCAGGGTAGCTGCTTACATGGAAATAAATCTCAATTTCTGTGTCTAAGCGTATGTCCCAGCTGCATCCCAGCCTCATGTCTGCATAACAGTGGTTATGCACCATAATCTACTTGGATTTCATAGGGAAAATATGCAGGAAATCAGCTTGAAAGGGCATCTCACTCATGTGCAAGCAGGTCCTTGGTTCCAGAGAGCTGGGATTTGGGCCTGCTGTATGGTGCATTTCATCCTGAAAAACGTGCATCTGATATATTGAGGGGTGTGTTTCTGCAGCTGTGTTCTTAAACTGAACAGCAGTCCACTGATGTGGTACCCATGGTCCAGGCACTCTTTGCTTTCTCACACAGCCCAAACATCCCTTACTGAAAAAGCAAATGGACTGGGGAAGGTTTTTTCGGAATAGCAAAGAAAGACGATGATGGGAACCTGTGTGCTTGTGACTGTGCTCCCTGTCCTGGGCAGAACTAGGAAATACATGAACAACAACAGGAACCATACAAAAAAAAAAAAAGATTTTGGGTAAAGGTTCAGTGCAGGGAGAAAAGGGAAGGGGCTTCCTTTTTATCTGTACTGGTTCTTCTTATCTTTTACTAGAGGCTGTTTTTTAGTGATGAGGAAGTAGAAGAAGAAATCCATTTGTTTTTCTCATGACACAGCAAAATACACAACCTAATAACTCAGAATAACATTCCTTCTGCCCTAAAGAAATAATCTCACAAAATTAAACGAAGACTTTATCCAGAGATTGCCCAATTCAACAGTAAATTTGCATTCAACTGAAAAGGCTTCGAATAAAGCCTTCATGTGGGAATCCAGCAAATTGAAGCAACTTCATAAATGCTTGGTAATAATTCAGGACTAGGGTCTTAATTATTTTTCATTCATTACTTAGGTGAGCAAAGAGCTGCATATTTTGATGGGAATTTCAGACTACAAACCTGGACAAAATACTGTGGCACACAAGGACAGCTGGATCAACCTGTAGGTCTTGAGCCAAGAGTCAGCCAACACACATTGAAGTGCCTTTTATCACCATGCTTTCCCCAAGAACGGCTTCTCCTTCTGTTCTGCTGGCTCCAGCATGTCCAAAATAACTCCACCACCCTCTACAGCACCTTTTACAGCTACCTGAAATTGTATTTTATTTAAAGGGTACATAGTTTGTGTCAGTAATTCCCACAGACCCATAATTGTTTTTATAACACCTGGTTATAGTAGGTAGTATAATTCGCCAAGAAGTTGATATGAATGCATTTCATAACATGCTTTATATAATCCATTATTAGAGGACATTGCTGCATCTGTAATTATGTTTGCAAATGCATTTTATTGAGTTCTACATAAAAGTATGCAGGACTGAAACCAAGTCTTAGGCTGCAGAAGTGTATATATATATATATATATATATGTATATATATACACTTTGCTTCCTTCCAAATCTTTTTCTTCTGTGTAGTCAACACTAAAAGAGGAAAGAGCAAAATTTAACCTTGATTTCCCAGCAGACTCCAGCCCTTAATCCGAGAATCCTTGAACCTGGGGACATTTCAGACGTTCACTGGAATCCTGTCATTTTTATCAACTTTAGTTTCTACATAGCAAAAGTGATTGTGTGAGTTCTGGCTTCAGGCTGATCAAATCTTTCAGTGTCTCTTCCACTGCTGACACCACTGTGAGAGGACAAATTACATTTGGTACAGGCATGCAAAACCCACACAGGTAACTGATCTGGGATCTCCTACAGCTGGTGCTAGAAATGGTGAATTTAGGATGATTTCCCAAACTCTTTTTGGCAAAGTATGAGCCAGAGAGAACCTGGCTTGATTGTCACATCCCAGATCAACTTTGAGTGACCAGCAGCCTTGGGAAGGGAGCTGCCTTCACTGCTCCTGAAGCCCATTTGGCTCAGTGCAAGCAGTGGAGCTTAGCTCCTTCCTACAGATTTCCAAGAAAGCCTCTCCTTTAGGTTGTTAATTTGCAGGAGTCAGGCAGTTCAGACAGCAGCAGCCTCTTTTTTCATATTGTCTTTCCAATAAATTCCCTTTCAGTCTGGGTTGATTATTTCATCTGAAGCTGAAGTCCATCACAAGCCCTTCCATACTCTGAGAAATATAGAGCCAAATTAATCTGTTGTGAGCCAGTTATCTCTTGTGTAGTTAAAATAAAGAACATGTGAGTTTTGGTGCATTTTTTTCTCATGCATGGAAATGTGGTAAAAAGCTCAGACAAGGTAAATTAATTATACTTCAAACCTTTTTCCATTTATGGTGAACTTTCTCCTTCCTTCCCAGCTCCCCAAGGAACCACACTGTAAAACACTCTCTTGAAGAAGTTTTATCTCATTCTGCCTTGCCTCCATTTCTCCAGCTCCTCTAGTGAATATTTGTCTTTTCTACCTGCTGCCCAGTTAAATCAGCCTCAGGGACAGTGACATATGCCAGATCACAGGGGCTGTCACTTTAATTCCCTGTGCTCATATTTTTCTCCTCTAGTGGGGTGCTGGGGGCAGATGTTTGGAGAAAGGACCCCTTTGCTGCCTGGCACACCAAAATCCTGACCCTGGCTGCTAATTCTGGGAGGCGAATCCTGGCCCTGCTGACAGTACCCGGAGTTGAACAAGCGGCTTCTCCCAAGTGCAGCCGAGTGCAGGTTCTAGATGTTAGAAACGAAACTTTACACCCCACCACAGAGTGCTGCTGGAGCAGTTTCTCCCAATTTCAACTCAACTATCTTGTGTGATTCCTGCCTGCAGGCACAGACCTCCACAGGCTGGGCATGTGAACGCTGGGCTGCTCCCATCCCTCAGCCTCTAAGGAGCTGTTTTCCCCACGGCAGAAGAGAGACTGGGACTCCAGATGCTGTGGCCTCCACCCCTGCATTGCATGGACCATGATGGGCTCCAAAGCACTGGTGACTCCGGGTCACTCCACTGCAGCACACCTTGCCCAGGGTGAGCCCTCGTGGGGACAAATGGCTGCGCAGGTGGCACATCCCCCATAGGTCCCTGCAGTGGATAGTCCCTGCCCTGTGGCCACACCAAGCTGTAGACAAGCCCACAGCTTCTTCTGCACCTTCTCTCCTCCTCAGAGGGAAAGGGAATCATGTCCCCTTTCCCTTTAGCACAGATCTGCTGTTCAAATCCATCTAAGACAGGTTGTGAAGAGCCTGTGAGATCATTACCCTATGGGGTATACCTCAGAGTCCTTAGAAATCGGTGGAAAGATCTCCGTGGACTTCACATGGCTTTCATGGGAATCCTGATGTTGAACTCCTCACCAGGTCAAAACTGCAGTCCCTACCTGGTTTCTTAGGGGTGTCAGTAAATTTTTTGTCAGTCTGACTCTGAGAACCTGTTCTTCTGCCAGCAGCTTTTCTCAGGAGCAAAGCGAAACCCTACAGCTTCTGGTGTTTTGCTAAAAACGTCCAGCTGCATAAACCTTCCATCTCTGGCACTGTACGGAGCCCTAATGAAAGTCTTCTTCAGGGCAGTAGAAATTTATGGCTTAACCAGATGAAAGCATGATAGGACAGAATATCTATGATTTGTTAATGGGCTACATTCTGGGTTTTAAACTGATGTTTATCACTAAAATACTGGGCGGAGGAAAAATCAAATCACATTAATGCAGGTTCGATGGCAGAAGTAGCCAAATTGTGGCTCCTGCCTGGTGGTAAAGAGTAAAATGGGCCATGCCCTCTCTTTGCCCTGATGCCTCCCTACACCCATATCAGGGGAAACCCTTACACACTTCTGTCTTGGAAAAAAAAACCCACTTTACTTTGGTGTCCTCTCAGGAAAGATACAGTTCCCAGCACCACACCTTTCTTTTCAAGCTAGAACTTAACACCATCTCTAAACAGACAATGATATAACACACATTTCTAAGTGCGAGTATCCAGGGAGTGATAAATTGAAGGTTTGGGTTTTAGTTACATTAATAATGCATATAGAAAAGCTGTTTGAAAATAAGAAAGTGATACATTTTATGCTGTGCAGTTTGTGGGGCAGAAATGGAAAGAAGAAATTCAGTTTTACATTTCCTTTGTAGCTCTGGGTCAAGGTGACTCCCAGCATAAGCTGGAACAGCCCCACTGGCAACCTCCTACACATCTACTTCATGTTGCTCCAGCTCCTCTCCCCAGCTTAGTCACTTCTCCAAGCATATTGTAGGGGAAGACCTGGGAGAGATAAGGCCCAGGACTGCCTGTCCCCTCCCTAGGATGGCCTGGGGCATGTCATGAGGGCTCTTTCCACTCCTTTTGTCCTGTCTCCTGATCTGAGTAAAGGATTTCAGTGGGAAAACTGTGACTAAGGATGTAGTTGTAAATCATGGAAGAAACAGCTGGAGCAGAGCCTTCAATTTGTTATTATTTAAAAGCAAGCAAGCAAACTGTTTCTACTGAACTTGGACAACCACACAAACCTGACATAAAAGCACTCTGCAAACCCTGGTGCTGAATTTGCTCCGGCTGTCCTGGTACAGGATGGCACACCATGGGCATTTGGATCCTGCATGGATAGGAAATGCATGTCTGACTCTGCTCCCCTTATTGTATGAGTGCTTGGCTCACCCAGGGAATGAAGAATCCCAGCACAAGGCAGCTGGGAATGCTGCATCTTTCGCAAGAAGGGCTGCTCACACGTACGGTTGCTTTTACTGGGGGCTGTCAGGACAGAAAACTGCACTTGGGGATACTTTCCACGAGATGGGAAAGGGGCATTGCTTAACAAAGCAAGGCTACAGGCTTCCCAGCATACCACTGCACTGGCAATTAAATAAGCCTCTGAGCCACATATGATTGTGCCTTAAGAAATTAGTGTGATTCAGAATGATTTGGGTAGAGGAAAATATTCCCTTAAAGGATCTTGCCTGGGCTTCTCAGTGCGTGGAGGGTGGGAGAGGAGAGTTTCCCAGTCCTTGTGCAAAGGTGAACTCTGCCCAGAAAGAAGAAACTCGAGCCCACTGCAGCCACCTAAGGGCATTCCACCAACCAAAATGGAAAATTAATTAAGAGAATGAATCATTTTCTGAGACTTACTCAGTTTTGTGCTTTAGTGTTCGTCTCTTCTGTCAGTAGAGCAGCTCTCGATCCAACACAGTGTTTATAGTCACGTTTCCATAGAGCCCTGGTGTGCAGAGCCAGCTGGTGGGAATGACCTGCAAGACCTGTTTATAGACCTCCATTACAGAGCCTCTCATTTTCTTGGATGATTATCGTAGGTGTCAAATAAAGCTAGATTACCTGTTTTATGTCTTAGAATGATAAGCAAGCCAAAGCAAGTCATTTGGCTCATGCAATTATACAGGTATACCTAGATATATGCATACATACATAATTTCAAGCACTCAAGGCAATCTTACAGCCTTTCTTGTTGGGATTTTGAAACCTTTTCATTTCACCAAAACGTCCCTCTTGGTAAGGTGATGCTGGAATTTTGGCTCCTCTAGCTGGGCTGCAGAGCTCATCTGCAAGAGTTAACAGAGCATGGCAAGGGCACAGCACAGTGGTTTCACAGGGGTGAGAAGCTCCTCTCCCAGACTGGTGTGGAAGGGGCATCCCAGTCACAGCACAGCTTGGCTCAACAGTGGTGCCTGCAATGGCAACAAGGAGGGGAAGCATGTGCTGACAGAGCTCATTGCTGGGGAAGCTTATAAATGACTCCTGGCACTACACTTGGCAGTGGCCAGGGTTACCAGTCCTACCATTGCATAACATCTGCACTTTACCACAATCACCAAAACAATCAAGAAGAAAAGCAAGCTAACGCTTGTTGGGGAATAAACTCAGCAGTCACTCTAACATCACACATTTTTCCAGCCTGCAGCTCCACCTCCTTCTCTTTTCCTGCCTGGGACGAGTGGGCTCCTGGCTGGTACCCGGAGGCCCCACCTTCCCGGGCGTGGTGGGGAGCAGCCCTGCTTCCCCTGGGCAGAGATGTGCTCAGGCTTCGGGATGCGCTGACTCAGTGATGCAGGGCTGATTGCGAGCGGCAGTTTCAGCCAGCCCCAGCCAGTGCATCATATGCATTTACCAACACACACACACAACCACAAGCTTTTATAAATGGATCCCAGAGCCCGGCCAGCAGCGAGCTGGCTCGGGCTGGAGCCTCGCACAGTGCAAATGAGGGTACGTGGGAGGCCTGCGCAACGATGGCCTTTGCGCTCCCACAGCTTGGGTCAGCTGAATTCTCGGTGGAGCCCCATTCCTCAGCATAATCAAGAGATGCTCAGAGACAGCTCTAATTAAAACAGATTGTCACGGCCCTGGGGAGGCTGTTACATGAAATGGAGTTCGGTGGGACCTGGGGAAGCTCTAGGAAAACCCCTTTTCTCTTCCACCTATTCCAATATATTAATTTATGCCCTCAAAGGATCCACTTCTCAAAGGTATGTCCTAAAAGCCAACAGATCCCAGTTCCTGCAGGGTGAGCCTGAGGCCAAAGTAACCCTTGCAAGAGTCTCAAGTCCTCGTCTGAGAGCAGCTCACTCCCCGTCCCAAAAGGAGCTGTTCTAGCTGACACGCTGCTCCTCTCAAACGATGAGGCAACGTCCCCAGAGAAGAGAGGGTGTCTCTTGCACAGACAAGCTATTCCAAGACTGCTGGGCCTGATCCAAAATCAATTGAAGTACATGGAGAGTCCTTCCACTGATTCCAAAAAGGTTTGAATTAGGCCCAAACGTCAAAGCCAACACCATAAACTCAGCCTGGAAGCCAATACATGGCCAAGTACCAACCTCTCTGCAGAAGTGTCATGTGCTTACAGTGAGATACCCGACTTACTCAGCAGGATGCTGCCTTCAGCGCTGGCTCCTCATTTCCCAGGGGATTTAGCTCCCGTTACTGCATTGCAGTTCTCAAGTCTTCATGTGACAACAACATGGATGACAGCACCAAGATCCACAGCCACAAGGGAAGGTCACAGCCCCCATTGCCAGGCAGAGATGGAGAGGGAAAAAAGGACAAAAATCCACAAACCAACAAAGTTTCTTTACAGAAGGAATGGGGGCTCCGAGCTCTGTGCTAAACAGTGGAAAAATCTTTATTCCCTCACAACCAAATGGAGCAAAATGATGACACAACGGCCTCAGTGCTTTAATCAGCAGGACAAGTCAAGCCTTTTATTCCTTTGTATATTCCAGTCAATGGAAAGTTATTGCTTAATTAACCCCCTTGAATGAATACCTGATAATTAATAAACCCATATACTGTACCCCAAGGCTTTGAGTTTAAGAAATCTCTTCTGTTCAAGTATGAAAAAAGAAAACATGCTGAACTAATGGGAAATAATTCTGGTAGAAGGCAAACCAATTAGGATTAGTGAATTCCATTTCATTTAAAGTTCCAAGATAGAGAAGTAATTTATCTAGTAAATTAATAGTGTTAGTGACTTTCCTAATATATTAGCAAGTCTTTCGTATCATATTAGTGAAAACCAAGCTGGCTAATACAATAAAAGACTTATTATAAAGGTATGAAGGTTACTAATGCGATAAGATTTTTGCATCCAATTAGTATTAAAAGAAGACTGCTCTAAAATGGACTTTTATATTTATTTATATGATTAGCCAACCTGCTGTAGAGACCACAACTTTTATCTTAACAAATTAGTAATCCTCCTCCCAAATTTGGAGCTACTGTGTGTTATGTTCCTCATGCAAAACTGCATGTGTGCCTCTATCTGCAGATCTGCACGGGTAACTGGCCCAGATTATTTGGTCTGGCTGCATTGTGTTCAGCACAACACTACAGTGGTTTTGCATTCTCCTAACCCTGGATCAGCGAGAGACTGGTCTAATCAGATACAGCAGCCTAAAGGCAAAACAATTACACCGAAATTATCATATGGAATCAAGCCAGAGCTCCATCTTGTCTGCTATCCTGGCTTCATCAGTTGCTAGATCCTCCCACCCTTCTCTGGAGCAAGGTGAAAAATACCTGCTGCAGTGACCTGATGGAGTAACCGACTTGCACAGGCATTTCTTCAGAGCATAACCAGACACTGATTTCCTGGATGAAACAGCAAGGTTTAGGTCCTTTATAAAATCCTGAATTATAAACTTTAATGTTATAATATATACCTGTGTAACGATGCCCAATGGAGGCTGTGCTAAGGTGTCAGTGAGTTCCAAAGGTGACTCTTCAGTGGCATGAAAAGAGATAAGCTTTGATTAATCTTAAACATGCTGGGTTTTACACTGTACTATAAGTTACTGTATGAACACAGGTTTTCTTGTTCTGTGAAAGATCTCAGCTGCCTCCCAACGCCTTTGCTGGGGGTTCAGTAGCAGAAGAGCAGATTTGCTTTCAGTGCCAACTGCAACGAAGGTTGCACACAGGAGCACACAAAAATGGAAAAGACAAGAACCAAAAAGAGGTTTTGCTACATTTATTTGACCCACTGCTGTAAAAATGGGTAAAATTTTGGATCTGAATACAGCCAATCTTATTTATTCAGTTGTGAAGTATCTGCCTATGTACATAGCTTTGCAGTGTGTTCATAAAAAGTCTTTGGAAAGAAAGTTTTCAGACCGTCATAAAATCCCTTCTTACTGAGTTGGCAGTAGAATTGTACAGAATCAGAACCGTACACACGGGTACTAAGAAATCAATTGTATTAGAGAATATAATTGGTGCTATTTTTCATCTTTAGAGTTCCTGCAAGAGTGGTTTCCTTAGGTAGATCAAATTAGTAAAGTAGAAACAGCTGCAGTCGATTGTCCACTGTTCAGGTCGAGGTTTGGGTGATAAAGACTGATCACAGTCAGGGGATGTTAATGTGGGAAGATATACTCCTGCACATTCCTCCGAAACCGGAGCTGTGACTGATCTGATTCATTTTGTACCCTTAAATCACTGGAAATTGTCATAGTCTGGATTTCAGACTTATGTCCTACCATTTCACCCCCATAAAAAACCCAGCATCTTACACATCAGCTTGGAATTTTGCCTAACTTTGCAATTCTCACACCTCTGTACCTCCAAGGCAGAGCTAATACCGAGCAAGCACAGGTGTGTGCAGGTGAGCTGTATGCCAGGGTTTGTACTGATTCAGGAGTACAAGGAGTGGGAAAGCTTAGGATAAATTCCACCCAAGAGGACACCAAGCACTTATTTTTTTCAGCCCTGTCCCATAAATTTAGACCAAGGGAATTCCTGGTGAAGTGCAAGGTCAGTCTTTTAAGAACACCAAAACTGCATGTTTGGCTGCAAGAGTCAGCCTGAGACATCCTTGAGACAATTGCTACAGTTAAATTTAATACAGAACCTCTGCTTCTCAGAGTGTAGGAAGAATAATTATGCAAGTGCAGTAACAGGTATATTTAACTTCATAACACATTTATTGCCCTTGTGGGGGTGAGAAGGGATCCCACATCGTTAAACCAGACTCTAAGCATAGAGGAAGCCAAATTTCTGTGCCACTTTTAGAAGCACCAGATCATGGCTGCATCTGGATGGAGACCACAGCAAAAAAATTGAGTGATTTAAATTATTTCAAGGGTGGGGGCAAAAAGGAGGAAACAGGGACAGAGGAGGACGAGAGTGAGGAAGTTAGAGAGAAAAACGGGAATGGAGAAGAGAAGCAGACAATTGGGAATGTGCACGCAGGGGACCTTTTACACCTACAAGGAACAGAGACATTAACAGGGAGAAGGTACAAGGGAGGGATGAAGGCGTGGGCCATGGTCACTGAGGTGGCGGGACAGGGTCTGAGCTGAGCCCCAGAGCAGACACTGAGGGAGCCTGGAACCTGAGGTCACAGGAGGCACTAGCAGAGATGCTGGAAGAGCAACTGGAGAAGGAGGAAGATTTCTGTAGTGAAGGAGTTAGAGATGCTGTAGGAAGAAAAATATTACTGTGTCAAACCACCACATAATACCAGACAGCTGAAGAGAGAGGTCGTGGGAGCAACAAATACCAGGGTGGCTGGGGGAGCTGGGGAAAGCAAGATGATTTGATAAGGGAAATCCAGATTCAGAGGTCAAAGGGGAAAAAGTTCTTGGTGAAAAATAGGTCAATGGAGCAGTCTGACTTCATTATTTTACTTTTCAAACCTTTAATTTAACAGTTGCTAATGACAGACAGTGCACAAAATGACAGTTGTATTACCCTCCAACACTGATGTAAAAATAGGCATAATCCTGTATTTGTGATGATTAATGCAGTGTGAAAAAGATAATTAAACGAGGCCTGGTGTACTTTTGCTTTCCATGCCTCACTGCTACCTTCCGTGGCTCCTGCTCAATCTCCTTGAAAATCTATTAGGCTCTGCTACCAACATTTTATCACTTTCCCTGTGCTAAGTTAGACATGCCCTCCCTGAGCTTTAGACAGGAAGCAATTCCTGGGAGGAGGCAGAGCAGGAGCAAGAGCCACGGCGTGCCAGCACCCTGCCTGCCACCTCCCACTCATGTGATTGCCTGACTCCTAGAGAAATTCCAGCACATAAAGGTTTTACTGGTAATGCTCACTCTTAATTAGCTACTTCATGTAATAATAGCAACTTTTACCCCTTCATCTGGTTAGAAAAATCTTTGGCAGCCGAGTTCACTCTTGAAGGTGATGCACTTCACCAGCTCCCAGTTTGAAGTCTCATTTCTGAGAAGCATGGGAGGGCAATGGGGGACAGAGGTGTTCTGAGAACATTAAAAATACCCTGTAGAAAATATTTGCATATTTGTAGAAAGTACTTTTTTTTTAAAGTTCTGCTTTGGAATTTTATCCCTATACTTTTTTTTTAATTACAAAAAAGAGAAGGAAATGACATGAAAGGCCTGAAAAAAGATTTTCATAGTTATTTTCTTTGCTGATGGCCTAGAAATTCGCTGGATTTGATCCGAAATAAACTGCAGGCAAATGTCAGCTTACTCCTGACATTGTCAGAAATGGATTTTCTTGCTTTATGCCACCCCATACACAATCAAGTGCACATTCAAAATACATAATGGTCTGATAGTTTAAAATTATTGCTTGATCTTATGGCTGTGGAAAAGCAGTGGAGTCAGCCAGTGTTTCTTTGGGGTGCATCAGCGACAGAGGCAGGACTAGAACTGAAGACACTGCAATACCTCCCTCTTCTCCTTCCAGCTCCCAAAGCAATAAAACCTCTCTATGCTAAATTAGACTATTGATCAGTGGCTACCATTCCTAATGGACATCCTGTCTCTCATGTCTGGGATTAGGATGTTCTTTCTACTGCTGGATAATCTTAGTACTGTACGATTGCTCTTTCTCTGCTAATGACTGGATACAGGAAGAAATATTCCCCTGCTGAGTTTGGTTTTTGAAAATCTCATCGCACAGGCTCACATGAGATGAGCCAGAAAGGCCAATTTGTGACCTAGTGCTATCTGATCACACTTAATCTAACTGCCAGGTATTTGGGTTACTTTCTGTGAAGGGGTGTTACATCATTAAACCACTATCTGCAGCACACTGTACGATACTCTGATAATTCAAGATCTCATGTCACAATATTCATTAGAAAGAAAAAGAAAAACAACAACAATAAAAAAAAGCCAAACCTTTCTTCCTGTTCTGGTGATGGTCAAAGGATAAGCATGAACTGAAAGTCACACACACCAAACTTCTGACAGAGTACCACAGCCGGAACATCTGCACCACAGGCAGCCCGTGTGGGCAAGATTTCAGCCGGGGTAGCCCAAACACCATGAATCTCAAGGTCTCTGTGATTGCATGAGAAATAGGGCAAGAGACTCCCTTCCCTGTGACCCAAAACCCACACTTGCTCTCACACAGCCAGAGGAGCATTTCTCACGTGCTCAGCAGATGCTGTGTTTTGTCCCAGCGTGGGTGATGGACAGGGGAGTCCGGACAGAAACTGCTCCAGCTCTCAGCCATGCCTGGGGGCTGCTGGGTGAGGAAGGCAACAGCAGTGGCAGAAGACAGTACTTGTGTCAGTAGTCCTCTACCCCTTCCAGACAACATAATTTTAAATAGTCCTTTCAGATCCTTTATCTTTCAGACAGGGAAGAAGACCACACATCAATCAACATTTTGGTATCTCAGCTGTTATCTGAATATATCCCTATGCCCAGACTGGGGGCAGTTTTTATCCATTTCATTGGAATCTCAAAAATTTCCACACAGCTTTTGTGTGGGCATCCACCTATTCTATTTTCACCCATCTTTTTCCCAGTTAAAAACACTACTTAGAACTAGTTAGCAAGCGAGGCTCCCAGGCTGTGTCCCAGAGGCCAACCTGTGTGACACAGGACAGCCAAGGAGAGAGGACCTGTCTCTGGAAAATGTATCTTAAACTGCATCATGCTAAATGTGAAGCTCTGGTGGTGAATTGGCAGCCTGACACAAAGCTGGAACAATGGACATATCTGAGAGAGTTCATAGCAGTTTCCATAGATGTAGTCTTTTCTACATCCACAACCAGAATCCAAATGGATGTCAAGGTTTGGCTTTTTTTTTTCCTTTAAGTGTAAGCTGTTTTCTATCGCACTGTGGCCTGCAGCTCGGTACACAAGATGTACTATGGCATTATGAGATAGTGACAGCTGCTGAAGAAATGCTGTGTTATAAACATGCAATGATGCAGTGAACTGGCAAATCCATATGGCTGGAAAAATGATGAGGAGCAAGAAGAAAAAATTATTCCAGAGTTCTTGAACAAAATAGATAGTCAGTAGTTTGCTTCAGCTTGCATGCCCTAATCACAGCTTTTTCTTTAATGGAAAAAAGTTTATATTCACTTATATACGCACATAAATACATCTCTATATAAATAAATATATATAAGTAGTATTATCCTCGGGATGATCTACTTGTGGCTGGAGAAGCAGAGGTGATATTTTCATACACTACCATATTTCTGCTTCTTATTTCTTTGAGCTCTTTGGCTGAACGACCAATGTCCTGAATCATCCCAATACAAACTCCTTCAGGTACCCCCATTGAAACCTATGTGCATTTTCCCTCTCTCTGTATGCAGTGGATAATCTCTGCACATATACACCAGGGAAAGGTCAATCACTCACTTTTGCAGTGTCATCAGTCATGGTGGATTCTCTGTGTGTCAGAATAAATGAGCGTGGACAGGATGGACATAGGACATCACTGAGGGAGACCCCAAAACCACATGGAAAAGTTTAAACAGCTTATGTATGCCCTCATAATTGATGGATCCCAGCAAGCAGACACATCCATTGCTTTTAAAAACGCTGATAAATCCAAGCCCATGACACATGTTTCTTAGGAAAGCAAGTATTATGGCTTTTTAAAAAACTGAATGGGGAGATGGAAACTTGCAGTCACATCAATCCCCGTTTTCAAACCTGGATGCTGCAGTTTGATTCCCGTTTCTGAATGAAGCTCCTAATGAAGGAGGCACAGCTTCATGAGCATGGTGTGCTAATGGTGGCAACACAGCCCCTCCTCAGCCCAACCACTTCTGCTTGGGCCCTAAACACAAGATTAAAAGTCCCAATTTTGTTACACGGATTTGCACTTACAGCCCCAAAGCAGATGAACCAGAAGCTGAAGCTCGTGAGTCTGCTCTTTTGTATGGCACTTTTCCATCCACCTTTAATCAATGATGTCTGAGAAATGAAGGCTCAACGAGTATTCAGTCCAGCACTGGCAACATTTCCCAATGCTCCATAATAATCCTCAGACTTTTATGGAGAGTTTTCTCCCTGGTGATTTTTTTTCCTTGTCATTTAGTGCCACTATTTCAGATTTCCTCTTGCTGAACTGCTGGAGTGTCATCAGTGCATCTATATAGAGTATGAGAATATATTTGGAAAGCTTATATCCAAGGGCCATTGGAGATGACTAACATTTTTACACTGCACAAAAGAAGAGAAAATAAATTTAGGAGTAGCAAATAGAGCCACTGTGTTATTTCCTTCCCTGTAAATAAATAACTGTAACACTTCTACTCCAATCGTGGAGCTGTGCATCCAGCATCTTTGTGGGGAAGGAACATTTCAGGCAGCCATAAACGTTCACCCAAGACATTGACAATGAAGGCTTAAGACAGCACAAATTATAGGGAACATGAAAGAAGCCCTGCTTCCCTTGAAGACACCACCTGTTTAAGCACCTGGGAAAAATTATTCATAGCACTTTACCACTACACAGACAATAAAGATCCTATGGAAATGTCTTTGTTTAAAATCAACATTTATGGCCCTGATTTCATAGAAGGCTATGTAAATCCTAACTGATGCAACAAATGCAAAATATCACCCTTAAAAACATGGGCCCTGCACACCAGGCTCCAGCACAAGGCAAACCATTTCAGCTTTAGAATTTCATGCTGTAGGAGCTGAGAACCAAGACCAGAGTTTTCTTCCTTCTAATCTTCATTCTGGTTTGCTTCACCTCAGTACATATCTATATAATTAATTTTTCCCTGCACAAAACTGCCCTCCTCAGCTGAATACCTATTAACTGAAAAATGGGAGCAGAATCCATTGGCGCTCATCCTAATGCTGCCACTCAGTTCTGTGTCCTTGTCCAAGTCACTAGAGATCTGATCCCACAAGAGCAACCAAAACCTCTGTAGTTGGCCCCCCTCCCTTTGCTCTGTAGATGGATGATCTCCATATTCACCAGGAAGAGGAAGGCAGGAGACAGACATCAATCAGATGAGAGCCCAGGTGATGTGTGTCCTTATACCCATCCCCAGGAAACACATCCAAGTCTTAATTCCTCTGCATTGTGCCTGATTTACTTATCTGCAGAACGGGAGCCAGAGTGTTTCACATCATGCCTTGATCACAGTTATAATTTAGAAGCCTTATGATGCTTCCACGGAAGTTTAAAATATTATGTTTAACAAGTATCCCATAATTTAATTTTGCACAATAAATTTTACAGTTACCTTGCATAGCTTTGATTTGTTTCTGAGCCCTGTTTGAAGATCTCCTGAAACCAATTAACATGTGCTCTCCAGCCATCTCTTTTAACTCTTTTGTTGCTGGCACCTTTTGGGAATAAACGTTTTACCAAGGTGGAGACAGGGTTTGGGTGTATCTGTGTCACCACATGGCAGACATGGCCCAGAAATGTTTGGAAGGTGCAGAGGACAGCACACTCCAGTGTGAAGGGTTCATGGAGTACTGAGCAGCAGGACAAATGGAGTCAAGGACCTTCTAACACTTTCCTGAATGATTTTAGCATCCAGAAAGAATTTCTTCCTTATATTCAGGGAACAGCAGTGTGGAGTGAAATGTGAGTATAGATTCCTAGCCCTGACAGCCCTCACCAGGGTACCCGACCCTGTGACACGCGGTGCCGCACAGCAGAGTTCACACTTTCCGTAACACTTCTCCTCAGTCACGTAGGAAGCCTGATGACTTTTGTCTGCTTTCTAAGCTGAGGAAAATACCAGGAACTGTCCTCTCCCCACCCCCCACTTCCTTCAGAGAAACCCCAACAGACTTCACAGAAATAGGAAATGACTGTTACCTGCAGATTGTGGGGTTTTGGGTTGTAGCCTTCTTTCTCCTCTGTTTCAAAAATTGACTCTTCCTTCCATTTCTCTGTGCCTCAGTCTTTAAACCTTATTTGAATTGAATCTCCTCTTTCTTTTGGATCCCACTTCTAACTCAAGAGTGCTTCAGTCACCACAGAAGAGATGCCAGCAGCTAAGACAGTAAAAGAGACAAATAAATGAGTACAGTAAAATTTTGTTATTTTTATTACAAGATAAATTCTTCCTCTCAAATATTGCTTCTTCAGAAGGAGAAAAGCTGGTGAAGGGACATGGAAAATCTGGCTAGAGCAAAACTCTGGCCTTTGAGAACTGGGTGAGTGGGTTTTTAGTGGGGTGAGGAGTTTGTCCCTGGTTTGCTGGAGCGTGCATGGACACATCAGGCTCTCGGAGCTCTTGCCACGTTATAAAGGAGGAGCACGAGGCTTCACCAGAGCAATATTCACAGGGTTAGGCTGTTTTCCAAGGAGAAAGCTACCATTCACAGTGGCGGCTGCCATAATTTTAGACTAGAGGAAGGGACTAAAAAGGGTAATCAAGACATAAGAAGTTTCAGCCTTTTGATTTTTTTTTTCATTACATTTTCACTGAGCAAAAATAAGTTAAAATATTGTCTGAGAAATCATACACTGTTTAATATTGCAGTGGAAGATTTTTGCAGTATTTGGTTGAGGATACAATCTGCCCCGGCAACAGTTGTGGCTGGTTATTTTTTCCAAATGAATGAAAACACAGATACAAGCAGGAGTTACTGCAACTGCTGCTGCCTCATTTATCTCTGCAGTCGGGTTGCTACTGGTACAAGTGCTCAGTTTTATACAGGAAACACAATTGCAGGTGCAGAACTCCAAGCTCCTGTTTACACCCACCAGCGGGAGGCTCACCTTCTTAAATGCATCTGTCTATGTGCAAAGCACTGGAGAAATTGCCATAATAATGATACCTTCCCCTGAGCATACATAATATTACAATGTCCCTTCTGCAGAGAAGAAAGTTAGTGCAGGAGTGAAAATACATCACTTCAGGTCACAGCAATTGAAAAAAAACAGACAGGGGAATTCAGGAGCTCCTGCTCTTTAAGACCATGTCTGCTTCTCCTTTTTAACTTGCTTTAAAAAGAAATTAATTAAATAATTGAGAAACTTTATAAAAACCCACAAAAAGTGCTAGTGAATCTATTTCATATTTGTTTGCTCTGCAATTGCCAGAAGGTCTTTCGGTCTCCTTGTCATTTTGCACTATATGACCTAAGTAACACTGATATTTATTGCTCATTTTCATTTAGCTCTTTGAAGACCAATCCACTTAATGATCAGAAACCTCACACAATTTAGCAGATAACATCACTGCAGAGACTTGTTGGGAAGCTTTAATAAGTAAAATGAATACTAAGAGGTGGGCTGGGGTGATTGCTGTGTTTTAATCCTCGATGATAAGAATCAGAGTCATACCTGCCCATTCTTGCTCTGTGATTACACAGAGCAGTTCAAGTGGACACAAATTCTAGGGGATGTTGTTCCAGTGACTACCTCAAGCACTTGTAAGACACGCATTATGATAATCATGCCTGCCCTTAGTGTCACTTGCATTTACCCCCACCCAGCTTCTCATGCAGGAGGCGATTCCTGTTACCTCTGATCTGCAGATGGGAAAACCACAGAGATCCCAGGCCCCAGGCAGTTCCTGCCAGGCAGGGCACAGTGCTGGGGCAGCTGAGCACTGGTACCCTCCCTCCATCCTCCCCCAGCACCAGCTCAGGGATGGGACCACTTTGGAGCAGGGAATTAGACAGACCCCAGTCAGTAGGTCCAGAAGCTACAGGAACCCGAACTAGGGTCACATTTCTGGATATAAAAGAGTATAAAAGGGAGTTTTGCAGATTATAAAAGGAAGAATAAGAGGGTACTGCCTGTACGCACAGACAGTGAAACTCAGTAACTTGTTCAAGGCCATACAGGAAATCAGAAAGGGGAGCAAAGAGGAGAATCTGGTTCCTCCTAGTCCTTAGTTCATGTCCCAACAGCTGGACGTGGCTCTGTGACATGTGGAAACACGCCTTTAGTCCCACAGAAAAATGCTTCAAATTACAAACTTCCTACTGTCCTCCAAGAGTGTTTTATTCGTGGAAACTTAAAAAACCCCCAGTCTCTATACAATAACAAACATGGAAAGTTGTTTTCTTGCAAAATCGTAAATAAAGCGGTATTTATATTACTGTTACAATCTTTCTAGTCCTCAGTGACAGGGTGACCCCCGTTGGTGCACGGAAATGGAGCAATTAATGAGTAATGGACCATTTCCTGATATGCAGATGCTGCAGCCCATCTTTTGTTCTCAGATCTTCAGGGACTATCTCTTATCACAGGGCTTTTCCCCTGTGGAGAAACACTTGGAGGTTGCTTTAGGTAACACAGCAATGGGTAATTTTGAAAGCCAACTTCAATTAAAGAGTCTTTTCAGCAGTTTTCAGTGGGCCATTAGTGAATGACTGCATAGGTAAATGATTTGACTCACCCTAAAGAGATTTAAGGTTAGAAATTTTGTAAGTTTCTGACGTTTTGTCAGAACCACCACCTCCTTGCCATAAGAACCTTCAAGTCTCACTTGAAACCACTGGGTTCTTTTCCAGAAGCTTCAGTCTTTGCAGGAAATTTCACTTTGAGGGCTGAACTGCAATTCATTGCCTATCAGAAAATGCCAGATCCTGGGGTTATTTGTTTGTTTGTTTGTTTCTGGGGATGTTCACCTTTTATATACAAACAGATGGCATCGGAACAACAGGTCTCTGTGCATAAGGCAGGATTTTGTGGATGTGCAGCTCTCCAGCGAGCATAAAACAAAGTAAAACCAGATTGAAAACTTTCATTACCCAGCAATGCAAGTCACAACAGCAGGGTTAAATCTGTTTCTATTTAGACAATATCTGGAACAGCGTTTTATTATACAGCCTGTAAAGCACTGCCTGTGCATGGGTGGAAAGTACATTGTCTCCTGAAATAAAGAACTGGGGCAGGATTGTTTGGAACTTTCTTTTTTTCTTATTTTTCGTTAACCATAAATACAAAGTAACCATTTCTCCATAGCATTGAACTCTTTGTAGCCTTCCTATAAACAATAAAACTATCCAAAAATAAACATCTACTTAGAATAAATATTAACTCAGAGGCCTTTAAAATATGAAGCAAATAGTCTCTACAATATCATCTCTTCCCTGATAATGCAAAAGCCACCCCATGGGGTTTAAAACTGAGGGATTTCAAGGCTTCAGGGTGTCTTATGATGCTCGCTCTGAGCAGGCTGAATGCCAGGCTTTGTGAAAGGCTCTGTCTTAAAAGACAGAGTCCTAATCGCTTTCAACTTTTCTAATTCTTCACATTCCTTCCTAGCAAAATAACTGCCTGCCTCATAATGGCAGAAACATTTGGAGACTAAAAGAAACAAACAAAAAATAATCAATTTTCAAGGTCCACTTGCAGAGGGAGGAACTGTTTATGAAGCACTTACTGTTCAGTTGCAGGAGACAATCTTGTCTTAATGGCAAAAAGGGAAGCATGGAAATACTGAGGAGAGTTTTTTCAGGCCGTGGGTGTGGGCATAGAAACTCTCCTGCCCTGCAATTCAGATGATTGATTTTTGCAGAAAATAGATCCCACCTGTGCCTCATCCAAGGAAACAGGAGTTTTCAGCTGTGTGGAGCAAGGAGTGGGTGCTACCACCTCTCACACAACTCAGACTATGTTTGCTGCCCTCAGAGGGGTCAGTTTAGCTTGTAAAAACATCCCCATTTTCAAATTGGCCAAATCCTGATGGAATGAGCAGAGGTCACCCAACATCTGAGTGCTTTTCCCAGGACAGTTTTGGTTTCTGAACCAAAAATCTCCTGCTCTGTTGTGACTCACCATATTTTACACGTTTCCCACTGACAGAGGACAAGAAACTGAAATTCCAATTTCAATCTTTCTCCATGAGGCCCATTCTCAGCTTTTCTCCATGTTTTGCACAAAACTTGGCATGGTTCTTGCAGCGGAAGCTCGTTCACATAGCCTTGCACCACTCCCAGCTCTGCACACCCTGTACTCCCTGTCACAAAACACTGACACCACGTGGAAATGCTTCCGATTGAAACCTCATGGATTCACCAGACTCCACGGACCATGCCTCGGATCATAGCCAAATATTCTCTAAAATAATCCATCTCCCGCCATGAGGTTAGAGGTTGGGCGTTTTGTTAGTCTTATCTCCCCTTGGGTCTGGTTTTGATCTTTATCTTCTATAGTAATATTCCAAAAAATAAAAAAATACAACAGCTTTTATCACCTTAATTTAAAAGTAAGACTTGCTTTTCAATTCCAGTTAAGTAATTCATTTAGATCTCGCCAGAGATATTGAAAAGCAAATATGCACAGATGAGAAGCAACCTTTCTAAAAATATGAATGGAAAACATCCAGTCTTTCCTGTTATGTTTATAGTTTTCCCCTTACAGCATAACATTAAAATTACCAGCTCTCATGTGGTATAATTTGGTTACATTCCCTAAAGACACATGAAAGTAGTCCCAAAGGAACTACTTACTTCAGTGAGAATGGAAGGTGCTGAGCACATCACTCAAGAACATTTATTTTTTCGGTTATTAGTGGGTGGAGATATTGGTTTATTGCCTAAATCTCCCCAGATGGTCCTTCCATACAAGCAAGAAGGAGTGAGGTGGGGTGGTCCAGCTCACAATCCACTCTTACATAGAGGTTTCATGTCTCTAGGTCTTGGGGCCTGTCACCTTTGCATGCACAGAGAAGAGGAGCTGGGACAGAAAAATACAGTCATCCCCAGACCAGTGATGCAGTGAGAGGACTTGCACAAATGTAGAACATCCACGAGAGAACAAAGACCAGAGCTCAGCTCTTCTGTCTCTGACAGCTGCAGGGAAACCACAACGTTCCTCTTACTATTCCCAGCCCAACGAGCAAAAAACTTTCAAAGCCTTCAGCAGTGGCCTAACTCTGCTGCCCTTGAGGCTAAAGCCAGAACTAGTGACATTTGCTTGAGGGCTCTGGAAAACCTGACCTTCTGCTGGAGCTGCTGCAGACCCGCTTTGTGCATTTCCCTGCCCATACCCATCTCCATCCTGTCGATCTGTCCCTGCCTGAGGAAGAGCTGGGCTGCACTGCTGCTGCAGGCCTGGACTACCCTGTTTGGTTGAGGGCAACAATTTCTGATGCACAACAACAGGAAGAGTCCAGAATAAACACGTTAAGTATCTTAAATTTGCAAGTAAGTGCACAAGCTATTAGGCCCTGATATAGTACAACAGATAAGTTCAGTGGTTAACTTTGAACATACAAATAATACCACTGACTTCACTTCAACAACATTATGTTGCATGCTTAATATTAGGCTTATGCTTAAGTGCCTGACCAATTAATACTCTCCCTGTGTACTTCAGCTCAAGTTTGTTTAGGGTCATTTGATGCCATCTTACACAGATAGGCAAGAGCACTGACAATAAAACAATATGCTAGAACCAGTTTTCACACACTGGAAAGCAAACAGGTAAGTGTCCTAGGAACTGTTTTCCCATTAAATATGGCCCTTAATACCTATCATTGCATCACCTGAGAAGCGGAACTGCAGTTCTCAAGATATCACAGGTTCTGGATGCCATCTCAGTTCTGCCAGGGTGTGGCCATGGTACCAGCCCTTAAAAGAGAGGGATATAGAGCAAATACATTTCTGAAATTTTTTTTACAAGAGCAGGAGTGCTACAGTTGCTAAACCAAATAGAGCTAAAAAAGTAATTTTGGTTAGCTGGGTATTACACATTACACTTTGTGGTCTTCACGCTCTAATGGCAAGTTTTGTCGTCTTCATAAATTGATCCGTTGGGAGTAGACAGGAGACTTGTAGGAAGCAGGGACACTTTTTATTGTCTTTGGGTTTCTGCTTAGAAATAGCTCCTCTACAACTGCATAGATCTGAAATGTGACATGGGAGGGGAGAAGTGTGAGCAGATTGTTCTTTACTGATTCGTTCTCCATTGAGGAGACAAAGAATTAATTCTCAGTACAACCATGTGGGTTTCAGTGGATTGCACTGGCTTGATAAGGAAGAACCTATTTCTAGAGATTCTTTCACTATCTAACCTACACCACTTTCCCAGTAATTTGCTTTAAGGCCGCTTCGCAGTTGTGACTGCAACAAGAATGAGTTTGTAATTTGATCTCACTTTTCAAGCCACCACCACTGTAGAATTTCCACAAGTACCAGCCAGGACGGTTTTTGACTTGCACTACCCATGCAAGGCAGAATCTTACCTACAGCCCCACTTTCTGGCCTGATAAACAACAGTCCCACGCCAAGGGATAAATCCCAGCTCTCTCACCCACCTTGCTGCTGTGGGTGAACTGAAACAGATGAGCTGTAAATCCCTTCCCCTTGTGAAGTGAAGCAACTGTGACCTGTACAATGATTCTCCTCTTGCTGTGTGGAAACCCTTACCCAGAGCTCAGTACAAAGGCTCAAACAAATCCTTGTAGCTGTTCCTGAAGAGTCAAAAAATTATTATAAAATTGGATTATAAAATCCAATAATTAGCTGCAGAAGCTAATTGCCGATATTCTGTTATATAAAAACAAGCAAAATCTTTTAATGATCTGTGAAGCACACTGCTCTAAATCTATGTTCAAATAAAGCATGTGTCTTATTGAACACAGCCCATACTGGACCTTTCAGATTTCATATAAATAATTAGACTTGTCTCTCTTTAGACAAGTTATCAGTAAGGAAAGCTTTAAAAATATTTTCTTGTGAAATACAGTGCTATTCCTTTAAATAAAGGGCTTTGGCAGTTCTGTGAGGCAGTTAGCTTAGCATCATTAATACAGAATACAGTCTATCAGCATTTAGTGAACTCTCCATGACCCTGGTGGAAAGTAACTTCTTTAGCTTATACTTATGAAAAATATTATTAAAAAATGCTGCTGAAATGTAAGCATCATTTATAGTCAGTGTTAAACTGGAGTGCTATTGCCAGCTCCATCAAGCATTCCACCAAAGATGGGGAGCACTTATCTTCTTTTCTCAGGGATATAGAGGAACCCTAAGAGATGGAAATGGGAGCGTCCCAAAACATCTCACTTGTCTCCTGCCATGTGCAGCCATGCATTTCTCTTCTATTTGTTTTTTCACCTTTCAGCAGAAATCTCTGAAAATTGGCCTACATGATAAGTTTTTTATTTCACCTGTTTTGCAACAGAACGAGGAACATGTGCTGTGGACACGAGCATGTCCTGATGTGCCAGGACACAGCCTTGGAAGGTCACGGCTCCTCCCTTGGAGAAGGGCATCTTGGTCAGGAAGGATCTGGGACAGGAAGTCCAGGGCTGTGTCTGCTCTTCCTGCTCTGTGGAGGAGGAAATTTTAATACTTCTGTGCCAACAAAAGACAGTAAATGACTTCTTTTGGTCATTCAGACAGAGATCTTTGGGCTGCTGGACTCACACCGGCACTGCTGTCCACGGGATTATGTTTGCATGTGAAATCCACTGAGTAGCACACAAGGCTGTATGAGAATCTAATCCCTTTGAAGAAGCAGACTGAGGTAGTTTTTGGCATGGTGTGTCACTGTCCAGGTCCAGAAGTACAGCACTACCTGTGCCCAGCTAAGGTGCCTGTGTTGGGATGTTTGCTACCTCTGTAAAATGGACACGCACACACGGAGGACAAATGCACTTCACCAGGGATGGATATATATATAAGGGAGTTTAAATGCCTAATTTAGGCTCCTAACTTAGACATTTCATTTAATCCAGGCCTTAGTGCAAGCTTTGGCAGCTGTGAATGGAACTCAAGAAACTCCTGCAAGCTCCTTCTTTGTGTAGCATTCAGGAAACACATCTGGCGACAGGGGCTGAGCCCTCAGCCCACAGCATCTGCACTTTTGTGGACCAGGCACACGAGGATTATCTGAACCCTCTATGTCAGAAAAAGGGGTTTTCCACATCTGGAAGAAGGCCACCACTGGAAGCTGAATCTGGCCAGACCAGTTAGCAACATTTTCGAGATAAATAAAGCAGTGCATTTCTTGGGCCACTGGCTGATTATAATAGCTATGAAATTACCCAAGTTAGTTCACCACGTCAATAAAATTCATGCGAAAATACCACCAGAATCTTGGCTAGCATATGGATAACTGTACAAAAGCAACCCAAGCCAATGTGACAACCATTTAAGAGGACTAACCTCTGTCATACGGTTTTCATTTTATGTGCATGCTATACAAACACAACCACCACAAATATGCATTACAGGCTGCCTGGGACTCACTACTGAGGTGAATTAGCACTCTAGTCTGACCTGTTGAAAAGCTTAACCTTTGACCTGCCAGGCAATGGTGGTTGCAATTTGCAAGCCATTCTTGTGTTGAGTGGCTGAAAACATACTTATTTACTTGTGTAAAGCCATAAATGAGATGGGTTGGATGAGCTCAGCCTACTTCCCACTCCACAGACCATGTCAAAAAACACTACCACATGTTCAGCAAGTTATTCAGCATGAGGACTGTGCTACTGCATCGTGACCCAAATTCACTCCTCAGATAAAGAGTTTGTTCTAATCTGGAGTGAAGTGACTTCCTTTCTAAGTACCTTCCTGCTATGCTTCCAGGAAGAAAAGAAATTCAAAGAAATTATTTGAAAATAAGTCACTTGCCCTCACGAAAAATCTGCGTAATCTCAAATCTTGAGAACTGAACTCCTCTGCATAACCACACTGCTGTAGCTGTCATCAACAGCACGTTCCCTCTCACTGCCCACTGGAGACTTTCAGCTCTGTAGGGTGAAGCAATAATTCACTCATTTTCCGTCTCATCTGCAAGGGCTGCCAGTGGTGCTGTTTAGGATTAACTGTAGAGACAGAGCTGGGAGGTGGACAGAAACGTCATTTCCTACTCACAGGTTTTGCAAGGTTTATCACTTATCAGTTTTGTGAAAGATGCATCATTTGGGGATGTGAAGCTCTCCCATGCTAGACCTGCTCCTGCCTATCAAATGACGCCAAATCAGTAGATAACCCAGGTTTAGCAAACTGGATGTTTTGTAATGGAGATAGCTGGATAATAACCATTTCTAGATCAAAGTCAGTGACTAGGCGTTGCCCTCGGCTGTTGGCTTTTCTGTCTGACTGTATAACCACAGGTAGGCTTGAGTTGCAAAATTCAGATTAGGATGCAAACTCCATAATTTGGGAAGTGTTTAGTTGCAGAGACCTGGAATGGTTCACGGAGAAGTGAGGCAGGAATCAGGATGCTCAGAACCAAGTCTGTATATGAATTATGGCCAGTCTGACCATACGTTGCAGTCCTGATCCATCTTCAGCTCCAGTGCACAAGCAATTGCATCCCAGAGGAGCTTTCTCATCAGCCTTAAGTCACTTTTGGGGGTTTATTACCCTCCTTTCCCTGTCCTTACACCTACAAGTTTGCACAAACAAAAAACCATACCTATTACAGCATGCTTTCATTAAAGCAGGTACTTCTGACTTTTGCTTTCCATTTTGGTCTTGTCTGATTATTCTCTGTTGTTTCACATCCTACAATAATAAAAGAAAACAAAAGCAAATGTTATGATATACATTTACAATGCTTCAGTAAAGCCACAGACAAAAAAGTGTTATTTTTCTCTTACTTGAGGAGTTTTACATTACCCAGAAAAATCTCAAATGCCCCAGATGAGCTGGGAAGGGTAGGGGAGGGATGTGAGGGAAGAGCAGACTATATATATTGCTGGTCTTCACTGCTGTCATATACAAACCATAGGTAGCAGCAGCCCTATGAGTTTTAGGTGAAAATGGAACACAAACCCTGGGATACACCAAAGAACGTGAGAAGATGACACAACAAGCTACAGGGAGAGAAGAGGATGGAGCAGAACGTGGATGTACACTGTCTCTACAGCTGTAGGCAAATCAAAGCATCCACAGCCCATGCTGGTACTGAAATCCTGCTGTCATTTTTTTTTTTTTTCTGAATTGTGGTAAACAATAATAGTAGTAGCAATAATAATAATGACACTAATAAAAATAGGACCACCATTCCAGGCATGTCTGACAACCTCCTTTCTGGATACTGTTGATAAGTGCAAGACTTGCTTTTAGAATAAATTTTAATGAAAAGAGTTGGGTCTAAAATTGCACTTCGCTGAAAAACTAATCTTGGATGGAATCCATGTCACATTCTTCCCCCATATTTCAAAGCTGGTTTCCGTGGTGCATATCAGCACTGGAAACATTATTGCTGTTAATGATAGGGTCATATTTGTTCATTATGAATAAGGAAGCAGATTTCCTTCGAAGAGAGGAACCAGTATTCCCCACTGGCTGAGAGCTTGCTATGATAGCTCTGCACTCAGAGCCTGGCAATAATTACACCTTGGGTTTTGTGGTCATTCTGGATTGGTGTGAACATGATAAATGACACATTTTAATTTGAACTATTGCTCAGCAGGCCTGTTCAGGTAGGCAATAATTCACTTGAGCAGGCAATAAACCTGAACAGGTAATAGCCCACACTTTGAAGTATGCCAGCAAACTCTTTAGCAACAAAATAAATATGTACATGAACTTCCACCATAAATTGTCCTTGGTGAGGCAGACCTAGGAAGAGTTTCAGAGCTGGCTTTTCAGGTACTCATGAGGAGCAGCACGAATCAGTGGGCAGATCCTACTACTGCATTAATTCTTTGAAGCTGGACTAACGAACTGGTCCAACATCCACTGCAGGCAGCAGGAGCCCTCTGTTCAGTGAAGGCAGTCAGGGTGACTAAGCTGGGAGGGCAGTTTGGTCCTTTTACTAATGTAGGTAAATTGCCTTCCCATCAACCATGGACTCAAAAATGAGCTTTTTCCTATGCAGCACAGCAAACTGCTAAAATGCAGCATCCATGTGCAGAGTAGCTTTGCTACTGCTCCTACAGGAGGGTCCAAACAGCTCTGATTCTCAATGCTCAGGAAATCTAATGGCAAAACTTTGTTTGCCCATCACTTTTCTTCACAGCATTCCTTTAACCACTTTTAAACAAGGCAGTTTGTCAGACATTGCATTATTTTTATATTACAAATACAACCTTTTCAATCTTTGGGCAAACATGTGTTGCTTTATTTACCTAAGCCAACACATTTTGTGCAAATTCCTTCAAACTTACTGGTAACATTTCCATCCCTGTGGGTTTCTGTTATAAAGAAAAGCAGAGATGCCTTAATTATCTCTTCTTTTGGCTGTCAGTTGGTCTTATTTTTATTATAGGTCCCATTCTATAGTGTTATCACTGATTACCCTAACGCATGTTAACTTATGATAGGAGGGGAAAAATAATTCAGAGTTATATGACTCAAGTCAACTTGTTTAAGGCTGGTGTCTGTGAAACTCTTTTGCTTTCCACTTTATAATAAACAAGGGAAAGAGCTTAAAGTCAGAAGGAAAAACAGCAACAGATTGAATGGATAGAGGCAGTTTATCATCGACTGATGATGGCTGTGAGTCCAGACTGTTCAGCTGCCCAGCCATGCTTTCCCACCAGAGACCCAGGGCAGAGCTAGCTGAGATACTTCAGTCCCTGAGACAGTGCCTGGTGCAGGATGATCTGTTTACACAAATATCTCCATCAAATCATACTGGAGGAGAGGGCAGAATGTGCTACCAGCCTCTGGCTGCTGGAGAAGCCTTTCTGTGGCAATTCACCATGCAGGGCACATCTTTGTTTCCTCAGTAAGACCGTTTACCTTTAGAAACACACAGAAAATGAATTTCTGGGCTGGGCGTTGAATCCAGATTTGCATTCTTTCCTCGCCTGAAGTTGCCTAGCTCTGTCATTCCGGTTTGATCCATCCCAGGAATGAGATGCAGAAGCTTCCTTCAGATGCAAACCCGGATCTGAAAGCCTTCCTTTCCCCTTCCCACACCATCTGGGAGATGGGATTTTCCATCTTTTGTTAAAATAGTTCCTTACAAAAGGAGGAAAGGGTTGAGGGCAGTTCACCACGTTTATTTCACTTGGTATGTGTTTGCCCTTGCTTTAACACAGGCTGTTTTCATGCCAAATGACAGTTCTATTTGTTCCCCCACCCCCATTTTTTGTGTAGCTTATGTAGAACATCTGGTTTTAAAAGTGTCGCAATTTCTAAACATATTCTAATGCTCTTGGGATCAGAATATCAACAACTGTCTATTGCGGTAAACCGCATGTCTGGAAAACATTCCTGCAAACTGAGTTCTTAAATAAACATAAAGCATCTATAACACATAATGCAAAGCAACATTCACTCGTAAACTCAATATTTAGACCAGATGAGGTGCAAAATATGTTTTCTCTGGGCTGAGACATTGTGATTTACAATAACATTGACGGGCTTTTAGTTGTATACAAGAGAGGGCAGAGGTGTGGCACGCAGATCGGAGCCTTTCCTTAAGTGCTCATTCTGCAGTTAGGTCCCATCTCGTGAGATTTTCTTGCCCCAGTTGCAGAGGGGAGACCAGGAGCACATCCCCCAAACAATTTCTGCTGTTATTAGAAAGTGGAAATTTAAAAAGAAACCGTAAATTGCTGACAGATTAGACATGCCTGTATCTGATAAGCCTGACCATCTTGTGCAATATCTGCATCCATGCTAATTATCTGCATACATGTGTCTGAAATTCAGAGGCAAGTCAGAGATAGTGTAAAGATTAAATAAACTGAATAATGCAGTGAAAAGAAAATTGAAGTAAATTGGTCTGAGGGGGAAGCCTTTGTTATTTTCAAACATTATTATTATTATTTATGGGGTGTGGAAAGTAGAACCATAAGCAACTTTATAGCGATATGCAGTCATACTTAAAAAAAAAAAAGGTTTCACTTTGAAAATCCTCTCCACAATGATTTCAGAAATATTTGCTCTACTCTTAATAGCACCAAAGCAAATAATCACTTCAAATCACTTTCTAGGAGTATTGGTGGCTGATAAAGTTGGTTGACAGGAAATGGAAAAGCTGAAAACTCATTAAACTGTTGCTAAATGCTATGAATATATTTCGATTATTCTTCTGGACTGCTATTTCTTAAAAACATTACCTGCTTCCTCCAAAACAGAGCACCAAATACTTTCTTCCAACTAATTCTCTAGAATTTCCACTCTAAATTTAAAGCAAAGGTGCTTTATGAGGAGAAAAGATGAATATATAGGCTTAGGCTGATGTAATTGCATTTGAAGGTTACCAAGAAGTCTAGTGAATCCACCTCCTGCGGCATCTCCAAGTTAAGGTTTATCAAAGGAAAATTGAAAAATTAAGTCAAGCCCTATCATTTCACTCCCTAATATTAAAAAGGGTTGGATTTTTTTTTTTTTTTTTTGATGATTAACATCTGGAGTTATGTAAGGTAAGATAAGGGTGTTAGAACATCTCACTTCCCTGTATGAAGATCATCTCCTCTCTTCAGCTGTATGGAAATGAGGGCCTCCACCCAACTATCCCATTAAGCAATTGAAGACATTTTGGCCCAAAACCTGCACATATCAGGATGGAAACACCTCCCTTGCATGTTCACCTCTGAAAAAAGGCAGCTGGACCTAAGTGATTACTGGGGTACAGATCCTGCTTGCTTTGAAGACTGAAGATCTCTTTTGAGATTGGAGGAATTTTAGGTCTCATAAAGACAAATGTTAAGGTTCTATTCCTCTCCCCCTGCCTGTAGTAAGAAATTCAAAGTTTTGCATTGCCACTGTAGGTTACTGGGCTGACCTGGTGTAGCTGAAGCTCATTGTCCTCCAAAGCTCTAAAAAATGGTCCCTAAAAATCTGAGCCATTTTCAATTTACTGGAAGTGAATAGAATTGTAACAAATCAAACAGAGTGAAAAGGGCCGAGCGTTCAGCCGAATGTATATCAAGCCTGAAACAACTGTGCTGCAATGCAAAGCAGATTTGTGCCAACCTGCAGAGACTTCTCAGTCATGGCACTCCCCTGGGATTTAGCAGTGGAGCGTGGTTTGGGACATCCAAGCAGCTCAGCCTCTTGCATCTGCGAGTGACGCCGGAGGAGCCGCGTGCTGAGCATTGACAATTACCTGGCTGGTGTCATTCCCACAAAACAACTGCTTTTTGCCAAGTCTAATCACTCTACTATGCACCTCACCTTCTTGAATGAGAGGTCCTCATTCAAGCATGTAGTTTATTCCAAAACACATGCTGCATTCATTAGAGCTGAATATTAACGAACACCTTGAATTCTCGGAGCGTTATTAGTACCAGGTCTCTTGGCTGCTGCTAGGACAGAATGCCTTATGGGAAGCTTGATGCCCAGCCAGGACTCAGATTACAAAGCATACACGTCTTTCTTTCAATATATTGAAGAAGTCAGTCAACTTTACAGATCATCCAAGTACTTCCTAAACATATGTGTTTTTCCAAAATGTTTGTGCTGGGCTTGCAAAGACTCTGGAAAAATCTGGTTTTCCTTTTACAGAAGCTGGAAAACAGGGATTAATCCACTGAAAGTTTTAAAAGCCATTAACTATTTCTTAATTTTTTTTTCCTCAGGCTTTTAGCAGTTTTGATAAAATCCCATAAGAAAATATAAAGAATAAGCTCTCATGAGGACAGTTTAGAGCTTAGATTGTGCTGTGTCCTCCTGCTTATGGCAAGTTTTATGTAATGACTACTGCAACCAACTCAGAACTAGTAGCATTTTCCAGGAATCTGAACCATACGTTTGCATGACCTCCACCACATGAATACTTGAAAACTTTTCAAATTGTTGTGCCTTGAAGTATAACTTTCCTGTGGAGCACAAAAAAATGTTTTTCCTATTTATAAAGGCTGTCAAAGAGTCACAAGGGGCAAATAAAGTCACAGAGGAAGTCTGAGGTTGTGTGGATCACCTGAGTACCAGTTCTGCATCCTGCCTCTGAAATTGCCCTTGTTCTACACATAAAATTGTGCTCTGCACGTCATGTGTAGAGCAAGGAGAGACTCCCAGTATATCAACATATTTCTTAAAGCTGCATCCAATATAATATCACATTTCTTCAAAGTATTATGTCTTTAGCATCATAAATAAATATTTGTGTTATTATTCCTAAGGAGTAATATTATTTATTCTGGAGGGTCATGGGCAGAGATTTCTCACACAACTTGGGACCAGCATTCTCCCCAGTTTCTTTTCCATCCTGTTGCAGCTCATTCCCTGATCTCAAGGACTATCTTGTAGCCTCTGCAAAGACACCCAACAGGCCCACCAGTGCTGCCTCTGGGGTAGCTGTGACCCTCTGGAATATGATGGAGAGCACTCAAAGGAGACACCCTGGTGTGTCCCTAGAGCACAGATACAGCACTTTTGAGGAGTTCAGATGTTTTCAGTCATGTAAATTCTGCAGGGGAAAGTCTCTTATCCGATTTCCTGGTGTCACTTCAGAGTCTGCATTGATGCAAAGGGAGCCCTTTCACAAACTACAATACATAAAAGCTGGCTGGGATCAGTCCATCTCTGCTATTTAGCTGAACTATGCCTTGAGATATAAGTGAGCGGAGGAGATGCTTCTTTAAAGAAACCAACCCATGGATTTTGGATAGGATTAGGCACAAATATCCTCCTGCTTTTATAAATATTGACAAAAGGAAACAGGAAGATAGGTCTGTCCATAAAGAGGAGGTCTATTAACCATAATGCTGCTCTATTCGAATGATAGTTTTATCTTTGTATTAAAACAAAAAGGGTAAGGCTAGATATTACTTTTTTTATACTGATAGTTCCAACCCTCATAAAATATTAGTATCTGTATCGGCTATAAAAATTAACAGCTCCAGATCCTTCAGTGTTGTGGTCCTCAATTTTATTTTATCACCAGCTTTCCAGTTGTCTGTGTGTGTACGTGTGGGTGTGCACACACGTCCCTTCCCTTCTAAGCTGTTGCTGAATAGGCTGATAATTGCTCAGCAGGGCTGTATGGTCGGGCTTGCAAGTGGCACTCCTGATTCCTTTACATCAGAGGTCACTACTGTACAGTGAGATCCTGATAGGAGATCGTGATAACATGATACAAAAAAAAAAGACCAACCCAAAACCAAAAAAAAGCCAACGAAAAACCAGAAGAAAATTCTGGGTGTTGTCAGCAGGGATTGTTCTCCAGTTAAATAACTTTCTAGGTACAAAACTCAAAAATTCTGTCAGGCATCTCAGTCCAAAACTGCCCTTTAAAAATGTTTGAGAGCCAACGTAAACACTAAACTCAGTACGATGTTTGTATTCACTTACCCAATCTAACTTTTATTAACAATTAATCCATCAAATGTCAATGCCTATAAAATCCTCTGAGTCACAAGCCCCTCTGGAAGCCTGTATCTCGAAAACAAAAATTGCAATTACTGGCATTATTTTTTGATGCAGAATCAAATTTAAATGGGGTTTTACAAACTGGAGAATTATCTGCATTTCTGCTGTCTAAAGGCATCAGATTCCCTTAAAGCTCATATGCAGGGTAAATACATAGAAACTACAGGAGGCAGCCAGTACATATGGAACGGATAAAGGCCACATAGTTTATTGAACCTTGTGGCCTGCTGATGTAACAAAATAAGCTTTGCAATGAGCAGTCAGATCTTAACATCAGGCCGCTCCTTTGCTCGTGTGTAATGGATGATAGCTCTCAGAGGGCCAGATTTGGATCCCCATATTTATCAGGAGTCTTACTTCAGGCCCTGGCCCTCAGTACACTGAATGAGGGATTTAGAAATGTTCATTCGTAATATTTTCTCTTCTCTGAGCAAAGTGTGGTGAGATGCAGCTGGAAGGTTTCATGTTCCAGCAGCTGAGGGAAAAGAGATCCTGAGACCAGGTATAGGAAATCTTTCCCGCACTGATGAGTCCTCCTCTTCCAAAGAGATAAACAGTTCTTTGTCAGGGTAAAAGCAATTTGGACTGAGCTGTCTCATCATTGCAATAACCCTTTGTTGAAATTTTAAACCAACTAGAGCAGCCAAAAAAGCAAACACTGTGTGCCATTGCCTTTACCTGCCAGCAGCAAGGCCTCCACCATTCCTGAGAGATACCAAATTTTCTGACTCTTTTTTTTTCTTTTTTTCTTCCCTTAAACTCATCCTTCCCAGCATTCAAAGTCTTGCCATTCTGGGATTATTAGCAATGAAACCAGCCCATGAGAGTCTGGTGTAAGCATAAGGGAGGAATTCCTCTCACACCTTAAATCTGGTGCTGATGGAAATATCCCAAATGCTGATGTAGACTCCAGCACAGCGAGGGCTTGAGGAGAAGTCTAAAGGTATCTCAAGAAGCCATAGAGCTGCCCCTGGGTGTTTGGGGACTGTCAGCCTCTGCAGATGGAGAGAATTCAGCCTCTGAGGGTACAATCCCAATGCTTGTGCCCCCAGGAAGCCTCCTATGCATCTGTACAGAGATGCTCCTTGTTAAAAGCTGTGGCTGTGGCAGCGAGTTTGGGCTCAAAAAACTGCTTGTTTGCTGGTAGCACATCTATTAAAACACAGGCTTTTTCACTTGAGGAGACATTTTTTGACTGCAGACTGTGGAGTTGTGAGAAGACTGGGTGCCTATTTGCTCTTCTGCACTTCCAGCAGCTCTCCCTGAATGCTTTTCTTTCTCCTCTTAATCCAACACGTCTGTTGGGAATTAATTCCAAAACCCAGTTTTTAGGAAAACGTAGGTTGAAGGGAACCTCTGGACAAATACGATTTCATTCCAGCATCTCAGAGGTGTATCCCATATTCTCCCCTGAGGAGGCACCTACATCATCCCAGACACTCCAAAAGTGCAGGTTAATCTCATTCTTGCTATGCAAATCCTTTTACTAATGTGCATCCATTAAACATCCATCTTCTCTTCAGTGAAAACCAGCCATATTCCCAACCTGTTCCTGCTCTCACAGTGCACTTCTGGTTCACCAGACCACAGTCAAACATCCATATTACCCAGTGAAACAATGTGACTAAGCCACAGGACAAATTAAATGAAAGTACACATGAATCCATTCATGATACAGCAGATATCCACAAAGAGCAACTTTTATTGTGCTCTTTTGAGAAAAATGCGGGGAATGATAAGTACATTCCAAGATTCTGCACGAACTGAAAGCTCTGAAAAACTTACAAATACTACAAATGACGTAGATGGCTCTTGTGCAGATAACAGGAGGAGAGAAAGGACAGCTGCTCACCGGCTGTGGCCTGAGGTAAGCACTGCTGAATGAAAGGGAATCCCAGCCCTGGCAGCCAAGGAAAGGCAGTGAGTCAAACGAGACCTAATGCAGCTCAGAGTCAGGCAGGCCAGTGTCGAGCCCAGATGAGAAAAAGGGGGTCATGGTCTCCAGTGGCATAAGCAGATAAAAAGATCCAACAGCAGCAGGGAGACATGCCCCCCCTGATCAAACAGGGGAAGGTCACAGCTCACAGCTCTCCTGCAGCTCACAGCAAAGCTGCCTCAATGCCCTAGACTAGCACAAAAACCACTGAAGCCCTGTTGAAAAGGTTATTGCCTGGTGGTATTCTCCAAATTACCTCCAAAGCGTCCCTTCTATACTGATAAACTGAGAAAATAATTTGATCTTTCGCTTACAAAGACAAAAGAGAAGAAACATTCCCAGCACAATAATGTGTTGATTCACAAATAATAGAAACTAGAAACCTGAGCTCATTTTCCACCTCCTTAATATTTTCTGCATGGTGTGGGTAGCAGTCAAGAGCCAATTGTTCCTAAGGTCACTGTATCTGTTTTGGTTTAAGAGATGAGACTTTAACACTTCAGGATCGACTATTATATATATATTTTATCCAGTAACACATGACATATGGAAATGTCTCCCTAGGAACTGTTGAGATACACAAACAGAATAATCATAAAGCTTTCATAAGAGTTTGTGGTCTAACCACGGGGAGCACTGGTTCAGTCCTGATTACCTTTCATCTTCCAAAGGTTAATACCCTTCATTCCATTTTGCTCATTATGCTGTGGACCTCTAAGACAAAAGCCTGAAAGCAAAGGTCCTTTGTGATTCTTACTCCTAGAAAGTAATTTTCCACGGGCAGATCTCAGCATAGTTCTTCACATGAGAGAAATGAAGATTTATCCTCAAGGAACAGTTCTGTAAGAGAATACCCAACACTTGAAGTCATACAATTATATATTTTAGTTTAAAAATATCTAAATCTCCATACAATAGTTCTAACACTTTAAAACGAGGTTATATATTCACCATAGAGCCCTGTGGTGACACACTCCCCATTAAGCCCTCGTTCCATGTCCTGTTCTCTATTTCCACGTTTCCCTCAAATTTGCATTTCAGTGATGCACTCTGGGATTCTCTAGATGAGACACACTACTGAAATGTTAAAATAGTTTCGTAGTCTTTATTGAATACATTTTTACCATCAAAGGACTGGAATTATATGAGAAGTTTTCAGCCTAACGCATAAGAAAACAATTATTTAGATAAAGGAGATCTGCACAGCTTATTTATTTCTTGTTCTTCAACCTATTACATGACATCATTTTAATATAAAAGAACTTCATAATTATGATGCCTTTACTGATAATTCTTTGTTGTACACCACTGGATCTTCCTTATCTGAGCCCAGAGATCTTTTTACAGATTTTATACTCACACCTTAATGAAGTCCCACAGAAAGCCTTTCAACCTTCCCAACCCTTTGCTTTGCTTTGGTGTGCTCAGGACAGCATTTTCTGTAGTTTCCACATTTCAAGCTTGAATCTTTGCCTAGAGGGCAGCAAAACAGCATCTCCCAAGGACTCTGATACCTAAATTTCCTTCCTTTATTCAGCGAAGGACCACAGCCCCTTCTTCAGTGTTTCTAAGGCTGTGCTGGAAGGCACAGCCAAAACACAGCCGATCTTGGCCAGAGTGGCTTGGCACGGGCCTGGCGTGGCGAGCCCTGTCTGTCTCCCCACTGACCCAACAAACCAAGCTGGGACCTGCCAGGAAAGAGCCTCCAGTAGCCATCCCCGAAGGGTTTTGTCAAACCTGCTGCCAGCGACCCAGCAGCTATGAGGTAGTGTCTCCGGCTGCTGGGCTCCAGCTTGCAGGACCAACTCAATTATTTAATGATGGGGGAGACATTACTGCTGAGACTGGGACTTGCAGCTCTGGTTTCTGGGCCTAAGTGCGGGCTGTGAAGAAATGCTGGAAGCACGACAAGGGCACAACTGCTCAGTTGCAAAACTGAGACGTCTGTAAGATTTTCTGCCAGTGAGGTGTGCGGCTGAGACGCGGCTCCACAAATCAAAACTCACCTGGCTAGTGGAACCAGAGCATAGGCAGGCAAGCAGTGCCTGGCTGCTCTTTGCATTTTAACCAAAAAAACCCAACATAAATTCAAAACCAGACAACGTCCAGAAATATCTCTCCAGATCTCTCAAATCTCTGAGGAAAGACATATGCCCAGTGGGACTTACCCCTCCATTACCCTACAAAGTATTTGAATTCCGCAAGAAAATGCGCTTGAAGCAGCAGTGAAGTATTTCCTAGATTAGAGCAGATAACAGTGAAGTTGAAAACATTGGAGGCAATGGGAATAGGAATGTCCTCAGCAAAGAAAAACATCTGAATAACTGAGCAGCAAGGCTAATAAATCTGGGCTCTCCTGGCTTTGTGTGTCTTGACTGGCTCTTCTGATGCCTCATGAGGGCTCCCACTGTAGATTCAGCCATTGGGAGAGGCATGACTGGAATATTTCTCCTCTGCTCTGCTGCCTATATTCACAAACTGCTATAGGCACATTTTTCCCCTCTTTTGTCTTCTGTTAAAATTGACCAAAAGGATTAAAAGTTATCCAGGGAAGATAAAAATGGACAGAAACAGATTAAGATAATAGTCTCTCCCCTCTAGAAAATGAGAAAATGCACCACAAAAAAAGTAATTACAATTCAAGTTAGCTATTTGGAGATATGAGGGCAGAACTCATGCAGGAGTGTCATCCCCTCAGTATTTGGAATTACTTAATCTTGCTGGGAGACAGTAACAAAAATAATAATAATAAAGACTTGCACCTAGGGTCACTCCCTATCAGATACTCGCAAATGTTTTCAAGTGTTTCCAAGGGATAACCCCTGCTCATAGCCAGAACAAATCAACAATTTTCTATATGGCACTGCCTCTGTCGTGTTTCTTGTGCCCAGGTTTGGCTATGGTGAGCCACAAACCATTTTGCTTTTCTTTGTGGATGCATGAACCCTCTCAAAAAGTACCAAAAACAACTGGAAACCTCAACCAAAATTTACTGGAACATGAAATTTTGTCTGAACTGGTTTGTCTGTGCTCTCTGCTGCAAGTTCACAATACTCTAAATTCACAGCACACTTATACCCACACTCACAGGTTGCTCTGAATCAAACACAACCTCCCCTTTTCTCTCTGGTGAAAATGGAGAAGCAAAGCAAGACGGCTTGTATAAAGCATTTTATATTCAAGAGAGATTAGAACATTAGTGGCGTAATAAAGTAAATAAGATGGTAATTGACCTGAGACTTGTGGGGTTTACCCCAATTTTTTGTTTACAGTTGAAGGTCGTAAGCTATACAAACCTCTATTGATCAGAGTCCTCTTTGTTTAAACAGAACCTACTGTATTTATTTGTGCTGTTCCTCTAAAGTCAAACAAAAGGGGACAGTTTTAAGTAAATCTCTGCATGACACTGCTGCCATGTGGTTCATTCACTCAGTATACAGATGTTTTCAATCTGTACAGTTTGTCTTTCATATCCATATGAGATGAAGCAGGCTTGATTTAGGCTGGGAATGATGCCAAGGAGAGAAGATACATCATTAACCCTTAATAAACGACTTATGAAGCATCCCTGGTTTATTCATTAAAAGGACTCCATGAAGGATTGCCATAACACCTTACGAGTGGTAAGAACCCTTTATTTGTCCGTAATACTATGCGACATGTATTTATATTGAAAAAAAAAAAAAAAGCTTGGTGTGGGAGATCCTCCCCTCTCATTCCCTCGCCCACTAATGTACAGGCTAAAAATAAGCATCTACTTAAACTCAGCATTCAGATAACGAACACTGTCAAGAATTAGAAGGACAGAATTAATCTGGGGTTTGCACTGCCAGTGCTGCACTGTGAAATCAGGACCCCTTGTCCTGGGCATCACACAAGTCTTTGCAGAATTGGTTCTTGCTTTACCACTAAATACAGGCACGTGTCTAATATATAGTGTAGGCATTTATTCGGTATAAGCTGCATATAAAATAGTGCCTCTTTTTACCTCTTTTTACACCTGTGTGGAACTGAGACTGAGCAGATTGAGAGACTTTTCCAAGGTCACCAGAGAAGGAGGTAGCAGAGCCAGGAACTGAACCAAGCTGCCCCAAAATGCAGCCCAGGGAGTTCCACAATCAGCCCTCCTATATTGTTTCCACTCTGCTTTCCTCAACATCCTTTTCTCCTAACAATTACAGCTCTTGACAAATAGTGGATGTGTGTTTTGAACAGCACTGGGCTCACACTGGATATAGGAATATTAGAAGCAGCTACTGGCTTGGAAGCAATTGGGAAAAAAAAGGACATGGCTTTTTCTTCAGAGAGTTTACAGGGTTTGCACGCTGAGTCTATTCTCACTGCATTATTCGGCAAACAATCAGCTGCATCACTACAAAGAAGAAACTGCTGATCTACTGCAACTAATAGACAATGTCATTCAATCAGTTTCATCCTTTACTAAAACACGCAAAACCCAGTAGTGAGCTTAAACCCACTGTGCCAATAGTAACATCACTTGATTTTAGCAGGGAGCAGTGTGGCTTGGCAAATAATATTTTAAAAAAAACGAATCAGAATTAATTTGTTTTTTCCTTCTACTCCAGCTCAGTTTGAAGGCAGAAATTCACCACACTGCTTAGCTTAAAGAATTCAGAGTTGAAGGCCACTGCTCAGACTGAAAAGCGTGGGCTGAAAAGCCTGCTCCCTGCTATAGAGCCATGTCCCTATAGATTTTATGGCCAGTCCTGTGCAGTTAGCAGGAGAAAAAGGCTATGAAGTTGGAAGATATTCCACCCCATTTCAGGTTCTGTTTGAAGAAGGGTCTATACATAGTCACATGTATGTTCAATTATTCATTTTCCAGGAGGTGTTTGAGTCAGGGAGAGCAGGCTCAGCACATACCATAAAAACACTCCTGCTCCCTCTTCTCAAGATCTGCACTACAGGTCAAACAAGCTACACTCAGTCATGGGACATTAAGTCCCTGGATCTTGAACTCCAGCTGACTGCCTCACCCAAGCTTTTGGGCTAAACTAGCATCTCCCCAGCCTGGATGTTAAGTGAAGCAGTCAGCAGGTCAGGCTTCTCTTAACCCCTCTGCCAAGAGAGCTCCTCTCAGGACAGCTTTGCACAGCCCAGACCCTCCCCAGACACTGCTCAGCAAGGAATCAGTCAAACACAGTTTTTTTCCACCTCCTTCCCTACGATAAAAACCTTCCTCCCCCCAGTGCTAATCCCAGTGCAGGAGACACAGCCCTTTTCTAGCTGACTGGGGGGAATAGCTGAACTCACAGCTGGCCCAGCCCAGTCCCCACACTGCCCGTGCACGCAGCTGGAGCCTGGCTCAGCCCGCTTTAACCCCTCCACCACGGCCACAGGTGAGCCCCTCAGTGGGCACAGAGAGGGACTTGGGGTGCCCTCGTTGGGAAAGCACTGTCTGGCTGACACTGGACTGGTTAAACCCCATGTGTAATTGCAGGTGCTCAGCACAGGGTGTGGGTGCATGCAGCTCCACGTTCCCTGCCTGGCGTGTCCCCAGCTCTGCTCAGGTTTGTGGCCTCTCTGGGGCATGAGGAGTTTTGAATTTGAAGCTGGGTGGGAGCCTCAACCCCTTGCAAAGCCAAAAGCCTAAAGAACATAGAATCACAGAACTGTCTGGGCTGGAAGGGACCTTAAAGCCCATTCAGTTCCACTCCCTGCCATGGGCAGGGACAACTTCCACTAGACCAGGCTCCTCAGGGCCCCACCCAACCTGGCTTTGAACTCTTCCAGGGATGGGGCATCCACAATTGATCAGGATCAAGAGGTTCACAGGACAGTGATGTATGAGACCTGGAAATAACCCAAACTGAAAGCAGAGAGTTGAAAACAGGTCTGCAAGGAAGGGCTCTGACCGCTGGGCTGTGATAGGAAACAGGACAGTCACCATCCCCATGCTGGTGCCTTGAAAGGTCTTGAAAAGTCTTGGACTCTGCTCTGTTCCTCAGAGGATCAGTATTGGGTGCCCCTGCCATTGAGTTACCTGCATCTGTACTTCAAGTGTTCTCCATGTGAAAATATCTGACAAAATAGGGGGAATCACAAATGAAGTCAAGTGAAATACAAATTATTTTCTCCAATTCATAAACCAAGTCAAAAGCATAATCAGCCCAGAGCCCAAGTCCTCCTAGCCCCAATCCATTCACCAGCTCCCACGATCCCAGCTCTGCAGCCCAGTTGTACAGAATACACCTTTTGGAGATATAAACTCCTCTTAAAAAAAATAAATAGGAAAAGTACACTGTTTCATCCATGGTACTTTAACAGAAAGCTTCTTCAGTGGGTCTATTTTAAAATCAATTCCTCATTAAATATGGGGCAAGAATGGGGAAGAGAGGGAGCCACGGTTACTGGCCCCTTTTTAGGTTTTAAACCAAACCAGAGACAACAGTCAAACTTGGGACAATCCTGGGTAAACCACAAGAGATGGCAGCACTTCTCATCATCCTAAAACAACAATATTTTTCCAAGTTTTTTCAATCAAAAATGCTAGTAAGGCCACCCTGGAATTCGCTACCATTTTTTCCTTACCCAAAGCTATTTTTCAACAGAAGTATTGAGTTTACATATTAATACACCACTAAAAACAGGATGAAGAAATTGGAATGCTGGAGTTACTGATTTGTTTGGGATTTTCTAAGAAAAAATAAAATAATTCTGTTCTACCAGTTTTCTTTATTTTTTCTATCTTTTCCTTTTTCACATTAAGTGACTGTTTCAAATTAATAGAAAGAGGATGCAGCATTTCTTGGGTTTTATTTTATGGGTTTTCCCAGCATATGGAATCTTTTTAAACATGAGAAGCTGTGGGTAATATGTTATTATATGCATATTTTAAGTTAACCATTCTTTATATCTTGCTCAAAAGAAAAGATTTATCATGTTTATGTCTGAGAAATATGTTTATTTGGAAGATTTACTCCAACTCTACTTATTTCCTTTACAAGGATGTCAACTGGAAAACTATACTAGCATTTTTTATAATTAAAATTAGGGTGGAGTAGAATGCAATCATTGCTTGTTTCTTTTCTAGATCATGGAAGATTTCTGTAAATCAGACTTGACAGGTTTAAAACATTATTTTCTGAGCTTTGTTCCTTTGCCAATAAGTCCATTTCTAGGGTGGTGACAGAAACTCGGACCTGTAATGCCAGTGAGCCCGTTGGCACATCTGAGAGATCACAGGAACCCACGCTTCCATAAGTGGCACTGAACAGAAATGCAGCTCTTTGGGGAAGAAGTGAAAAGGGAAAGGAACAAGGGGAAGATGTCTAAACCCCAAACTGGCAGAAGGGGATGGCCATGGAGAGCTCCAGGTCTCCCAGGAGCTGCTGAGCTCTGCTGGATTGCAAGAGTCATGGGTGAGCTGAAAAAAGTAAAAGTGGTCAAAATCAAAACCACAGTATGAAAATATGAAGAAAATGTGTGTGTGACCCCGTTCACCTCTCCTTAACACAGATGTCATAACAGGAGGTATTACTGGGCTGCCACGGGCATTGACAAACCTTCCTAAAAGCTTCACTAGTGGCACCTTACCTAAATCCATCTCCAGCCATAGGTGGTATTCATAAACCAGTGGAAACATTTTCTGGATCTAGAACTTGAGCTGATATTGGGTCCAGCTGAAATCCAAATACACAGTTTACTTTCCTCCTTCCCCACAACCACAATAGCAGCATAGGAAATGTCATAACTCCCAAAATGGAAGTCTCCAAACACGACTGAAAACTTACATCAAACTGACAGAAACTAAAGAGAAAAACAGTTTTACATAAGAATTGCCTACTGTAAAGAAAATTTCATTTTTGGCTCAGGAAAGACATTTTAATTACATGGGGAAAATGATATGAAGTTGTTACTAAGCGCTAACTGAGGAGGCAGGTTTTTGGATTCAAATTGGTGTGACTTTAGGATTTTGTGAGGGTATGTGTTCCGTGTTCCTGTGTGTCAGAACTGGCAAGTCATGCTGAATGTAACATTTATCTCCTCTCTGTGCTGCAATTCCATGTTGATCTGAGATTTCACTGGAGGGTAACACCAAGCTACGGAGGCAGCCTCTGATACCTGCTCAGAGAGACTGTCCCTTCCCAAACTGCCCAGCCTTTGGGGAAAATCGTAGACTCACAGAATATCCCAAGTTGGAACAGACCCACAAAGATCACTGAGTCCAACTCCTGGCCCTGCACAGGACAGCCCCAAGAATCACACCATGTGCCTGAGAGTGTTGTCCAAATGCTTCAAAGAGGTAATTCAATTCTGAATTGCTCTAGGAAACAGAGTGATCACGTTCCCCAAGGGAAGAAGTGATACTGGGGGAGAGACAGGGGAAGTTATATGAACTCCTGAGGTCAATGCTGGGTGGCAGGACCAGGAAAGCTGCTGTCTATAGGCGGGTGACCGGCAGAGGTGGAGCCTCTGGCATGGAGGTGTCTAAATTCAGCAGCTTCTGAGTATCCAGGTGGCCTGTGGGAGCTGTGACAAGACAACTGACTCCGAGTGAAACCTCGACTTGCTTCTCCAGACCTTGCTCTGGACCACTAGCCCAAGACATGAATGCAAGTGGGTCTAACCAGCAGCTTGGCATTACTGCCCCATTCTGCCCAGGCTCTCACAACACCTTCATTCCACACTGCCACCCCCAGCACCCCCTCCCCGCTCAGATGTCCTCGGGAGCGGGGCTCCATGGGTGAGGACTTCCACATTTTGCTGTTTCAAAGGCAAACAGAGCTCAGCACTGGACAGTGGGCACCACCACGCCAGGCTGCAACATCAGGTTCAGGCAACTCAGACATACCCATCTCCTGTTTGACTTGCCCAGCTCAGCCAGCAATGGGCAGGGGAGTGGTGAACAGCCCTCCTGTGACTTCTTCCTGAGCAGAGTGTGCGAGGAGGTGGAAAACACCCTGGAAGAGTCAGACCAACCCTATCAGACACGGCTGTGACTGGCCAGACTGCCATGAATCAAGAGCCTGTAAGGAAGATCAGAGACAACAGTTTCTTTTTGTGCCTCACTTCGTATCCACTTGAAGAGTCTTTGTTGCTCAACAGTTCGTACATCCATTTATTTATTTTTTTCCCATAGCTGTCAAACCACATTGATTTTCAGTCATTTTAACCTGGGTAGGATCAGCAAACCTAGTCCCTCAGGTGAAAAGCCAGGCCTGCAAGGAAACCTCTCAAGTTGGCTGAATTATCCGATTCTTCTAAGACACAAAGAATTTGTTTGCTTTGCTTATGAGAGCCGAGGGAGGGATGGCACAGAAGGCTAAATCCTCAACATCCCCCTGGTACGTACTTCATGCTCTGCTATCGATGCAAGCAGAAACGTTTCCAGGGCTTACGACGCAGTTGGCAGTGTCTTTTCAGAAAAGAACCTCTACGGAGCAAGCTCGTGTCTGAATTACATCTCAGCCCTAGGGAAGATGGTTTCTTCAGTTCCCCTTCAAGGTCAGTTGTGGGGTAACATATGTTATTCGTCTCTCAGTCTTGCTAACAGAAAATCTGACTGAGCGACATGTGGAAACTGGGAAATGAAAATAAACAAAATGAATAAACACATTTAAAGGGCTTGGGGGGAGATACAGTCCTGACCTGTGTGTAACATCCTTACCAACGGGACAATGCTAAACGAAATTTGGCATTTGCATCTTGATGGGTATGGTAAATTTGAACTCTACATGACTCCAGCGCATCTGCTAAGCAAATAGAGACACTTTTATTGCAGATGTATGGCCCAGAGTTGGTGTAAGCTCTGGGAACCCACAAGCTCATTGCATTTGTGAATAGCACATTGGAGTTTTTTTGGTCTTTCGCTCAGACATTCCTTTTAATAATTAACATGGAGCAAGGTCTTGCAGAGAAATTAGTGTGTTTAAATGGTGTTTCAGCCCTTCGTCAGAGGATGAACTTGTAAAGGCTCTGTGTCCCCAGCTCTGCCTCTCCTCATGCTCCAGCCACACTTTTGTCCTTGCCCAGAGCTGGCCCCAGGCACAGCCGTGGAGCCCACCCTGAGCCCCCAGGAAGGGAGGTGCAGCCTTGACTGCCCATTGAGAGCTCTTCTGCCTCCTTGGTGATTCCTCTCCTGGACGGCGTGGGCACGAGTTTCAGTACAGCCTCGGTTATTCCTGCTGGGGATCTGCACTTCGTCAGCACAGCCCAGGAACACGTCAGCAAAACCCAGACGGTGTCTCAGGTACCCAGCACTTCAAAAGATGTTCATGTTATCCATGTTGTGTGCTAGCATCTGGGTGGTTGTAGCTCAGAGGGCTGTATATCCTAGACATTCAGGGCTGCTCTTCCCTGCGTGCAGCAGCTGAAACCAGACCCCATGGCAGCACGGCAGCCCTGCTCCTGCAGCTCTCATCTGTACAGTCCTGTTTGCCATTCCAGCCTTGGTAAAGAGTTCCCTCACTGGCTCACCAATGCTTCAGCACACCCACTTCTTTCCTAAGATTTGGCCAAAGATCAGAGCAGTTTGGTTACAATAGCATTTGGCAGTAAAAGTCTACCAAGAAACCTGGCCTGAGCAGCTGAAAGAAGAGCAGCGAAGCGAAGTATGAGAGATGATTAAAAGAGACTCCAGAAGGAAATTTCTGGGCATCCCTTGCAACCACCATATCCTTGGATTTCTATTTTTGCCTCATTCCTCTGTGTAACACTTTTGTTTTCATTCTTCCTCCCCTTTTTTCTTACAATTAACAAGGGAGAGGGACGAAATGTGAAGTGAGGTTACGAATATCTGCCTGAGCCTGTGTGCGCGCGTGCAGGCACGTGGGCACAGGAGCACTGCCAAAGAGAAGGGCTAGAGCCAGACTAGTGAAAAGAAGCAAAAGTGAGGGTACTGAGGTACAGGGGAGAGGGTGAAAAAGTAGAAAAATTATCACACCAGTTTCTCTTAGCCAGCTGGCATAGCTGCTCTGCTAGTGAAAACTTAGAGGTTTTCACTGCAGTGTATTTCTGAGGTATTACAACTAAACTCAATTACAGAACACCACACAAAAAGGTATTTTAGCATTTTCAATGGGAGCACTGATGCTGGAACTGAAGAGCTTTTGAGCTGGAAGCAAAACCTAAAGCCTTTGCTTTGGTAATTCATGCAACAGCATGAGACGGGCCTGGGCTTCCCCAGAGGTGGAGGATACTAATTTCAAATCTAGGACAAGGAACCCTTCTTCAGAAAGTCCTGAGGATTGATCACTGTTACAGGCTTCCTGACGGACAAGATTTTGTTTCTGAAGATCCCATGGCTACAGATGTGCTCCCTGAAAAGCAGGTTTTGCAGTGCATCTTGCATCACAGGGCCAGGTCCTGGACCTACATCAAAGCCTTCACCTCATGAGTCGCAGCAGACATCAAGATGTGCTGCCTGCTCTGATCTGTGCAGCAGCACCCTGCCCACGCCAGGCAGGGTACCACACCTCACACCACCCCGGTGATGCCAGTGGCATCCCAGGAAATAGCCCTCGTTCCGGGTAAGAGAAGGCTCAGCCATCAGTCCAGGCTGGAAAACAAATCAGGCAGGTTTTCTACCAAATTATTTCTGTGCTTTGTAGGACTGGCCTGCTGCAGCATATTCACATGGAATTCATTAGCACATCCCTTCTGCTAATCCTCACTGGGTTTAACACAACACTATACATTGATTTTTTCTGGCCTCTAAGGAGAGCTGTGTCAAGTCAGAAGCATATGCTTTGGGACAGGCTGAACCCAGGAAGCTTGGCCCTTGAGAGATTAGAGAACTCAGGGCTTTGAATGCTCATTGGAGGTTCAGGTGGAGTGAACTAGTGTTATGACTCAAAGGAAAATTCTGCCTCTTGAGACCCTTCACCTTTGCCACATCCTACTTCAAATATCAAGATCCACCACTATTATCCCGAGGAGACTCTTAGATCCAATACTTGGACCCAAACCACAAAATCATACAGAGCAGGTTCCAAATTTGAAGACACTCTGTCACACACATGCACCAACAAAATGGCATTAGAGTTCACCAAAGAGGACATCCATCCACTCCACCATCCCATGAATCCCCAAGAACTGGGAGGTGGCTCTGCAAGTTTGCTGCTGACAGTCTCAGCAACTGAAGGAGAGAAAGATTCTCCTTCTTCTGCCAGCTGTGAAACTGAGCCCCATCCAAACAGCTTGGCTACAAGGCAGACACCTAATGATTCCCAGGCTTAGCTGAACATCTTTATCCCTCTAAACACCATATGATTTGGGATAGATTCAGTGGTTTTTCTGGACTACCACCACAAATAAACACGAGACACTCCATGAAGATAAAGGTGTGGGCCATCTGCTGCACCCTCAGAGGAGCCCAGACCATCAGAGCAATCACAAACACGCGGACATCACTTCTTTAAAGCGCTGGCATTGCGGCACCAGTCACATGATTCAACCACTCCAGTGCTGCCAAAACACTCCATGATATCCCATCAGGAGCCTCCCCGTGTACTCCTGTCCTCACCCTGGGTCCGCAGTCCTGCTCGAACACATAACAAAACCCTACTGCCGTGGAAAACTGTGGGGTGGCAATGGTGGGTGCAGCCCCTGTGGAGCAGGGCAGCCTTGGAGCAGGGATGCGGGAGAGGGAGAGAGATGGCAATCACTCCTGGTAGAAGTTTAGGGAACAGAAGGAAGGACGTGAGCAATAGGAAGCAGACTTACCTCACCTTTCAGAGCTTGACGAGACTTGCACAGAGAACTGTGTAATTTATTTCACCATCCCATCTAGATGTTGAGCACCCAGTTGCATCCAGCCCTGAGTGACAGCCAAGAGCGGATGTGCAAGTGTGGATACGTGGAACTCTTAACACTTTCAGGAAAACTTTATTAATATTACAACCTAGAACTCTGTTCTGCCTTAGTAATTCCCACCATCTGGAGATTTCATTCTATACTTAGAGATAAATCCAAAGCCCATGTGCCCTGTACTGCCAGGTACTGTCATTGACAGTGGTGGGGAATCTGTCCACTTTTTATTATCTGTAATATATAATTTATCATCCAAAACATCGCTTTGGCCATGAAATTTTCACTACAGCTTGTTTTGTAATAAATCATTTGTGTAGTAAGCCATACTTCCCAATTTCCATATTTACCCTATATTTTTTTTTTTTTTTTTGCGAATATATTCATTATTCAGAAGGATCAGGTGTATAATGTGGGATCTAATTCTTTGTCCCACCTATCTTATAGCACAGTTGAAGTAAAAAAATGTCAAATTATGGCACAGGTTGTGTTTCTGGTCCAGAATTGTATTTTCAAACTCAGGTTCTTGAAGTTGGGCATCTAAGGCTGTATTTAAGCATAAAATGAAAATTTGTTTGAGAAAAGTGCTGTCTATCTACTTTTCTGTAATTTTCAGGAAAGGCAAAGCATTTAGGAGAGAGATTTCTAAGAATAATATTTTAAAATTTCCATGCATTGCAGCAGCTCTTCAAAATAACAGATGATTATTGTTATTACTACTATCATGAGGTTTTAGTAATCTCATAATATCCATGTCAAGTTATTTCTCACTGCCAGAATTTGCATGTTCAATCTGGGCTAAAAAAATCATCAAGCTAATAATCACGTGCTCAGCTGGCACGTTCTGGTGCCTCTGGCCCTTGCAGCCCAGCTTCACACTGTTCGTGTGCTGGTAGATAACCCAGCTCCTAAAAGCTGACTCCCTCTTTATCTTTATGTGACGCTGGCCTGCAAAGGTCAAGGTAAGGCCATTGTGTCTTGAGTCTATTTTTACTGTACAAAACACTGGATGGAACTTAATTATTTTTTCCATCTGCCAACCATTTTGACTAATTGAACCCTTTGGAGCCAGGAGTCAAGGTTTCCCAATGTAAACCAGATCCTGGAACTCGGCATTAGCAGAAATGTTGAAAACTCATGAAGGAATTTTTGGTTCTGAGGTTTGGTTCTGTTTTCCAGAGTCTGACCAGGATTCAGAAGAAACCCAAACCCTCTCCTGCATATACATTTTTTTAAAGTTCTTTTAGTGTTTCAAATTTTCCAGGCACTAAAGATTCCCATTACCAAAAAAGAAAAAAAAAAAAAAATGAAGGATATAACTTAAAACCCCAGTCATATGGAAAGTCCCAGAAAAGGCTCAGAATTCCATTATTTTGGCAAAAGCAGAGCATGCTTGGGCAGCATTAAAAATGAAGCATAACTTAATGCTGGAGGGTTTCCTGATGAGGGTTCTGCACTGAAGACCAGACTGTTGACACTTCCGCAGTGTATTTTAATATGATGTTCACTAGCATTTTTCCCCTTACAAGGGTAACCACTCTGGCCTGTAAATTCCATTCCATACTCTATTTGTTTGATGACCCATAACTAAATTTCCATCTGCAATAACATTTCACCTCTGATTTTAGCTCAGAATGTGAAAATTTTGTGATTAGCCACTCTTCCAGCCGTGGGAGATCACCAGGACTGACAGGTAAGAGGTCCTATTTTCCAGCAGTGACTTGTAACAAAACCCTGGTGAGATCAGGCAGTGAAGCCTACATGGGTGTCTTGGTGCCTCTTGCTTTCAGCTTTGTTTTTGCCTTTAGTTCTTTTCAGAACACGGTATAATTAAGGTGGCATTTCCATGCTGATGACTCCTGCTTCATTCATCTCAGGCTCTTTCTGCTGCTGCTGTTTCTTTCCCCAGCAGTTCCTCAGCTTGCCACCAGCATTAATGATGTGCCACTAGAGATGCTCCATCCTTTTCATGTCTTTGCAGCGTAGCCATTAGGAAGCAGAAGTTTCAATGGCTTCTACCACCACGTTTATTCCCTTTGACAGAAAACTCATTTCACAGCATAGCTGTGATACTTTGGAAATGCTTTGCAGAAATCGGGGATCTGTCTGAAATTCTACACTGGAGGCAAATGAAAATTTTTAATAGATCTGGGTCTTAGTTCCGCTAATTTCAGTGGTTCGTTTCGCTGTTCTGGCAGTCAGGATCCATTAGTGGAACAGAAGGAGAAGCATGTATAATGCATGTACAGCAACCACATTCTAATCTCAAATTTCTTTTTTCTTTTAAGTTCTTATTTTTTAAAATAAATATATAATGAGTTACTGACAGTACTTAACAATATCTTATACTAGACACTGTAATACCCCAAATAAATACTTAATTTCTGCTTTCCTGCAACTTCACTAGGATTACATCATGTCAGATTACTCTAAGTCTGCTTTAACCCAGTTTGAAAACACTAGTTATTCAAAGATCCTTACAATTCTTAATTTCATTCCTTGAAATACCTTTTCTTTTGGTTCCTTTATACAGTTTTTCAAGCCTGTGAAGGCCACAGAGTTGTTAAGTCAGAACAAGCCTGCAAGCGAGGAAGCTGGGAAAGCAGAAATGCTGTTTCAGCTCACAACAGAGCTCCCTCCCTTCCTCTCCCACTGGCCAGCAGCACCTCATTCTGCTGGGCAGGGAGATCACAGAATCACAGAATGGTTTGGGCTGGAAGGGACCTTAGAGACCCTCCAGTTCCATCCCCCTGCCAGGGGCAGAGATGCCACCCACCAGCTCAGGTTGCTCAGGGACCCATCCAACCTCTACCTAATTCAGCCTTCGGACAGCCTGACGTGGTAGCAAACATACCAATGGTTTTTGTGATGTATAAAAGCATCTAAGGAGAACATGAATTCAATTCTTACCATGAGATAGCATGTGGTTTTGATCTATCGGCCTGCTTATAGATCAGGACCACTGAGTTAGAGGGGAGGTGTGCACTACCTTCCTCCACCCAGAGAAGTCATTAACATGTGCTCCCTACCATGAATTAAATTAGTTTAGATTCTCCTGACAATGCAAATAAACCCATGAAGCACTATAGGGCTGCAAACTAACCCATTTGAAAAGACTTTTGCAGCTTTTTTTTATCATTCCATATGATAAAAAGCTATCTTCCCAAATTATCAGGAAAAGAAATTTTAACCATTCAGCAAATAACAAAAATTGTGTTTTAATGATAAATAAAAAGTCACAAAGCTCAGCATGTTTTGCTGAGAACCATTAATGAGGGAAGATGGTGAGGCCTGTAAATTTACCTTCTCTTTTGTTAACCCTCTTTTCCATTTGCAATCCATATACTTGAACAAAATATAGCTTCCTTATATAAAATTTAGAGAAAAAAAACCCTAGATTTTGATGCTCATTTGAATTGCTGCCTGATCTTGTGTTGAAGTCTTCTGCAAAGCTGAAGTGACTGAGTTCCTAATCCCGCTATGTTTCTCTGAAAATCAGCACCATAACGATGACATTAATTATTGTTGCCTTTGACTTTCCTTCCTTCGTAAATATCAGCTTAAAAACCAACTATTAAAATAGCCTTCCTGTGGTAGGAAGCACCTTATCTTGTACTTTCGTGTCCCTGTAACATCTGCATGTGGTACTCTGAACTTTGCTGCTGCTCCCAATTAAAAGCAAAACAGAAAAAATAACCCAAATAAACTTGATAATACTTTGTTGAAAAAGGACTTAAACAATATCCTGCTTGTTGGAGAAAACCCAACACGATGTGTTCCTTTAGTGTAGGAAATAGGATGCAGTCTTGGGACACAATAAAGCCCACAAAGTGCCCTTCCCTTACCTCTGCCTTCTGATCCCATCCCTCTGTGCCACGGGCTTTCCAAACCTCACAGCACTTGTTTTCTGCATGGTTATCCAAATAGGAGATACTGCTATCTCCTCAATTTCCAAATATTTCTGGCAATCTGCAAGGCCTTATTTTGCAGTGTGCATTTGGAGATACTTTCTCATCCTTTTGCACTCTTAAAATTATTTTAGTGGCTTAGTCATAAAAATCTTTAGTATCTTCTGTACAAAAGCTTTAAAACTGACTATTTATTTGGTTGCATCTGTCAATGAGATTTGGGAATTGCTTTATCTTGGGTATGTGTTTCAGGTCTCTATAGCAGACCTGTCTGAATTCAGCTGTTACTCTGGTTTAATGGAATGAACAGATTTACACAACCCTGTCCCAGCACCAAAAACCCAAACCACCAAGAGAATGGGATTTATGCAAGCCAATATCCAAACTATAGCTAGTCTAAAAATACACATGTGATAGAAAAGCACGAGATAGTGATTCCTTTGGACTTGAATTTAGCCAAAATTACATTGTTTGTGTATGCAGAGTTCATTTTGCTGTAACCAGCAGTGCACACACTGACAGCAGGCTCCCTGTGAACCCTCCCGCACCAGCCTGGGGAGATGTGAGCCCAGTTAGACTCCTGCTGCCTGAATATTGCCCCCAAACTGCCAGACAATAGACAATGATGACCAAATCGATGCGGAGACAAACAAGACAAGATACCACCATAAAGTCTCTGGAAACAAGATAGCAGGCAGGGGAAACCTGCTTCACTCACATTCTCACATTTAACTGTGGCCAGGTGGCTGTTCACAGTATTTTGTGAGGGCAAAAATGCAATAAAAAGAGAGGATGAGCACAGGCAGGGTCGGTGCTGCTGATTGAGGATCTGCAGAGCAAGTCACAGGATCTCCACTGGCCCCAGACGCAGCAGTGGGTGTTTTCCCAGAGAAGTGTCTGCTGGAGAAGACACTGCAGAGTTAGATGGTGGGACGAACGTTTTTCATCTCAAAATGGGTGTTGGCTCCTGTCGAAAGGCTGTCTCAATCTCTCCCCAAGAAAGCCATTGCCAGTACTTCTCTGTGACTTGGCATGATCATCCGTCTCTTTTCCAGAGAAAACTGCTGCCCTGTCTCCACCCTTCCATGTGATAGGGGAGGCTTAGCAACCACATGTAGACCTCAGTGACAGACGTGAGGTGAAGAGCTCTGTCCAGTACCTAAATAAGGGAAAACATAAAGGTCTTTTGTCAAGCTACTGCAGACACAGGCTGTGAAATGCCAAAATGCACTATTAAAAAACTTTTTTAAGTGCAAGCAGAAAGCATCTCTGAGATTTTTCAGATTTTAGATGAAGAATGGTTCATTTGAACGTGATTTATAGAAAAAACCTTTAAAGGTTTATCTGAAAACTCAAGGGGTTAATTACTGCTTGAAAGCATTGGTTCAGATGTCCAGTCTTCAATGGGGAAATGATCAGACCCCATTGAAGGGCAATCAGGAGTCCCATTCAGAGAGGATTATCAGGAACAGAGTCATTTCTGTCTGAATTTCAGACTTCTGCACACTGACCTCAGAAAAATCCTGGCAAGTGTTTTTACAATTACTATATTCACAAAAACCTTCAAAAGGATTTCTTTAAATTCCTCAATTATTTGCAAATAGATGACATTTAGCCGCACATCACCTAAATTCATAATCCTCTTAAAAACATGTGGTCTTGATTTGGCACTATGTTTCCATTTGATGCAATTCTGTGACTCTCTATCAGATAATTGCATATTTTATTTGCCTTGCATATTGAACCAAGGTCTGAATGCTGCTCTCCCAGCCCAATTACTCCAGACTAATGAACAGCAAGCCAGAATACTGGGCTGGAAAACCAAAATCAAGGAGAACAATAATCAATGGGCACTTCTATATATTTTTTCAAGAGCATACAATGGTCAGTGCTGAGCTGAAATTTTATTTGTTTATACAATTGTTCCATTTGGAACTCCCCATTTGGAGCTAATTTCAGAAAATGTTTCATCCCAGTACTGAGTGGTACCTTCATCACTTACTATATCTTTCATTTTACACCCACAATTAATATTACTCACAAATGAAAACCCTCAGCTGCCTGTCTGCATCATTTATCCACTTGATTGATAGCTGATGCAACTATTTTGGAGTGCAAAAGAGCGTCTGCATATTTGGAGGCTACTTTAGCTGTCTAATTAGGTTTTCAACTCTGTGTGATGCAGAAATCATCTTCAGCATCCTCATTCTCCAAATTCTTTCCTAATATATAATGATCAGGTTTGGACCACCAAAACAAGTGAGAAGCTACCAGTTTTATGTTCTGCTAGAAAAGCAATACTGAAAATAAATTTAATTAAAGGAAAATGTAATGGGATGATGAGTTCACTGGCACAGTAAATGCACACCTGCTTCAATATCAAAATTAGGATAGATACCAAAAAGTCTCAACATTTCAGAGTTAGCATGTCAAGACATATTTTCAAAACATCCAAGAGAACTGTGTCTCTCAGATGAAATGGATTCCTCCAGATAATTCTACAGACACTCCTACCTCTACCTGGAAAAGTGCATCTTGACTCCTTTTTCCAAAATGAACAGTGTGTATCGATGTTCAAGACACAGAAAAATAAAAAAAACACTCAACACACACATGTTCTTCTCAGAAAACAACCAGTCCTACAACACCTGCTTTAAACTACAGATGAGCCTCTGCACTTCAGTGAATGAGGAGGAATTTTGGCATGTATTTACACCCCTTCTGCATGGGGGAAAGAGGAAATTATTTAGGGCTTGGTACCACTTACGTTCCACTTGCATCAACGGGAATTAGGCAGCAGAGAGTCACTGCAAAGCCTCCCTGCTCCGAGGGGTGAACGCGCTACGGACGCGCTTCCGCGATGGCTCGCGCGCGGAACGCTCCGTCCGCGTCAACAGGAAGCCAGGTCTGCTTTGTCATGAGGGAAAACTCTCCCGTGCCAGTGATTCCTTTCATGACAAAACCAAATTTCCAAGCTGGGACATCTGTGTGGTATCAGCTGTCATGTCATCCTTTAAAATCGGGAAACTTCTTTCCACTACATCATCATCATCAGGAGGTAGATGGTTAAAGGATGGAATAGTAAGTAAGTATATTTTTTTCCACAGATGACCATCTTAGGGGAGATGAGGGAAATTAAGGTAAGTATACTATAGCAGTACAACTAGGATAATATCCATCCTTCCTCTAGGGAGGTTTCCCACAATACTTTATCCTGAGGGCTTACTTCTCCTTATTTACAGTATATGCCTGGGGTAGAAATTCAAAGGAGTACAACCTTATAGTACATTTGGAGGCTTATAAAATGCAAATCATGATAAGAAAAATTAAGAGCATCTTCATTTTTAAATAACACCAGGTTTTCTGCAAAATTATGATTGGTTACATTTTGATTTTTTATGTTTGTTGCAAATGGAAGTGAATCGGACAACACTCGCCATCATAATTGCTTTCTGCGTAAAGAGGTCTTTTTCAGGCTGGGCTGGCTGCTGCTGTTTTAATCAGAAGGTTGTCTATTTGTATGTTAATAGTTTCATCCTGGTTTATTAGGCTTGTTGATGAAAAAGCAAAAATCAGATGCTTTACTATTTTCAAGCTCCACTATTAATCTGTGGTTTTTTTTGGTGCCAACACAGAGCCATTTCAGCATCCTCTGCCTTAAATCCTCTTAATGAAAGCATGAAGAATGACAAAATACTTCCTTTCATAAAGCAGAAGGCTGTGCCAATTCACTTTCAACATGCTCATTCAGTGGAACTGAGGTAAATATGTTGCTCCACAGGTGCTTCTCCTTGCAATAACATACTCCCTAGTAATCCATTAAATTCATCTCATGCTCTGTTTAGTGCCTGCTCTGTGAACTGCCTAGCTGGTTAAGGTCATTGTGATAATAGCACCAGGTTAAACAGCATGGGTGTGTTGAACTCTGACATCCATCCACTTTGGCCACAATACAGATAAGAAACCACTGGCAGCTTTAGAGGTGTAATATCTACTCAGACCAACACAATCTTCTACCCTCTCCATCTCCTTACAAGCCAAAAAACCTTGGATTAGAAAAAAATATCTTGAATCTCAGGACTCCTTAAAATAATTTAGTGCATTTAGAAACAACAGATCAGTGACTGGAAGCTTTTCTGTTCGTTTGCATTTCGTGAAGGAGCCCAAATGATGGGCAGGAGGAGCATGAGTGTCCCAGGGGGTGCCAGAGGGTGGGTTGGTGGTACCTGTGCTCAGGTGATCCAAAACAGCCCCACTGCTCTCCTGGTGCCGGGGGAGGAACCTGAGAGCCATCACTGCTTTGTTCACAGTATCTTCCCTTTGCAGTTTTAAAAACAAGCTGGGTATAACTCCTGGATGATAACCTCCTTCATTATGGAGTTCCTGTTAAAGGCAGACAAATAATTGCCAGTTAGTAAGTCGCTATTAAATTCAGCCCAAATTCAGCCCCAGCAATCCTTACAAAAGCCTGATGGGTTTTATTTTATTATTTCCTTTGCAGGGTGTTGGGAAGTGTAATCACTGGTAACTAATCAAACTTCTTTCAAACACCCACAAATATATAAAGAGAATGAAATGATTAATTATTGGGCTAAGCCATTTTAAATGAGACCTCATCTAAATGAGCAGATTTATTTCCAGAGCAAGCTGGGTGTAAATTTAGCTGGTTTTCAAAGCTCTGAATGTAAAGTATGCCTGGATTTGAGGATGGAGTGGGTTATGGGTGGCTGTAGAACCTCTCCCAGACATCCAGCAATGCACAGCAGTGAAAAACAGACTGCAATTCTGCAAAATATTGTTTTAAACAAAGTGTTACTGAGGTTAATAAGTGTTACCATTGAGTACTGTTAATTACAGGCAGGACTAGATGAGGGCATTAAACTGAGAGAATTTATAAAATTTCATTTCATAAAATTAAAATGAGCATTCTTTTCCCCCACATAACTCTTTCATTCAAGGAGAAGAATTAAAATATTTTGTCAGACTTCCTTCCCTCTCTGTTCTGTTACTGGGGTTTCCAATCAGTTCCTTACCTTCCTATTTTGTTCCTTTCCTGCCCAGTTTGCTCCTCTCATTTCTACCTATTTCAGGATAGAGTTTTAAGGAGTAAAAAACCCCACAGACATCTTTGATTTCCCTCTCGCTCTCTTGAAAAATCCCTGGAATTTGCAAAAATCTTGCCACAGGAACTTTAATTCAGCACCATTACCCCAGTCTACTACAGTTATGATAATCATAATCTCCAGTAGTGTCTTTTCTTAGCAATGTCAGTAGCTTATCACTACAAATTTGTTTAAAAAGGAATATTGTGGGAATAAAACATTTGTATCCATCCAAACACAAGCTCACAGAACTGCAATACCCCCCCTCCAGAGACATGCAGCATCACCCATATTTAGAAACAAATAATTAGAAATGAGGTAGCATTAGTGTATACAATGAATATTCTTGCTCTCAGGCACAAAATTCATTTGTGCAATTCAGTTTAATGCAAAATGTACGTTCTTTTACATACTAAATATATTCAAAAATGTAAGAGTCAGCCCCACCAAAGCCCTGCTTGAAGAAATAACCCAAAACTTAGCTGGTTAAGGGGCCCCAGTGCACAACATGGGTCGCACACACTGTGCACATCTGGGCATTGCATCCCCCCTTTGCCAGTGCTCCTGGAGGGAAACTGTCAGCACCAGAACCTTTGCAGAAATCTGCTCTTAAATGCAAACAAATATTTATGGAGAGCATCTCCCTGAGTTGGGAATATCTAATCCCAACTAATCAGAGCTGCTGCAGCAGTGGGGAGGACCCACGAGGAGCCGAGGTGTGCCGGCGCGTGTCCAGCCCCGCGAACGTTCCTCCCGCGGCTCTCGCTCGGCGCAGTTTATTTTTTGTGGCACACGTTTAACAGCCCAGTATTTCATACTTGTCCCCAAGGTAATTGACAAAACAGGTTCCTAAAGCTATTTAACAATTTTAATGACAGCAGCTGAAAGACACATCTAAAAAAAATAACATTCTAAGCCAAACGTTTTTTGTCAAGTGACAGAGTTCCCAAATTTGCTGTTCCGTGGTCTTCCGTTTCTCTAAAAACTCTCGTTGAGGCTGTAGGTCACAAAAGAAGAATGAAGAAAAGAGATACAATTGGAAAGAGATACAATGACTACTTAATTCTGTGTGGGATTATAAGCAGTGGCCTGTGGCAATTCCTTATGTCTCTCTGGGTAGTGATGCTTTTCCAGCACCATTTTTTGTCATCACACAATCCCATTGTGAAATACTCTTTTCATGAAGGAGGAAGAAAGAGCTGGTTACACCCTGCAGTGTTTTGGGGAAGACTAAGAAGCATGGTTTGCAGGGAGTATGTGTGAAATATGACATTTCATTATGTGTAATTATTTTTTAACCAGTAATGTCCATGTTGAAATGAGTTTCTTATTTTTGGAATGCATGGGGAGTGGCTGGGGAGGGGAGTCATGTTTTTTTCCCTGTTAATAAACTCAAGTCATTCTTATGCTAAAGCAATTTCTCAACAAAACAAATTTCTCTCCATCTGGGTAATGGCACACCCAAATGTGATTACATTACAAGAGATTTTAAATTAAATTTCAAGGTAGGAGAGTTATTAATCCAATGCATTTGTCTTTATTATCATTGGATCTAAAACAATAAAAGACTTGAACTCACTTTTGAGCAGCAGTACAGTGCTGACTTCTTATAGCAACATGGGTTTGAGCTGAAATCCTTAGAAATCTATGTGTTTTGGGTCAGGCCCCAAAACTCTTTCAAAAGGTGGCACAGGAATGGCTGCATCCATCCCAGAAAGAACAGGGGAGTTACCAGAGAGGTTCATTTGCTTTGGATTTCTTCTGAACTCAAACAGCAATATCACACACTACTCCAGGAGGTTTCTAAGCCACAGAGCTGAAAGGGCAGTGAAGAGGCAAAAGATACAGAACTGCCACAGTCAGAATTACACACATTCCAGATTTATAGCAAATCAAGGCACCACCTTGAAAAATCAGAGTCCATATTTTTAACAAACTGCTACATGTTGCCCACTCTGATATTTCAAAAAGAAGCATTTACACGCACATGCAAAGGAATTGGATGCCCAAATGACTTGTGTTCATCTGCCTTCTTGTGTTCACAGGCATTCAGATTACATTTTGGATGCAAAACCAATTTTGTTTAAGCCCATAGCCAACAAAATGCAGTAAATAAATACAGAACGTATGAATTCCTCTTGAGTACTGTTTTTCAATCCATCACATATGAAATTGCAACTATCTCTGCTTGTAAAACAAATGTGATCAGAATTTGTCATCACAGCATTATTTGTCCATTCTTTTCTTGGGGAACCTGACAGCTATCAGCTGATTACATTTGATCCAGCAAAAGAACATGGATTTTACCAGCTCTTCAGCCCAACAGAAAAAAACCCACAGAAAGTAGCACGCTAAGTAACGTAATTACAAAAGGTTACTGTCTCTAAAAAACCATAACTTTACAAAACACCCATTCCTCACGTTTCAGCCCTTGGAGGACAAGTATGTCTGAGGTTCAGTTCATTCCACCCCCATGGATTTTGGGTGTTGGGTTTCCAAAAGCCTCAAGGCAGTGGGTGGCAGTGATGGGCAGGACACGATGCCCTGTGGCAGAGCCAGCCCAGGAGCTCAAGCCTTTCCAAAAGCCAACCCCGAGGCACAGGCAATGCCAGGAACACCAGTGGGTGAGGGTTTTGTAGAAGATCAGAGCAGTGCCTTTACAGTGTTCTGGGGGGACTTCCCCTTTTCCACATGGAGTGAGGACCAGGGCTGTTCCGCGCAACATTTCTGGGATTAGTTTTGGTTGCATTGGAAATCCACTATTTTAATGCAACAGCATGAATGTAAATGCACACTTGTGACAGCAGGTAGCACATAAAAGCATGTTTTTCTATTTAATACAAGTGTCCCACTTAACAACACACTCTTCCTGAGGACCCCACTGCAGCACAGACGCAGGCAGCGCATTGCAGCGTGGGCATTCATTGCCACGCAGAAACAACTTAATCTTCACAGCATTCCCTCAGTAACTGCCTGTGCATGAGATATCCAAATGCTCAGACATAATTCTCTCACTGGGGAGTACAGGCTGATTATGACAAATTCCATCAATTTTATTAGCCACACAGATGTTGTAGATATATGTGAAAATCAACCATAATTCTTCTTGTGATGTGCATACTGGCACTGCTGCAGACTGTGTCTTTCCCCTCCACAACCCCAGAGCTTACAGGCTTCCTGCCATTCAGCCTCCATGTGGCCCCCGAGCTAAGATGCTCTTAAAAAGAGAAATATTAAAAGGATTAAAAATGACACTATTGTGCCAGTGGGTGACTGCAACCACAGAGTCCTGGCTGCTGCTGAAAACTGAAGCGAAATGCAGGGATGAGTTTGCTGCCCTGTGATCTGGATGTTTGGGGGGTTTCTCCTCCTAGGTATTCCTAACCAGCAGGTTTGTGGGGATCACCACAGTGGTCCCTCAGTGAACATCTCCAATGCTGAATACCGTGGGGCTGCATCTCTGAAGCTGGAAGGGGGCACAGCTGAGCTGCAGCACCATTGAGGTCCTCCCGTGGTCCTACATACTTGCCTTGGGGTCACCATGCCCACCGTGTCTGTCTATGCAAGGCTGAGGCAAAATGCACTCTTGAAGAGCTGTGAGAAATATTTTCATCAAGATCATTCAGCCAGAGCCTTCCCTGGCTCCCAGCACTGCATCTCAAGGGCTTAGCAAGCAGAAGAAAAGTGATAGGAACAATTCAAAGAGAAAGATGAAGCCTAGAAGGGGTTGATGGCTTAAGTCCCCATTGCAATGCACCTCTAGGAAGCCAGGGAAAGAAGCTGAAATGCAGATTTATTCTGGAGAGGCAGATCCAGGAGCGAGGAGACCCACAAAGGCTCATCCCTTAAACCCTCTGCACCTCAGCCTTCCCAGCTGTAGCAAGTCCTCAGGTTTAATAACCTAGAGAGTGCAACGGGCCGTGCGTGTGGGGTGAAAGCAATTAGTGACTGAGAAGTACAGAGAAACCGCTGGTGGAGAGAATCACAGAGATGCAAAGTTATTATGGGCACACAGTTACCATAGTGATTGGTGTCTCAGAAATGCTAATAATAGTAAAATAAATAATACAGGCCAGGCAGGAAGAGCCCCTAGAGATGAATGTGAGCTGCTCCCCTCCAGAGGGACTGTGTGTACTGCTTTCTCAGCGCTCCTCGCCCCGCGCTGGCTCCGGCTCAGCTCCCTCCCGGGGTAACACACTGTGCTGCTGCGAGAGCGCTGGGTCAGCCAAGTGAAAGCGGAACTTTTAAGTGCTTTATTATTTTCAGGAGTCGTCAGAGAAAACAAAACCCCCACAACTGCAAATAATTGAATACGTCAATAATATTTTGACTCGTTCATGTCTTGCAAGGTTTCACTCTAGCCCTGTTAAGTACTTTATTGCTGTCCCTCCAGTGATGTTAATTAAGTTCACCATAGGCTCACAAGCCCTTTTTCTCCCCTCTCTCTTTCTTCCCCACTTTTTTTTTCAATTTTTTAAATCAAGCAAGCAGTTTTCCCAAGTATAAAGCCTAGCAATGGGAGCTGTGGTACAGTGGAAAGCACCCAGGAAACAGAAAGAATAAGGAGGAGGCATCTTTCAGTATGATGGTCAATGTTTCTCCACAAAGAGATTTGCCAGCAATATTAGCCAAGGGATTGTGAAAGCCTAAAGGAAGTGTTAAAGATCCACACCAAATAGACAAATAAACAGCATCAACCCTCAGCCTTGGACCATCGTCATGTTAGAATTTGTTTTACCCAAAGGGATGTTCCAAGCTGAACATCTTAGGAGGGCATTTCACTGTCTTCCCAGGTAATTTTGTATTTGTGTTACATTTAAAATGTTTTTATCAACGGGGGAATCAAATGAGGACAAGCTTTGATCAAACAGTAGGCCAGGGGAAGGAAATACACATGCTCTCTCCTCTCAAGTGTCTTTCACCGAGGTGTCCATCTTCACTAGATCAGAAAAGAAAATGCTACTTTACATCCCGCAGGATGCATTGTCCAGCCCACTTTAGTCAAGCAAACTTAATGTTTTACAAAGCTTTTGCAACACAGACAATTCTCTGCTTTTCACTGAGAGGATTCATTGCTCTCACTGTACTGGTTTCTACTAAGTTGGAAGTGCATTTTTTATACTATTTAAACTAGAGGAGTGGAAGTGTTGGTCAGTGCCAGTCAGAATATGAATAAAATTCTTTAGCAAGCTTTGGCCAAGAAATAGCCTTTTCCCCAGGTTTTTCTCACTGAAGGTCAATCAGTGTTCACATCTCCCATTTCAGACTCCAGCTACATATGCAGGTGATACATTAGGTTAATACATTTCCTAAAATACCCAGGAACACTAAACCCACTGCTGAGAACGGCACCTATGGAATCACCACTGACAATGGGCAGCTACAATTCCACCTCTGCTCTTTCTGATGTCTTTGCTTACAGTCTGTGCAAGGATGATCAGAGGGAACAATTTCTGTGTCTGGCTGAGCTGCAAGGACACACTCATTCTGGGTCACTGCGTGCCAAACCAGTGAAGGGAAGAAAAATAATTTGGTGCCTTTCCTTCCACTCAAACAATACTCTGGCACGTTCTAGCCCTGTGCAGTGTCCTTTCTGGCCACCAGGCAAATCATTCAAACCACCTCAATTAATCTCTTCCCAGTTTAACACTAGCTAGACGGACTATCTGATGGAAAAAGATGCTAAAGAAGGATTGTTTTAGCTCTTGGAACAGTCCAACCTGATGGAAAGTACCAGTGAACCTTCCATCTACCAACTTTATCCTGAGTCGGCACAAGTGTTTCTACAGAACTGGCCACTTGTGTGATGAAGTAACACAAAGAAAGATGAGTCACCAGTGGCACTCACATGGCAGGACTGAGAGAGGGGACAAAAATGGGGGTGGAGGTGGCTGGTTAGGGAGATGAGGCATTCCATTTTTGCCATGACTCACTCACACAATCAACGATAAGATGCAGAGACGTCATGAGGAAAGATGCAGCAGGAAAAGAAAAGAAGTTTCCACCCTTTTCAAGCATGGAATTGGCAGAAGCAGAAATGAGTAAAAAACATGACAGTAGAAAAGGAAGTGAAGGGGAAAAACAAAGACTATGTAATGCCTCCAGTTTCCACAAGTGTTGAATCTTGATGTTCAGTTAGTTTCTCAGATACTCAGGAACAGAGATAGTTGCTTTGAGTCGTAAATGAATCAGAAGATTGTAGGGAAGCCAGCAAAAGGAAGATGACATCACAGGCAGAAAGCTTGCAATTTAATGTAATAAGAAAAGCACTGAATAAGCAGGAAAGAATTGAGCTTTATTTGAGCAACAGTTTACTCATATCTAGATGAGTTTTGAAGATGCTGACACGTGATCGGTGATAACCATCTCCCAACCTCTGAGTGCTTCTCCATAGGTATGATTGTGCAAACCAGAAGATCACCTGCTCATCTGAGTGGCTTTGGTCTGAGGAACAGAGCAATGGACCGAACAACACAGTGTTGGAGGATGAAAAGGAGTAGCTGGAACAAGTCTACTGCTGACCAGAAGAGACTCAAATTTGGACAATCAACCACAATATTTTTAGGGAATAAAGGTTTCCTCCCGTACACTGCCCACAAAACCACTCCAGCTCATGGCTATATTAGATAGACCATTTTTCCCTACATATTTGACTGAAAAAGAGGTTGGATTTAGACCATTTCTTCCGAGACAGATGTCAAAGACCTCTTCAAGATGACCAGATGCCTTTTGTACCCTTCTCTTCAGCCTGCCCAACACACATGCCACAAAAACCAAGCAATGATGAAGCTTCTCCCTCCCACAGTCAGCTTCCATACACAGTGTTTGGGATTTTTCCAGTAGAATCAAACAGTCTGGCCTATTGCCATGTCCAATTATGTCACAGAGAATTAGTCCTTTTCTGTCCCTTCTGTTTGTGGCCTGGTTGTTCTAGGAATATAAAACCTATCTATGCTTACACACCATTACTTTAGTATTTCCCTACAGGAGCAAGTGAGGAGTAGAGAACCAGGCTGTCAATTACATTAACAGTTACATCTGCTCCTGCCATGGAAATGGTGTCCCCTTCCCAGGCCATTGCATCCTGTTGCAAGCAGAACATAATCCCACCCTTGAGACTGCAAAATCAGCTTCCATGGGAATCTATGGGATGACAGAAATCTGCTCTCCTTACTGCAGAGCAGGATTTTGAAGGAATAGCTCCTCCTGGGCACAAGACACATGAGAACAAATCTCACACTGGCTTCAGGATGACACAAAAACCTTTATCTAAAATGCAAGTTCACCTACTTCCACCTACTTGTAACTCTGAAGAGATTGTAATTTGTCCCTTTACAAGCAACTAGTGTGATGTCCACAGCTCATCACAGCTAGTTAACTGATGAAGATGTTAGCTAATGAGTTTTATAAAGACTGATGTAAAGTAATCCAAAACTTCCTTAACCACCTCAGAGTCCATTTTCTCCACTTCTCTATTTAGGGTCCACAGTCAGTGACTTTGTTCAAGAACTGCCTTAGGTTTCAGCAATGCCCATTTCTGCTGCATTTCCAGCACTGTGAAAGAACTGTATTATGAACTATCATGAAATAATACCTGGAAAAAAAATTGCCACCAAAGCCAGTGACTCAGTTTAGGAAAAGCATAATTAAACAGCCCACACTGAGACATTAGTAGAATTCTTGCTAATTAATGTACATTCTGGTTATGTATATGTATCATTTCAAATTCACGAAAATATGATGTGTGCTACCAAGAAATTCTTTCCTTCTGCTAAAGAAAATGCTGTTTCCTGCCCATTTCTGTTATTTTAAGGCTGACTGTTGAACAGGTATACTTCACTTTTTAACATAACAGCAAAACTTCCAGTACTGAGTTATTTCTTCAGTTCAGCAAAGGTTTTTTGTTGAGCAATGTTAGGAATATGAAATGCTTTAGAGAGATGATTTGGTAGCACTTGTTTCCTTCTCATCCGTAGGAGAAAACTGCAATCATTACTTGTAATAGTTCACAGTAAGGTGGACGCTGGCTTCATTTAAAGCAATGCTATTCCTATCTAGAAGTGCTGGGATTTAAGCATGTGACTCCCATTAACATTAATGAGAGTTATATGTTTAAAGCCTCTGCACATTGTGGTGGGAATATGTTCCATAGAATCCAATTAATCTGAAGAACATTGCATACATTTGGGAACATTCATGTTGTACAATTTCACTGGCATATGGATTTGTCCTCAATAAAGCTGGCTAGTATCTGGTGACAAAGACATTAACAATCTATTGTACATTTACATAAAGGAGGACTAGACTATATGTTTTCCCAGCTCAGTGCAGGCAGCTACAAAGAAGCTTTTGAGTGTAAACAAATACAGAATTGAGAAAATAAGGAAGATGATGGTATTTTAAGAATGTGAATATTTGGAGAATGCCGGGGAATGAACACAGAGGAGGCTGTTTGCTTATAGGTTGGATGCATTTTCAAAAGGAATCAAGCAAACACACAAAAAAAAAATCAAAAAAAAATGGAGGGAGGAAAAGTAGAATATTCAGATTCCGTCTGTTTCCCACACGCTGAAGATAATAACGTGAATGGAAGTGATTTTGTTTTAGAGGTCAGAGCAGAGGCTGATATAGCAACCTTTCAAGATCCTGAAAAACATCATTTGATTAAAATAACTGGCCCTGTTGTTCTTGTGATCCCAAGGAGGCTATTTTCCATGAGGAAGACAACAACAGCAAAGTAGGGAACAGTAAGTTTTAGTGCTTCAGAGACAAAGCACTAGAGACACACTGCTGCTGGAAAGTGTAACACAACATTAAAGCACATGATAAGTAAGCAGAAATCAGCAGAAAGTTAATAGGAAACCACAATGACAATGTGTCTGTGCAGCTCAGGACAATATTTCTCTCCCTTTTCCCTGCCTTATTCTAACAGGATGAGGAATTTACCAGGACACAGGAAAGCAATATCTTAGTAAAGAAAGAAAGGAACAACCAGAGATAAGGAAATAATGGTTCATGCCACTAAACAAGCTATTCAATTTTAAGAACATTTGTCTGTAAAAGTTTGACAAGACCTCACTTGCCCAGACCTTGATGATCCTCAGACCTTCATCAGAAAGGCTTCTTTTCTCTAAATGAAGAAATATGTGAGCAGAATAGCCTGAATTATATCATTATTTTTGAAGCATCAATTTGAAACATGTTTTAAGGCCTGGTACTTAAAGAAGGATGTTTAGGTCTTTCAGACAAAACAAGAGCCTTGAAAACATCTCAAGTCTGCCTGAGAACGTGTGTGGGAAACGGATCCGAGCTCACTTCCCTGTGTAGCACCCTGTACAGTTCTGTATTTATGTCACCCCCCACAGATGAGTTCAGAGTGTTTCACACCTGTAAAAACTGCAAAGTTTTGTGTTGGCCTTTGCAATCCATTTTATAACCAACACACAGTCCGAGAAGGAGGAGATGAAAATACTCAAGGCTCTGGAGCCCTGCCTTTGGGGTATCAGAAAAGACAGTTGTGTTACAGGAAGCAGCTGAACCAACAGACTCAAAAAATACCTGAAAGCTTCTAAATTAGAAAAAAAAAAATCATCAAGACAAAGAATTACATTTCAGGACTTTGTCGAAAGTGCTCTAAAAACCTCTTGCTGAACTAGGAGGGGTTATTTTTATTATTTTCTGGCAATCCACAGCTCCCACTGCTAAGTTAGAAAGTTGAGAAAGTCCCAGAACTCGCACACATTCCATCCTGCTTGGACACAAGGTTTAATATGGCCTATTGTGATTGGAAAAGGAGGAAGATGTGCTCTCGAGCTTCTTTTCACACTGAGCTATGGTACTGAGAGGGAGGAATTACTGCAGAGAGGGCAGACTGCAGATATCAAAAGTTCAAGAAAAGTTCAGCTTGTTGCAAGGCCCTAAAACTGAGGCAACACTAAAGTTTGCCTGCTCCTTCTGAGGAACAAGCTGGTGTTGTGCAATGGTCTGGTCTTCCTGGCCATGCAGGAGGCACCACCCCAGCCCTTCCAGAGATGTACAGCATTGGTTTGCCTTCTGCCAGCTCTCTAAAAGGCATAATTTAATGCTGTGGGAGACAGTTTTCACTTTCTATGTCAGGGAATTGCCTAGAAATCAGGTTCCAAGGTATCCCTGTGGCCCAGAATGACACAACAAGTGCTCCATGCCCGAGGACCAAGGCAGGGCTGTCAGGCACTGAAGGGCAGTGATGCTGAGCTCCAGGGCACTGGGGCTCCCCCCACCATCACTGAATGTCCCCATTCAACACCCCAAAAGCACCAGCAGAGCTCTGCCATTGCTCATGGGACACAGCCCTGGCCTTGGAAATGGCCTTCAGCTGCCCCAGGAGAGCCACCACGGAGCTGAGCATCACCTCACACAGAGGAAGTGCCCTGACACAGGGAATGTGCAGCCAGAACTGCACAATGACGTGCACAGCTTTGCACTGTCACGTGCAGAGCATTTGGGAACCAAAGCCCTTTCTCCTCCCTCCATAAGTAAAAGTTTATTTGAAATGTAGAGTCTTCTTTATTTCAGATTGCTGTCAAGTCTCTGTACCTTTTTCTGCTTGTACCTTCATCATGCAGATTTTTCTCCTAGCAGAGTCATGACCACCAAGTGTTAAAATCAACAAAGGTCATTTGCAGTTCATCTTTTCACCTAGTATTAAATACTCATTTCATAGAAAGCAAATACATCTTATAAAAAAAAACCAACCACACACAAAAAACCAGAAAGAACAGGACTTACACCGTTTTTAGAGACCATTATTTAAACCTGATCCTGGAAAGTAATGTTAAATTGATAAACATGTTGTTGTTTGTGATGTGTTAATGTTTAATGATGATGTTATTGAACACAGAGACTAGACCCCTATCCGATGTGGTTTTGAAGAAGATACCTGAACTATGGAAAGATTTTCAAAGGCATTTTTCTTGCTAAGAAATAGTCAGCCCCTTGTACAAGCCTCCCTCTAAGTAACTTAAAAACACATTAAGGTTTTCACCCTCCATGTTGTCATTTCAGAACTGCTGTTTATCTATTTTAAAGATCCCCGCAATGAAAAAAGAACTGTAATTAATGAGGGGATTAGGCCGTGCTGTATACACACACGAGTTTATCTATCCATAGACATAGACACATTTTAACTTTGAGATGTGGTTTAAACTTAAAGGACTGATTGCAAAATATTGGCAAGGACAATTTTATTTAACAAAATATCCAGTGGTTTGCCTAACATCCAATTCCACAATGACCTCACTGACGTTATCATTTTCCAAAAGACCAACAGAGAGAGGTTTTTTAGGGTAAAAAGAAGAGCTAAGCCTCAGAATAGGGATGATCCAAAGCTTGTGCAAAAGAAAGTCACTCCAGGCAATGCATAACCTTACCTGACCCAGTTACTGCTTCTCCTCCCCAGTTTCAATCCCCGTTTACCAAATCCAACATTCCCCCAAACTCACAAGATGCACATTTCTATTCCATGGTACCCAAAACACCATGCCAAGGTCCCTGTCAGGGCTGGTGCCAGCCTGCAGCACCACACACTGATTACCTGCTCCTCTCCTGCCCAGCAGAAAACACGGCTCCTGCTAGAGAAATACATCACCACTCTTTGGGGAAGATGGAGGTGTTAACAGGGATTACAATAGCACAGCAAACTTAGGAAAAAAAACTCTTAAAATTTAGTCAAAACCCAAGCAAACCATCCTAAATTTACCTTTGGAATTCATTGGGTAGCAAAAGAGAAGAAAATAATGTATGAATGGTGTTAACACCCCATTTATCAGGCAGCAGTGTAGACACTGTACATTTTACATGTCTTTCTATATATGTGCCTAAAGGACTTGGGAAAAAAAAATCAGATGACAATTTCAGTACATGTTTTCTTTTGCAGAGAAAGATCCAATTTCTGTATTCAGTTTATATACTAGTCCCTGGCACAAGAGGTCTGCAAGCAGAATTGTACATGTGTTTAAAACTAAGGACATCTTATATATAGGGCTAGTTGTGACCAGAATGGTTAATAACAAGATCAAAGAATATATGGTGAAGACTCAGATGGACTTCACCCCACGGAGGTTAATTCATAATATCTTAATTCAAAATTCATAACATTCTAATTCAAGTTTCTACCTCTTTCAAAGTATCTGATATTAAAGAAGCCTGTTAATGGTCTGGTGCAGAACAGAAAGACCTATATCATTCTCCCAAAATATGCCAGTGCCTATTCAAGCCAAGTAAGAACAAAAAAATTCCTGCTTTAAGGATGGTAACTTTCTAATAAATCCAGTGCAGAATGCTACAGACAGCATTTTAGAGCACACTGACATAGTACTACAGAATTATGGACAACCCTAGGCCCCTGCCAGGTTGAAGTTTAATACCAGAAATAGAATAAATTGATTCAAGAAGTCATCTTGAACACCACTGTTCAGCCTGAGTGCAGTTCAGTCTCTGATGATTAAATGTTACTTCTTTATAAGCTTCATTCTGGCCAAAACTATCTTACATTAATATTTTCACAAACTACATCCCAAAATAAACATTATATATATGATACAAATACCAAAGTCATTTCAGTTCACTTATTGTGGTCATGACCACTTTGGCAAGATTATGGTGAGGGAGGAGAAATTCAATAAATCAGATATTTTCATGATTTAGCATTTGCAAAGGTCAGAAACCAGCACACAATATCCCTCTACTCTGAATTACACATCAGTTAATAGAAAGTGCAAAATTTTCCAAGAATCCAGCCAAAACCTGGCATCTGAAATAGGAACTTCATCAATATATTCTATTCTTTGGGCTCCTCCCTCTAGTCATTAAGTCCTGAAGAAATAAAATACAATAATGGACACAAGAACTGGTTCTTAAATTAAGGAACTGACAGCAAGGGAAGGATGAATGGCAAGAAACTTCTTCCTTTAGTCATGTTGTGTTTTCATTAGCCAACCTTGCAACATTTGCACCAGAAGATAAACTAAGGAAAGTTGGTAATAGAGGGGGAAGTTGAGCTTTGTGCTATTCAGATGAGCTCGGAGAATCTGCAAAATGGAAGTATCTCTGAGATTTTTGTCTTAGCCAGTATTGAAGAAAAGCTGTGGATTCTGCAAATTCACAGCCAAATTTCAAAGCCAGAAAGCACCATCTACACAGTTGTGGCAATGTGCACTCAATGTGATTTTCTTCCGAGACATTAAGGCTACTAAGTTTTTATTTACCTGGACTGTTTGCTCCTCTTTGCACCATTTTCTTCTGATCTATTCCAGCACAGCTGGCTTTTCACAGGCACACAAACTGTTCATCACATGAGGAATATTCGGGAATATGATGGGAAAAAGAAGGTCAAAATTTTTTACTCTGTTCTGTGATTTGCTGCCTCACTTCCTTTCTCTGGGGGTACACAACATATCCTCATCTGAACATCGTGCCACTGCCCATTCCCTGATTCACCAACATCTCACCTGATGGAACAGAGTACAGCTCATACAGCAAAACACCCCAGACAGAGCTGGGTGTCTTCCCATAACAAGAAAACTCCCATTTCATGACGTTTTCTCCAGTGATGCTCTGGGGATGTTGCTTAGGCTGATGCAGTTGGGTGAAGCCACTTTCTGTGCAGACTTCTGCAGTCCAAAGCCAACAGCAGCTTTGCAGCAATTAGCAAGGCAACCTGGCATGTGTGATTGATAAGGAAGGAGCAGGTCAACAGCCAGGAGCTGGCAGGGCTGCCCCAACACATGCCCCTCCTGCATCTATCATAGCATTAAACCCATCAAATGCTCCTGGTAGAAAAGCAAACAAGACCAGCATAAGACCAAGATACATAAAAAGGCCCAAAGCAACATTAAATCATCTGAAGATACTCCCATTAAACAGAATTATTGTCCCCATTAAGAATCAAAGCTCTTTAGATCCACTGGCTCTTCAGCCAGTTCCCTGCTTTTCGATTAAGCAGATTTTTCCACGTGGGTTTCTTGTGATTAAACACCTTATCTTGCAAATCCTTGCTCATATCTGCCATCTCACCTCACGTGAGCAGTCCTAATGGATAAATAGTGTTGGCTTATTAATCTGATCGACATTTACCTAATTCTGCTGATTTCAGCTTGATTTGCAAAGCAAGAGGAGATCAAGCCAAGGGACCTACTCCCAGAGACCTGAGTTTGCAAGAGAAGAATTACAGCTGTGCCTGCACCCAGACACAAACAGGAGCACATTAAGAACTGTCCAGACTCCAAATCACCAGAGCTCCAGTCAGCTCCAGTCTGGAAGGCACAGAGCCATATTAGCATAAGACTGTGAATATGCTGATAAATCCACCTTGAGACACAAAACTTTTTGCTTCAGACACATTCACACCCTAATGTCTCTAAATGGCTTCCTGAGCAAAGCTGGCTCGTGCCCCAGTGGCTTGGAGCTAACCTGTGACAGCATCAGTCTCTCTAGCCATGTTCTATAAGGTGAGTACATCCTATATTGACAGCATTCAGTGGATCCTTCCTAATAAAATGTATTCTACTGGTCTCTAATTGACTGGCCTGCTGACTGTCTGAAACTGCCCAGAGACAAAGAAATGGAAAGGGACAAATTGCTTTAAGAGTAATTATATTAATAAAATGTAATGCAGTACTGCCTATCATCTAGAAATTCTGTTAGTGTCAGTCAGAGCAGCAAGTGAGAATCTCAAATTCCACAACCCAAACCAGAAATTAAGGACTTGCTCTTTTTTAAACCAGACTTGCATTTGCCATGATTTCCATAATTTATAACCCTGGAAATTACCCCTGACATCCATAGAGTCTCATGTTCCAAGTTTCCTAATATATTATTTCCATAGTCTTCTGCCCTACCCTTTCTGTGGTCCAGGCAGGATTTCTGAAGGCTCTGTGCTGATACCAGCAGTTTGATGAAGTACAGTGACTTATTTCTGCTTTCTCTGAGGAATACACACATCACTGCTTGCCTGGGTGTGTTTGCATGCACGTGTGTGTTCAACATGGTCGCACTGACCCTTCCACTTGGCCCCAATGAAAAAAACCTGAATATCCCAGAGCAATCCTGAAGAATGGGTGAGAGGATGGATACCAAGCCCATGCAATGGCTCACTCCCTGGTCCCTGTTTCAGGCACCCAAGTCCCGCACGAGTGAGCACAAAATATTAACCTTTTATGGTCAGCTATGGCATGAGGTGGATCTTGTCTTGCTTCATTTTTGTTTGACAGTGCTATAAACATATGAAATTAAAGCAGTGCCCCAGCCAAACCTTTTCTGATGAATTTCTGTTGGAATTATTGCAGGGAGCAGCAGAGGGAGGGAGACTGGGGCACAGCTGCAGGGCTGAAGTGCACAAGTCAAACCCTGATGGTTGTAGCTAAGAAGTGATTTGATCTGTCACAGGGACTTAGGCAGTGACACCCAGAAGAGCATCAGGGTACCCAGTGACACAGAGGGCAGGAACAACTTGATCAGGCATCTCCACCAGCTCACCTGCAAATACGGTCAGGACCCTGAACTCACCTAGAAGTGCAGTCTGACACACCCTCACTGCATTTCCACTCAGAGAACTCCACCTGAGACACAGTAGAGGGACATTAAAAGCTGGTGGGTGAGAGCATCTGCTCAGCCCATCCCCACGTGCCCAGCTCTGCACACTCGTTCCCCACCGTGGTCAGACACCTTGTTCTGAGATCCAAGCACACGACTGCTAAAAGCTTTTCCTTCCGTTCATTTCTTCCTCCTTCAGTGTTGCTCCTATCGATTTTTCTTGCTCTAACTCCTCAGATCTAAAAGCAGAGCACTGAACTCACAGCACTGCTTTCTGACTCTTCTCATAAACAGGGCTAACACTACTACAGATCAATCACCATGGAAGTTATTTTTCCTTGTTTCTTTTTTTTTGACTGAAAGCCAAAGAATTTGGACTTTCAGAGGTTTGGTTAGGAAGCATATTATGTGATTTAAATGTAACATGTTGTCCAAAAGCAAAGATTTGACACATGGGAGAGGGAAGGGACAAAAAGAGCACATCCCTGCACAATTGAAGTTAATAAGGGAATAAGTTAATAAGGTCAGATGAAGCATGTGGAGTTACACTGCTGCAATATCAGGGCAAACAAGAAAATCAGGCACTACAGAAAAGGAAACAAAATTACAGCTCTAATAACAACAGAAATGCATGTAATTTGCAGCACAGATAATATATGTATGCACAGTAGAGCTTATTAAAAACTACAAATATTTTCTTCTTTTGCCTTCTGCTGTTGCTCAAAAAATAGAATGGCTCTATCTCCTTTTATCAATAAATCACATTAAGGTCACTCTGAGGAGCAGCAGAATATAAACGTCTTGTATGCAAAAATCAAACTATGTTTGGGGCATAAATGTGATACAAGTGCCATCCAAAATACGCTTGAAAGAGAGAAATAAAGTACTAGTGCTTTAGATTTCACAATTTATTTACAGAGTGGAAGTCATTGAAATCTGCTTCTCCCTAAACTATCTGTTCCCAGGCTTTAAACATTCAATAACTTCTCAGCCAGGGAATGTGTGCTTTTTTTTTTTTCTTTCCCTCTATTTTCTCTGTGCCTTATCATGTGCTAAATATATTATTGCAACACATTCGTTACTTTGGTCCACAGCTCTGAAACAAGGCTCTAAGAATCTCACAGATAAATCACTGATCAGAATAAACTGATCGTCTGTTCTGGATTCTCTTCTGCAGGATTAAAAAAAAGCCCAAAAGATAAGTTCTGAAAACAAACCCAGGTCTGTTACATCTCAAAAGGCCACGGGTTTTCACCTTCAGTCTGTGCATTTTGGATTTTTTTCCAAGTCTTCTGTACAAATGGTAAAAGCTGCATTTTTCTCAAGCTGTGGGACAACTGCCCCACGAACAGAATATACTTTTAAGATTGCAAGCTTGTGTTTCGATTGAAGTTTTGATGGACTGTGTATATCTTCCCTCAAACCAATATTTAATAACTTGCTTTTGTGACCTACTGAAGCAAGACATCTGCACTACTCTGCACTTTTGTTTCCAATAGACTCATATTTAGCCTGGTACCGTTGATAGATAGGAGAGAACATCTTGGAACAGAAAAACCATGAATAATTCCAAATCTTCAACTACCACAAACACCTTCTTTTGACATCCTCATTCTCAACACCATCTTTTTTTTTTTTTTTTTGTAATAGTCAATGGATACCAGACTGGGGTTATGGACTTAATTAATTTTATGTCTGTGACATGCTTACTGTATAATTATACCAAGCTGCGCACTATTAGATAATTATTTTTGGTCCTCAAAAGAGGAATTCAATTTGTTTAAAATTATTTTAGCTCCTTCAGAAAGAAATATATTATTTCCCTTCAAAAAGCCATCAAACTAAGTGATAAAGCAACCCCATTCTGGTAATAAAAGACCATGGCACTGAAGTGGTTACAAACCATTTTGTTCAACCAGACTATTTACAAGTAGCAACAGGGTATCTGTTTCCTGTCATCTCCATCATATATCTTGAGGCAGAGAGATTGGAGCCCAATTACAGCCTGATATCTAATCAATACACACCTTATTCCTAGAGCAGGAAGTAAAGGAGGAGGCCCCTGGGAGCCAGAGTTCAAATTACTCCGCTGTCGATTCCAGATAGCAGCTAATGATAGGATATATTTCTGGAGAGGGGGGTGGGTGGGAAGGGCAGCACGGTTTAATGGGATTGTTAATACAAGGAACACATACGTATTTTAATTCAGACATCTGCTGCTGAATTCCAAAAACCCTACGCGAATCAGAAAAAAAATGACTCAATTTGCTATTCCCTCTGATGGCTTTTGGGACTTAACTTTGCTAAAATAAAGCATGCAAGTGATAAGCTCAGTCCAAAAAACCTTTAAATGAGATTTGTAAGCTACAATTGGTTAGATTTCTGCCCTGTCCCCTTTTTTAGTTGGTTTTTCATGAAGGAGGCCTTACTTTCATATGGATACAGACTTTATGGAGCTCCAGAGATTTTCAAGCAAGCCAGTGAGCATTTGCCTTTCCCAGCTGACCAGTTAAACTTAGTTGTGTGCACAGACCCACCAAGCCAAATCTTGCACTTAACTGAAGGCAGCTGTCTCTTGACTCTGGGTCAGTTACTCACTCTTTGGGAACATCTTAAAAAGATACATCTTGGGACTATCTGCCCCTGAGTGTCTACTTCTAATTTTGTCAATTAGCCAAAAAATAAACTCCCCTAGTCACCTATTGCTTTGTATTCCTACCACTCGTTCAAAAAGCTGTCGTATGCATAACAGCCCTTGTGAAAATGGTGGGGGTTTCCAAGAATTACCCTAACTCAGAAATGTAAAATATGAAGAGCAAATAGCCTGAATAATCAAACAAAGTCACATGCTACACTCAGTACTCCAAGAAAGAGAATGAAGCACGGGGGCATAATAAATCTTGTTAGTATTTAGCTTTCAAAACTGTCTGGATGGCTGCCTGGTGACATGGATTCCTTCTCGGTTTAATACAGGTTGGATTAGCCAGGAATTCATTGTCTTTTTCCAGAGGGCCAGACTACAGACCTACAAAATTGACAGTAAACAAAAGCAGGCAACAAAAACCGCATCCATGGTTTTCTGGTTGGAAGCACTGCTGTAGGCTCTGAGGCTCCCAGCTTCAGCACCCCGAGCAAGGCGGGTAAATCCTCACAAGGACCGGCTGGACAAACACCTTCAAGTTTCTAATTTAACCTTCTACATCCCTAAATGTGGTCTTGGATCGTGGTACACTCCAGTTCCTCCTCTGACACACTCGGGTGAGTAATCCTTTGTCTCTCCTGATTTAGCTATTTGTCCATCTTAACTACTTAGAATACAAATTCTTCCAGCCTGTGACCACTGCAATATATTTGTACAATACTTAGCACATTTTCAGCTTGGGATTTCTTAGTCTGACTCAATAGTGCTGTTGCTAGTACAGAGTTTCACATAAATGCGGCCCCGAGATTGAATGATACCTTTAAGTGCTGCTGTACTACAAATAAATAATTATATAATATACATAAATCTTGCATTTTTAATGTCAAAGTCCCATGAGACAGAAAAAAGATTTTAAACGAGACAAGAACTTTCTAATTATACTGCATGTTGATGATCTTGGAATAGGTACAAACACCATTAAAGACTTTTACTTTTTTTTTTTTTGCCTCTTAAATAGGAAAAATCTTTTCATCAAACATAGATTGAAGCCAGTGATAATGTAACTCTGGCTTACTAAATAATAACAGTGCTGGGCTTTCTAAATAGCCTACTTCAAATAATGACTTATATTATCCTAAATTCAAAAGCAAACAACTGGGGAGAAGGAAATCGCTAAACGAAGGGCAACATTAAATTCCAGAGGGTGAATGTGTGCCGCTAAAGGTGTGGTCTTAATGGAATTTGACCTATATCCATAATTTTGCTGTCACTCAGCGCCAAGTCTCACAGCACAAAGACCGCAGAGGAGCAGGGTGTGAACAAAGCAGGGAGCTGCCCTGAGCAGAGACTCCTGCAAGGAGCAGAGGAATGACCCTGTACCACGAGCCTGGACACCTGGAATGGCAGCTGTGCCTGCCCTTTGGGAAGAGGTGAAGGTGCTGGAGGTGGCTCCATCCCTCAGTGTGGCTTGGCCTCTCCAAGCTGGGGCAATGAGTTCCTCCAACATCCTTGCAGCAGCAACCCTGCAGGCTCAGTCACTCATCCCAAGCCTCTTCGTGTCTCCAGGAGTTCAGGGCACAGAAACAATGAGGTGGTGACTACCTACACTAGGTCCAGAGCCCTTGGGAAAAAAACGAGATTAGGTTAGTGAGCTGCTCATATCCCAGCTGAACTGTTGGATGAACTTCCAAAAATATCCTTGAATTGGCATTCTGCGTACAGCTGTGTTTATGAAAGGCAACATCATGTATGTAAATAAATTCAGATGCTGCTTGAGTTATTTTAAAACAATCAGTAGAACACTAATCATTTTATAGGCACAATCTTATCCCAAGAAAGTGACAACTTGGTGCATATACATGTACTAGAAGTTAAAGTTACTGTTACATCTCCACACAGACATTAAACAAGATGTAGATTTGTCTTAGAGCCGCGTGAAAACATTCTTTTGTTTTCTGTGCACTTTGCCTGCCGACACAAGCTTTAAATACAGGAACCTAAAAATCCCTTATCCAGCGCTCGTTATGGGCAGCAGTAGATGTACCTTGGCAGATGTGGAATCCTTTCCGTGAGGACCAAAGACTCCTCCTGTGCCATCAGCTAAGGGGGAAGAAGACGAGCACTGGCAGCACCCTAGTCCCCACCAGTACCCCAGGGAGCCCAGGGCATGCCCACAGGATGCCCGAGCCCCGCTCTCCTGGGCAGGGCGGGTCCGTGGACCCCACACATAAACCAGCCCTGCTGCTGGGCCCTGGCCAGCAGGCACGTGTATCACAGAGCTCCCTGTGTTTAAATCCATTAATTACCTCCCAGTGTAAACAGTGGGAGAGCGCTGTGGTTGCCTGCTCACAGAGAGATAATGCAGTTTAACCACTGTCTGCTCCAACCCCATCGCTGAACAGGCACGAGGAAGTTTGCAGAAATACCTGAGTGAGACGGGGAGACAACAAACACATTTCCCAGATTTGGGTCCTATCGGCCTAGAGCACCTGGAGCTGATTCTTCACCTCTGCTGGACTAAGTTAAACCATGGATATCCCCCAGGCTGAGCCAATGGTGATGATCCCTCTGCCTTCAAGGGAGCAAGGACGTCACCTTAAGAGAGCCTGAACTTTGCACTTGTTTTCCTTACACAGGCCACAAAACCAAAACTGTTATCTCGTTGCTAGCAGCCCCACAGTAATCCCACAGCATCCTCTGCTTAACGTTTCAGAAAGCAAAAGCCCTGAACAGACAGTGTACCAGGGTAGCCAAAATATATAAAAGAATACCCAGCTACATGTTTATGGCACAATATACAACACCAGAGTTCTGTAATTCAGGTGCCTGTTTTGTTTAAACATTGTATACTATTCCCATTTATTGCTTTATGATTGGAGAACAATCTGGGACTGAGAGGGCATAATCTGCCACAGTTTGTTTTGTACTATGATATCATCTTTTTGCCAGTGTTAGCCCCCAGAGATCCCATGTCCAGAAATATGAATACTGCCATTAATGTTAGCTCTGGTTTCATTTACACTTTCCTTTTTGAGTCCTGCACAGCAAGGTGAACCATTTGCACCATGACAGCTAGAGAGAACACAGCCCATGTAAAAAGGGTACATCAGTGGGAGATGGAAAAAGAGTTGAAACTTGCATGGTGAAAAAACTCAAGTCTATCTTGAATTTCATGTGTCAGCAGCGCAGCATCTCTTCAGACACAAAACAAAAGCTGGTGGCTAACCAGTGTCACTACCATTAACCTTATCCTCATCTCCAGGGTCCAAAGTAAGAACTTAAAACAAGGCTTTTTATAGCACAAAGTTCCCCTGTAGAAGACTACAAAACCACAGGATTACAAAACGTCGATGGTTATTGCAAACTTCCCTCACAAATGCTAATGAATTGTTTTCTTTTTTCACTCCAATCCTGTTGTTTCAAATGAAAACACATCACTGCTTTGTTGCTGAGCACTTTCTCCCACAGTGCCCTGCATAAAGACTTGCTTGTGCACACTCTGGAATGTGCTTATTCCAAGATGTTTAATTGTCATTTCTTCCACCTTACATCAGAAGCCTGTCACATGCATTAATTAGGTCCATAAAAATATGCTTGAAAACCCTACCATTTAAATACGAAAGAGAGAGAGAGAGAAATGAGCACTGTAATTTCCAAGAATGACTAATGTCTTGCTGGAGTTAATTCTCTGGATTGATGGCCTAATTGCCAGCATGGCCAAGGTAAGGCTTACAGTGAGATCTCTGGCTGCTCACCAGTCAACACTACCTTACTAACACTGAAATGACAACTTTTAATTGATATTTCCAAATATGAGCTTGAGTTAAATGAAAAGATTACTCGAGGAACAAGCAACAAGCTGGCACTTATTGAATACACACACAAAGAGAGGAAGGGGAAACCAGGTCCAGCCAGGGAATCAGAGACCAAGAGCAGTTCTGTGAGATTGCAGGGGCAAAGCAGCCACTGACAGATCAGCAGCCCCAGTGCTGAAGCCTCCTGTCTCCAGCAGCATCAGCTCCAGATGCCTAGCAGAGTAACATGTAAGCAACCTGTACAGTGGATTAATTTTAACTCCCTAAAGCAGCCATAAATTTAAATAAGACCCTTTCCTAGCCAGAAACCACAGGCTGGGTTGCCCTTTCACATAATATAAATGAGGAGTAACTTCACTTATAGCAGTGGTATTGCAGCAAGGATTTATTCTCTGAGAGGGGAGGCACAGCAGGGAAGATGCACTGGGCTTAGAACAGTCCAACTCAGGAAACAAATGTTTAAAAACAGCTTTACTCCTGCAGTAGCACTGACATTTCTGTGAAAGTGAACAGCACTTTGTCTTGCCCCAGGGAGGAGAGTTGGTGGCCAGGGCTTCCTAAAGGCATTTATCCCCTTCACCCTCCCACCTCACTGATATTTAGCATTATTTTCTGTTCCCACTCTCAAGGAAAAGAAGAAAATTACATTGTAACCTCTAATATTTGGGGTATTAATATACTTTTAACTGTATTAGAATATTAAGACACATTTACAGCACAAGAAACACTCATTTGGATACTGAAAAATAAACTGTGAGCACCATCCCTTTGATGTCACTGAGGCAATAGTGTAACTTGCTGAACTGAAGATAAAAATCAAATAAAATTTGAATTTAAAACTTTTCCATTTTCATGTGTTGACACAGTCTTTCAGACTTGAGGGAATTCAACTGCTTGACTTACACAGCCCTGAAAAATGAGACTTATTATTCAAATACTAACTTAACTTTTCTAGTATTAATAGCTTTTACTTTCACAGGGAGAAAATTCTGCTGTTTGTTCAGAGTGACCAGATATCTATGTAAAATGTACCTGGGGAAAATATACAAACAACGAACAGCTTTGTGAAAAACTAAATGAGGTTTATATAAGCATATCAACTAGTATTGTACAATTTTTATTATTTTAATATGGTATTATTAGTAGTACAACCAACAGCATTTGCTTTCACTTAATTCTGATATCTGGAGTTAAAACAAATGCAGGTCTTTCTAAAATACATGCAGAAGTATATTCAAACCATCTCAAATAAGACATCTTCCAGCAGGTATTTTGATGATCTGCGTCCTTTAAATTTATAGCAACATTTATGGAAGGAGGTCAGAGTAGTTTAACACAAAAAACCTGAAACCAGCAACTCCCCAGATAAATAGTAAACATTACAATAATCTATAAAATATGGTTATACAAAAGCCAGAGAGGCTATAACAGAGGTTAAATATATAATTCAAAATAAATGCACACAATCTAGCTCTGTCTTCTCTCCCTGTTCACTGCTATGGTATAGGTGTTTTAATTCTCACCAAGTTATCATCCTCCAGCTGAATGCACAGACAGCTGAACCTGACATCAGCACATACTTTTGGGTTTTCTTTCAATAACCAAAAATTTTAATACTCAGATCAGTCCAAGTGAGTTCAGTCAGGCAATTAATGCATAATTAGACTTAGGTAATAATGTATTTAGTGGAAGTCAAAGGTAATTGCTACACCCACTCTAACCTATCTGGAACCAGAGATGGCCCAAACATAGAAAAAAGAATCCAGAAACCTCTTGCTGTGAAAAATTCCTTTTTGGAATCCTTTTGGATCTGAATCTCACTGGTGACCTCTCCCTCTCTGCAGTCTTGCTCTGCCCAAGCAGTGAGGTTCCAGCAGCCATCCAACAGAATGTGGCTGTTTGCACAAGGTTTGGTAGGTCCAGAATTGAACACCCCCTTCTGAAACTTCTCTCATCCTCCCAAATTATTTCTAAAACTAAGATCAGATGTCATGGGCCCTGTTCAGATGATGCCCTGCTCTCTCTGCTTTTCTTCCCCTTTGATTTGCTGCTCAGTGTTAAACCTCCACAGACATATTTGACAGCAGCACATTTTATGAAGCCAGTTCTACTGATGAGAAATCTGAGCTACAACGAGACTGAGATGTCCAAGGCTGGATGTGATGTTTATAACAGAGCTGGGAGTAGACTGAGACAGAGGCTCCTCTTTTCTCTCCCTATCAGCAGGACAGGATTTTTAACTTAATTTGTTTTTCTTATGCCTAAAATAGTTGGGGCTTATTGAGAGATTTAACAAGGAGCACAAGTCAATTTTCCTGCTTACCAAGAGATTGCAGTGTTTCTAGAAGGTGCACACATACCTTAGAGCTATGTGCCACACGACACCTAAAGATGCTGGAGGGGTTGCCTACACTTAATTATAGTATGTTGTTGTCTGCCAAATAACTACCTTTTTTTTTTTTTTTTAAAGAAAAAAAGCTTGAAGAGGGCAATATAAATAAGATAGAAGAAGCAAAGATGATCTTACAAGGATTTTAGACATTCATATATCCCTTCAAAACCATCAGAACTTTGAGCAATGGCAAAAAAGCCTCCTTTGATAAAGGAGGACCTCTCTGATCATCCCCATCTAGATGATGCTGATGTTCAGGGTCCATTCCTGAAACAATCCATCAGTGTCAAATCAGATGTCACTCCCGCTAAGACATGAGTCCCACAACCAGTGTCTGCCTCCAGTGCTGCAGGGCCCACACTTGCAGGGGCAGTCTCTGGGCACATGCTCAGAGCTTATTTGGCCCAGTGATGACTGATCACCATGAACCAGCCCCTTGCACCACACAAAGATTGGACCAAGTCAGAACTAAAGCCGAAATCCAGGGAACTTGCTCAGATATCCATTGCTGCTGCAGTGACCAGCAGACAGTCTGAAGCTGGTATTGCAGAGGAGCAAGACATCTATGTTTTACCATAAAGCAGTTGCAAAATAAATACTCTTTCCATAGCAGTCCCTAACAGCCTGACTTTATTGTACTTTGGCCAGTAAGGCCCTCTCGATTTAACTAAGAATTAGACATTAGAGAGGAGCAATAATAGCTGGTGAGGAAATATTATCAACTTCATTTCATTTTCAGATGGTTATTTCCTATTCTGCTATCAGGTTTTATTCTGCTTGTGGAGTACGTATTAAACATATTTTTATTGAAACCATTGCAAAATTACCCACAGGCAGAGAGAATAAATTAACAGGCTACTTAATTGAGTTCTTTTCAAGATTCTTAGCATCCACTGCAGCTGAGTGAAATAGGGAGGAATGTAAAGTTTGCCACTTTATAAGCCGTGAGGCCATTTATTCTCTCAGCTGGCTCAGTGCAGTAGTTAATTCTTAGCCATTTTAGATGAACAAACAAACATCAATGCATTAGCTTGGTTATAGAACCACTGTACCCCAAACCAATGGCAGTTGCAAGAAAAGGAAGACTTGTTCCTCCTTTACTGCTTCAGAAGTCACAAACCTGAAATCTAAAGGGTGGCCAAATCCTTCTTGATCTCCATGGACATTAGAGACCTAAAAACTTCTGAGGATCCAGGCTTTTGTTCTTACCCTTTCATTTATGTGCACAATGGGGGAAAAAAGATGCATTAATTTACCTGACCCTTCCAAACTCCCAAAGAAACACAAACACCTTTGTTTCAATTGTACTTTTCCAGAACCATTTTGAAAGATCTTTTTCCCAGACGTAGTCAGACTGCCAGGCATTTCAGAACACAAAATCTTTCCCACTTTGATTTTTACTTTAACATCAGTTAATTTCTATTTGTTCTTCCTCCCCAATTTCACTAATGCCCTTTTTGTATACGTATATTTGTCCATTACAATCTACAGAACAATCACCCTAATTGATCTGGTGTTAACCTCTAAGATCCAGACTGTTTTTATCTATTGCTCGGTCCCAGTTGCAGCATTAATTCCCTATAGTGCTCACATCTGTCACCATCGCCACCCGGCCCTTTTACAAGAGGCACCTCTCTAAATAAATGCCACTGTAAACCATCCTCACTAGAGGAGTGGAGGCTGCTGAAAAGCCCCCACTGTAACAGTTTGTTTGTGCCTTGTGTTGTATATAATGATAAATTTCATACAGGTGTCACATTTTTTAGCGGGAGGTGAGGATTGATGGGGAGCAGCAGAATGATCCATCATCAGAGGCAGGTGGCACAGTATTGGAATTTCAGAAATCTGTTCCCAATCACATCCACTGTTGGATGACTCAGTAACGACCCTATTTGCGATGCGTTACTGAAAATCAATGTGCCGCATTCAAGGTCAATGTACTGTTAGAAAACTCCTTAAGCACTGATGGATGGATTGTGTTCATTCAGAATAAATGTGAGAAGAAAGTGACAGCTGAGCATCCCAAGAGTTGTGCCAACTTTAAGAGAACAGCTTCCTCCCGGAGAGAGAAACATGATTCCCTCGGGGATGACATCATTCCTTATTTCCTTTGTTCTTTCCCTTTTGAGCATTTAGGTAATTGTTTAATGTATCTGTCTTCGTGCAATTAGGAGACTTCAAAGTTTGAAGACAAATACTGATGAACAACAATCTTTATGGACTTCCCTCTATGAATAATATTCTTCCTTTCGAAAGACAATCAAAGTTTGTAAGGATTAAGTAGAAAGGAAGGCAAAACATTAGAAGAAGAAACTAAACCCACACACAGGTATAGAAAAAAGCTTCTCTGCAAGGAGCTCTAAAGATAAAATCCCAAGTCAAAACATGGTCTTGATTTTTCTGTTATTATAGTGGTGAACAAGATACTTAGTGTCTTTACATATCTTTACATATTTTTCAACTCTCTAAGTGGTTTTGCATAACTTTAAATGTTTTAAATTAGCTGGGAACTTGCCATGCATGGTAAAAAAGATTTTCACTTATAAAAGATCCTTGCTTATAAATAAAGCTATCTCACTTTCTCTTTTTGCAGCGGGGTGGGATATCTTATTCAACTAGTTTGCTAAATATGAATTAATGGCACTTCAGAGACTCCTTCCAGAGGGATTCAGAAATTATACTACTTTTCTTCCCTGAGAAATAATGACATTGTCTTTTAGTTGATGGGGGAAAAAAAGTAATCATCAGCTTCCAAAAGGAAAACAGGACTGATAGCTCAAACAGGAAGGGGGAAAAGTGTAATTTACCATGTGGTTCACCAGCAGCTAAATCTGTTCACTTGACACAATAAATGATGTCAGGCTTCCTCACCCACTGTGTCAACAAAATGGGTGTTGTCAAAAACATTAAGACATCTTATTGACAAACTCTCAAGTCATTATACTCTTTGAAGTGGTTTTGTCTTCTGCCTAAAATTATTGCACCGACAGCATCGATTCATCTGATACATTGATAGTGCAGCAACAAGCTCCGGGGAGGATTCTGAGTACAGCCAAGGCTATCATCCAGACAAAGTTATTTTTACTATTTTGGTGAGATTCTGAGAGATGGTGGGTTATCAGGGACCAGCAGTTCGTTTCCAATATTCAAACAACTCTGCTTCCACAAGAAAACAGTTTTTTGTTAACATAAAGTAACTGTGCAGAGCCCTGTTAAAAAAAGGTTGCTTTGCATCAGGAGCTATCAGCCAGGGGTTAATTGCAAATACATCATCCTAAACAGGTTGCAGCACACTGTTTCAGACAGAATATATTGCTTATTCAAATACCTTAGGGAGTACAAAGCTTCCAAGCCTCCTTTTCTTACTCAAATAGCTGTACTGACTCCCTCAGACCAATGATACAAGGCAAATCTGAGCTGTTTTGCCCAAGTAGTTGTGTCTGTCAAAGCAGATTTCATCAAAAATATGTGAGATAGCTTAATCACTGCAAATTAAGAAGCCTGAAGGAATAAAGGCCTGTCCAAGAGGTCAAAGGGTGAACGTGTACAGCAGAGTTCCTTGCCCAGTCCAAACTGCTGAGACAAAAAGGAGTGGTCAGGCAGGGCTGTCTGCACTGCTGCTGCCCAGCAGTAATTCCCACAAGTCCTTTGGACCCTTAAGTTTAACCCATCACAGACCTGATCCTTCCTTTACACCAACATCAATAAGCAGCAACTCCATGAAAGTCAACACCATAACAGCAACTTATAATCAAAATGGGAGGAAAATCAAGTTTGTACGGGATTGAGTGTGTACTCACCCCAGGGGCAAGGTAGGGAAAGAATAATTTTTATTTTTCTCTCTTCTCTTTGTTGTTCTGTGCACAAAGTCCCTACAAGTACAGGGCCCATACAGCAAATTCCAGCACTGTTTTCCCCTCCTGTCTTTCAGAGGTAGGTGTGGTAGGTTCAAGCCAGAGGATGTCCCGTCCCTGCATCCTCTGTGGCCATTTCTCCTGCTGTTCCCCTCCTCGATGGGTTTGGCAGCTCCCAAATCCAGAGGCCAGCAACAGGGACTAATAACCAGGTCTGTTGATCCCACCACAGCCTCTCACACAGGCTGCAATCCTGTGCCATTGAGCATTTGGCTGCTGTGCCTAATGCAAAGTACAGAGCTGAAGATAGAAGCAAGCTGAGAGTGCCAGTTCTGTCCACTGTGGATTTGTGATTAAGTTTTGCCATTAAAATACAGTATATAAAATGCTAATTCAAGCCAAAATTATAGAGTCAGATAATATATGGAAGTACCGTGCCAACAACCCACAATAAAAATACACGGTACAAATAAGTGAAAGAATCTGATGTCAAAAATATGGATAATGAAAGTAAATTGTATAAACGTAATTAATAAAGGCTTGGAATGGAAATTTCCAGTGTGTACTTGCTGAGCTTAGATCCACTGAACATCCACAGACTCTTCTAAATTTAAGCTGAAATAGTAATGACCAGTTTCTTCTGTTTTGTTTAAATTGTATCTTTTAAATCAGAAGGCATCTTGGAGTCTCCACTAAATTGTTTTAATTAAACTAGCCATTATGTTTTATTAGTTCCAACTTTACCACATTCAGATGAGAAATAAAGATGCACATAAATCCCAGACTTTGACATGAAGAAATCCATTCCTGCACAAGCATTCACAGCTGCTATCTCCTGCTGCCCCAGCTCTGCAGATAACAGCTACTGTTTTGCTGGGCTTGTCATGTAGCCTGGAAGTCTGACAGGGTTTTTCTGTGATCCATTTGCAGCCTGTGCACAGCCTTTGCTAAGTATTTGTTTTGCTTTGCTCCAAACCCTGAGCTTGGGTGGCCTTGGTGAAGGATTTTCAGATTCTGCTCCTAAGAAGAAAAGATTTCTTTTGCGTGAAGGACTTTTGGTTTAAAAGTACCACTGAAAATACAGAGAGAAGGTGGTCAGACAGTACCAACCTTTTCACAGCTTCTGACCTCCTGGCTTAGCGGTGCACATCCATAAAAAAACCAAAATGTATGAATTGACTTCCATCGAAATCTCCACGTAGGCATGGATGAACTAAGTGGAACGTTTGCACGTTGTACTGCTATACATACATTTTGCACTGCAGAAGTAAATGTGTGTGTGTATTACTTACACAAACCAACCCTTCCTAGAGCTCAATTTTTTTCTCCCCACAGTTTTTTTTTTTTTATCCATTCAATGAAAGGAATGCCTTTCTTCTATTCCTCATAGGATGGAAGACCATGAGCCACTGAGATTGAAGAAAGAGTATTTGTTCCATAGTGAGAATCCCAGCCTAATTTGGGATTGTAGTTTTTTTTTTTTGATCACAGAATGAAAGATTGCTACCAGTTAAATCCTCACAGCCTACTCCTGTTGGGTAGTTTGTGCACGTTTACACAACTTTAATGCCAAGGACACCATCCTACAGACTTATATCTTGGTTTCTGATGAACTTTTTAAGAGATTACAATCACACAAAATTCTATTGAAACGTAATTTCCACCTCTAATCACAATGCAAGTAATTAGTAAAGTCTCCTCAAGAATCTGATGAAACCACATGGCTAATTAGTCACATATACCACTCACACTGGCCACAGCCCAGTTGAAACCAGCTTCTGGAACATCTTCCCCAGCCCTGTTTCAGACTGAGCTGGGAAGTCCTGCCAGTACCTTGGTGCACAGCTCTGTTGTGTTTTGGGGCTCCCCACAACCTGGCCTACCAGATGAAGGAGCCCAAATGAGAAACAAGAGCTTCTGGGAGCGAAGCAAACCTCCAAATCCTTCCTTCAGTAAGTCTCTGCCTGCAACAGATGCCTTTCAAACAGGCACACAGGGAGAAATAAATAAATTCCTTGCAATTTTCATAATAAACAAAACCAGAGTGAATCACTCCAGAATAACAACTTCAGTAATGTGACCTCTCTTCCTCTTTCAAAGAAAGCAAAATTATTTTGTACAAATTATAGACTGCTTCTGCTGGGAAATGAGAACCAGTATTCCAACTGATGCAAAACATTAAGCAAGAGATTTAAAAAGTTGTCACTCCATCTCTACACAGGAAAGACACACACACCTCTTAGTTCTGAATTAGGAGTACTTCCAGGCACCTCTGTAAAGTTATTTCAGTGGATTCCTAGGCTGGCCTCACTACATTTTTAGGTCCATTACGAGGCATTTAGCAGGAAAACCAGCAGTTGTTTGAGGCCAGGGTTGCAGTTTGGCTCCACTCTCCCAGTCTGAAGCAGCACAGGTCTAACTCCGGGTGCACAGCAGCGATCCTTGGCAGCTGCAGAAGCTGGAAGACTGCTCATCAGGCAGAGGGGAAACACATAAATCCTCACTGGCTGCTTCAATGCACAGTCAGATATTTGACTGTCTTTGCAAAGTCAGACAAAATTTGCCTGACTTTGCATCGATATGGACAGGGCCACACAGACCTTTCCATTTCCTCCAGCAGATGCCACAGTCTGGCCTGAATTCATCCCCTGAGTTTCCAGAAGGAAAATATCCTCTCCATTTTCTTGCTCATCCACACAGATCACTGTGTCAGTACAGCTGTGTGAATCATCATATTATCACACGTATCTTGTGTTCACCCTGCTCATCTCCTTCCTATTTACTTAAAGACTATTAAATCAATTAGAAATATTATGTTCCTTCCAAGCAAGCCCTACAGAAAATTCTCTGCACTCCTTGTACAAATGATGCCAATGGAAAATGTTCCAGTGATGTCAGTGAGTGTATTATCAGCCTCTCTACAGCACGGCTTTTCGGGTAGTTTATGTCAGTACGCTAAATTAAATAATGATTAAAGTAAGTAACTCAAAAGTGGTTTGGATGTGCTTCCAAATGAAAGTCTTTACAGAAGGGATTCAAAAGGAATAAGAGATACATATGTTTTGATAATCTGAAGTGAGCCAGCTTACCCAAAAAGCCACTTAATTACACCAAAACTGAAACATCTGGTTTGGATTATCTGTTAAAAAATAGTATGGTGAAAAGTAAACCACTTGGAGAGGAAGCATTAACATTATTTCTGACTTAGACACTGTCACGACAGAAAAGTAATACTTTTTTTGATTATTGTTTTTGTATCTTCAGATGGAATACCAAGAGGAAACTGAGCACAGCAAGGAGTTTGCCTTCCCTCGGAATCAGGCAGAGGGAGGAGCTGGCCCTGCCCTCTTCCCAGCAGGCTGAGGATGACACTCACAGAGGGACTGAGATGCTGGGGGATGCCAGAGGTGCCGGGCTAATCCTTGTCCCCTGTGGATCCCCTGGAATTCATGTGGCTTTCTGATGTCCTGCCACATTCAGGATATCTTCACATGGAAAAAGTACCCAAAAAGCCCAACCTAGCAACATTCTCCATTTTGAATTAAGAACATTCCTAGCATTTTTGCTGTCTGGTATTATTTATTTTCAATGCTTCCNCCCTGCACATGCAGTAGGTACTCTCCAACCTGGAGATATCCAAATCTCTCCCTGGTACAGTAGCCTGGTATTTCTTAACAGTATCTGAAGCTGAAAAGTCACATTATAGCACTTTAGAACATTTAGAGCCTAAGGAAAACCTTTTATGTGAGCATTTTAAAGCTCAAAGCTCTAATCTAGGACTTGGTATATTTATCCAAGTCCTTAATTATTAATGTTACTCTATTGATTTGATACCTGAAACTCTAACAACAAAACCTGTGCAAACTAATTATGCCTGGCTTCCGAATTTACAGGGCTTCTTTGCTCCTCTTCTAAGTCTTCTTTTACTTAATCGATAAGGTCTGATTCATAAAACAGTACAGAGATGCCAGAATTGAGAAATAAAAGGCATATTAATTATCGTATCAAGTCTGCAACATCTATGTTGCTCAAGCACTTATTCACCTGAGGGATCCCAACGATATCCAAGTTCATCTTAGCTTATTATCCTAATGCAGGCAGCACAATCAATCCTAACAGTAATTTAATTAATTCAGAAATAGAATTATTTCTTAAAAAATCTCTGGTTTCTCCATGCAAGGCTTTGTAACATCAGCTTCTCAAGGCAGTGCAGCTTTGCCAGCTTTCTGCAGGAAGAGTAAATTCACAAACCTCTCATCCCCCCAGGCTCTTTTGTTCCTCCTGGCTGTCCTTCTGCAGCACCAGCACCAGCACTGGGCTCTACTGGTTTGCAAAGTTAAGAGAGGCCCAGATTCCCCTCATCTGCATTCAAAAATACTGAATCAATTCCCTATTACAGCAAATTTAGGGCCAGATTCTGGTGCCTTGCTTCCCTTTTGAGTAGCATCCTTAAGACAGGCAAGATTATACTGGAGCAGTGTCCATGCAGAGGCCTGGCCCGATCACCGTCAGTAATTTAAAGTAAGTTTTTAAAATAGATCACCAAATCAGTAGTATACAGCTTTGAAAGCACATAATACACAATGCTTGGTGTACTTATTCCTGCTCAGTTAGCTATTTTTTCTTAATTTCATGCAGGTATGTAACAATACAGAGGGGGAAAGATATTTAATTGTCAACGATATGTTTGGTGTTCTACGACAGTCAAGGTTATTAGTCCTTGACTACAGATCCCCAAACCTCCTCAGAACTGTACTTCAGAACCTTTTATCTCTACTACAAAACTGGTAAGTGAAATGAAAAATTTGGTCCTGACATATTTTTAATCTCCATATTTGAACACATATTTCACTTTTGTTATTGTCATAGTCACTGGGTATATAGACTAAAGAATTATTTTCTTCAAATCCTCTGATCTATTCAGTTCTTAAACAAATATGCTGTTGTCATCTCAAATCCTCTTGCTTTCTAAATGTCATTTCTGGTAGAAAAAAATATTTGTAAAACGAGAATCAGAAAAGGAACACACAACTAAAATCTCTCCTTTTTTTTGAGCTAACCAGAAGTAGACCAGCTTAAATTCTTGAGTTCAGTGAGACCACTCCAGGATTACACCAAAACCAATGGTGATCAGAGTTTGGTCTAAATGTCTCCATTACAACCAATCTCCATTAGTTCCATCAAAGAGAAACGTACATTACAGAGGGAGGTAATTTACAATTTTTATAACCATTATAATTTGTAGTACACAGCCAACCACATGGCCATTCTTTCAAAACATCGAGATAAATCACGAGAAACTCAAAGACGTGTTTAATGTTTGGTGACAAATGGATACTAACAAACACTTACTGCAATAAATTCCTGTTAAAAACAGAGATTATGGGAAAAATGCTTAACAAAAGTGATTAGGACCATTTATTTTAAAATTCTTTTCCATTGTTCTCTTAAGTGCATGGACCACCAAGTTTCATTTAATCCTTTCTAATTCTGGGCAAGATAATTATGGCAAATAATGGTGAATGAATCACATGCCTGTACAGGAGTATCACAGCCATTGTGGCACTTGGATGAATGCTGTGTCAGAGGATTAATGTGCTCTAATACCGCATTTGCTTTTGCAGCCTGTTATTTTAATCTTGTGAGCTGCCTTTCATCAAGGTGGGGAAATACAGTAAGGTTACTGTTGATCTCGGGCAGCCAGAGAGGAGGCCGTGTGACATCCAAGTCCTTCAGTCCTATAGGGGACTCTTGGCAGCTTCTAAAAGTCTTGTTTTGTGCATTAAAGGAAAGAGAGAGAGAATTTGCCTGTGCTAGGGGAAAGTTGGCAGGTGAAGGAACAGCACAAGAGATGCCATTGTGCCAACAAGTTACTTAGTTCTGAGTATTAGGCAATGTGCACCCAAGAATTCATGGGATCCTGAAAGTGCAGAAACAGCAAATTACTGACCTGTCACTCTCTGTAGATGGGGGAGCAGAGACCTGGCAATGGCACAGAGCGAGGTGGACTGCAGTAGCCAAGCAATCTACAGAAGAAAGTGGGGCATGATCTTGTCTAAAGAGGAGCAAAATATCCTTTTAACTCTTTCCCCTTGCCTTGAAACACTTTCTCCACTATCCGAGGGCTTTGCCATTGCACTAATGTATTCCTGAGAGAGGCCACTCCCCAACTTTGTCATGGACCATCTGATCTAATCAGTAGAGACTTCTTTCTTGCTGAATAGCAGGAGCACTTGGAAGTGCTGGAATTGTCCATTTAGTCACTGCGCCTGTCAGATTCCCACCTAGGAATGTGTGCTCTGCACTTGCAACCTCTGCAGAAAGAAAAGCAGCATGGGGGTGTGAAAACTCTTCAGAAGCAAATACTGCTTCCCCAAGCCACGGCCCAAGACATAAAAGGAATTCAGAATGCACTGCAGATCAGAAAAATTCCATTAAATTCTACCCATTATATATTCTAAAATAAGATGGCAGAGTGCCAAAATACCTAAACAAAGCAGGTTGTTGGGGGTTTTTTTCACACAATTTCTATCCCACTGAGAAGTAATAAGGCCTGGAGATCTCATAAAGAAACCTGTTCTTGAACAATTTATGGCCCAGATTTATAGGTCCAAGAAATGAGGATGGTTCAGATTAATTTCCTATAAGCATCTACTTTCAAGAGTTCTTCTCCAAAACAAACCCGAGCCAGATTTTTTTTTTTCCCCAGTTAGCTGCCCTTTTACACTGGCTGAGTCATGTGAAGGGGATGGAAGATGGCCACAACTGCATGTTTGAGAATTCCACCAGCTCTGGAGAAGTCTCCAACTGCTTTGAATCACTGGAATATTTTCTTGGGCTTTGATTGCAAAGGAAAAACTCCAAGCACACCTGAAACCTCCGTCAAGCCGCTCCATGGCTGGCACCCAGCACCTCACCTACTCCAACTCCTGCTGGGGTTACCACTGTGGAGAGTCCAAATCCAAGAGCTTTAGCCAGTTGTGGATTTGCAAAAGTAGCTGAGGGGTTTGGTTTTGGGTTTTTTGTTTGGTGCTTACTCAATCTGAACAAAAGATTTTGGATTACATTTCAGGTAAAAGCTGAAGAAAAAGTCCTTTCAGCTGAGACTGCTGAAATTAAATATTGACGTTTTAGCTTTTAAATTTTGATTGGACACAAGTAATTCGGGGAAGTCAACATGAATTAATTGGTACAATGCTGGGCTGCCAAACTGGCATTATTTTTATTATTACTAGTTCTAAAAATGGACTTGGCCACTCAGCAGGGGCCAGCTTTTCCTATAAAGAAGATAAAACCATCCTCAATCTTCTAATAATCATCAATTGTCCACCTTCTGTCCTCTCCGCTGCCCCAGATAAAGCAGGATTAGCAATGAGAATCCAAAGCTTGTATAGTTCACCTCAGCAGATCAAGTGAAGCTTTCAACATCTGGTCGAAGGTCTTCTGAAGACCTCTGCACTACTTTGCAGGTGGAAACCAACAAATTGAGCTCAAAAAGAGAATTTGAAATGCAGAGTCCTCTGAAGATCTGGCACCAGAAAGGCAATGAAAGACTGGCAGGAACACACCTTGACTTTATCTTGGCTACCTTGGTTAGAGATGAACTAACCAGACACTTTATATGACCCTAAATCTTACCACAGTCCATAAAATGAATGAAAATACAGCAGTTAGGAAGAGATAGTAAAGCATATGCTCACTCTAATGGAGGGGAAAAGTTAAATAATGTAGCATTAAAAAGGAGGTGATTTAGGTGTTGAAGACAAATGTATACAAAGACTAAAAGCAAAGTACAGCTTTATACATGCAGGGGGATGGTATGAGAAAAGTCAAGGTGACAGAAATTGGTTGAAAATATTTCAGCCCCCCTGGACTCTGTGAACCATTTGGGGCTGTTTCCAGGCCATTTTTTCCCAGAGGGTAAAATACAGAGATCTGAGCAACAGTTGAAGCAAATAGAAGCCACATCAGTCAAGCTGAAGTCATGCAATTTAATCCTCCATGTCCCCTACCTTGTTATATTCATTTCTGATTACACCATACTTAGAGAAAATCATGTGTTCACTGGCAGGCTACAGAGAAAGCAAAAGCTGGGGAAATCTTAAGGCACTGTATAAATAGAAATTTGAATACCAATTTCCACAGGAAGGGAGAAGAGTGGTAAGATTTCATTTTCCATTATTACTACATGTTGATAATGTGCTTCATAGTGTAAATATCTTTAATTGACATGGATGGGTTTTTATTTTTTTTTAATCTGTGTGTCTTCTCTCTCATCCTGCAGTAAATCAGAAGACACTTTGCTGATATCTGTATTGTTGCATCACAGTATAACTGGGATGAAAGGAGAACTAGAGCTGATATTCTAACCCAGAGTGGTTCTGGTTCAGTATATTCTCATTTGACAGATGAAAGATAGTCTATGAGGCTGGACTGAGAGTTCAAGACAGAAACTCTACTCCCCATTATGCCACCAAACACTGGCACTATAATTTGGGCAAATTATTCAGCATTACTGTACCTCAGCATCCCATGAAGCTGGCTTAATGTTTTCCTAACACTAAGGATGTGTTTGTAATGAGGAAAAAAATAAAGTTAGAGACTTTAAAAGCAACCAGGGAAATCGTTTTTCTAGTAAGTGATAATGGAGTTTTAAAAACAAATTCAGAAGAGGGAGAATTTAATGCTACTTTCAGGGGGGTTTTATTGTATTAAAAAGTGTTGGGGATAAATGCAGAACAAGGATAGCCACTGGTTCAAATAAATAATCAATAGAAGGAAGATTTTAGATTTGTTTTCAATTGAATTAGTTGCCTTGGATCCATATTCTGGCAATAACATACCTACTCTGTTTTATTGTACATTTTAAAGCTATATAAGCATATCAAGGTAAAAAATTACTTCAGATTTCAAATTAAAACCTTGGTAAAACAACAAGAGGTTGAACTCGCTCAGGGAAAAAAAAAAAAATGAAGAGGGGAGGCAGGTTTAATTCAGTCTCTGAAAAAGATAATAGTGAAAGGTCTGACTTTGCTTATGCCAAAGGCACTTTGCCATCTACCTCCACAGAGCCAGGACAAGCGTGCTGGGTTTTGTCGAGCCTCAATCCCGCAAACTGTGCGATGGAGAAGGGAATTTCTAAAGTCAGTGGGATTCCCCACAGCTCTCAGGACCAGAAATTTTGTGGGAAACTACGTATAGAACTTGTTTGAATTTTGGCCCAAGGGTTTTCTCATTTCCTTTGACAGTCTCCATAAAAACCCTCTTGTGCAACTGCGCTATCTTTTCATCTTGGGATGCCAAAATATAAGAGTCTGAACATCTGTTTGAAAACCAGAATATGCCAATATTTAAATTAGCAATGGTTTCTTTTCCCTCCAAGACTATCAACTAATTATTTGAAATAGATTTACCCAAATATTGCACTTAGTTCCATATTACACACGCACAAATGAGAACAGAATTTGGCCCAATATGTTTAAGCTAAGCACATTTTTGCAGCTATGAAAAGTAATCTGATTTCCATGGAATAGTTCATACATGGCAATTTGCCTTCCTGGGCCTCAGTTCATGTCAAGCCTTTTCACTCTGTTCATTTTATGAAGATTTAATTGAATCCTACTTAAATAGCATCAACTAGCACTTATTCATAAAGCCATCAAGCCTTTCATCACAAATTCATAGTTTTGTAATTCTTAAAAAAAAAAAAAGAAAGAAATCATATATATTCAGTCCTACTATCACTGGAAACACTTGAAACAAACTCTTCTGTCCACAGTCCTCTGCCACAATTTTGAAACCTCATTTTGAATTCCCATTAGGAAGAATCATATTTTGACCAAAAGTGACATTATTTTTCGCCTTTTTCTTGCACAAAATATGACAGTGATGGTGAAGTTACTGTTGCATGGACAAGTAAGTTTTGTCTTAGGATGAGCTGATAGATAGAAATATAAAATAATGGGAGGTAGGAAAGGCAAGACTGTTTGGGCAAACCCAGGGGAGTGTTTTCCCAGAAGCAGAAAGGGATGGCATAGCCAAGCTCTCCCCAATCCACCTTTGTCAAGAACTCTACCACAGCAAGTGTGGAGCCTGCAAACCCCATACAGTCCCTAAAATGGATTAAATCAATTTCTAGAGAGGTTTTGTAGGACTGGCAGAAACTCCTGAGGAAGGCAAAAGTTGACTCCCAACAGGTGTAATTTATCAATGTACAGAGATATTTGGGTAAGAAATAAAAAAAACTCTCCAAAGAAACAACTAAAAAATCAACTAAGAAAAAAAACCACCCAAAAGCAGAGGGATGAAGTCTTTTCTTAGCAGCCCTTCTATCCTGCTGGGAGGGAGGCAGCACTTCTTCCCCTCCAGCAACACCAACACCATCTGCACCACCACTTCCTTTACCCCCATTATTTCATCCACCAGTTTATTACCTTTAGCACCTCAGCATCAACACAGCTGAAACTGTATTTTCTGAAAGAAAATCTGAGTACTTTGCCATTGGGTAAATTCTTCAATTTACTGCCCCCCCAACCCTTTTGACCCAGGTTGTTATTTGCCAGAACAAATTGGACCTTACATTATTGGTTCTTGTTCTTTACAGTCGCAGAGCTGATACCATGCTGTTCATAACAACCTTTCCAAAATAACTCAGACATGCCTCAGGTAATTAAGGAATTATATCCTCCCAGCCAAACAATACCATATTTCTTATTTCCATCATATAAATGGTCCCACAAGGGACCAGGAAGCCTTTTTGTCTCATAAAAATAGCTTATACAGGTGCATACTTAGAGCATGATTTCTTGTTATTATTTGGCATGGTAAAGCCATGGTGGATTAAACTTCTTTGCAGTGATGAAAACCATGTGGATTGTGGCAATGCCCACCAATATAGATCTCTGATAGTGCAGGCAGAGCAGGAAAATTGCCTTTATTCATCTAGAACTGGATGGAGATGATTTTCATTGCCTATAGTCTTCAGTTTAATTGATTCTGGATTATACCTCCTTGAAAGGAAAATCATGATAGAGGTGAGAAGGTACCCATTCCATATCTACCTCATTGCCCTGTCAAAATGCAATAGGAAATGAAAATAATTTCCCTTTTTGTTTCCTTATTCATTTTCACACAAAAGCAGAGAAAATATAAACCACCGGAAAGTCTCAAAGCAATACAGAGGAAGGGAGAGGCAAAAATGGGAAAGTGAAAACTTCAGTCCATGACAAAAAAGGGGAAAGATGGTTCACAGACAATTCCTGCATTGGGTGTCCCCACTTTAAGGCTGACTCCAGTCACTCTGGACTTGCAGGCATTTGGACAGCCCAGCTTGCCCTGCACTTTCCCTGCCTGTGTCACTCAAGGGTTGCAGTAATCTTCTTCCCAGTCCCCCCACCTTCAGCTCTCTGCTGACCCTTTGGTTCTGTGTGTACTTGCAAGACTTTGCTATTATTTTAACCTCTTGGGAAATCCTCCCTTTTGTTCTCCACTTTTACTTTGCTTATTGTATTTTTGCACCCTCTTATCTGCATTCTTCCACACCTTTTTATTTAAAGAGGTTTTCTTCATTACTATTACTATCCTCTAGAAGTTTAAAACAGAGCTTCTGAGCCTGTCTTAAGTAGGTAACTCCTTTATTGTTACATCTTTTGCTCAGAAGTGCAGTAACATTTCCAGGAAAGATGAACATTCAGGTCTTGTTCTCTCCTATTAGTCAAACCTCACTTCCAAAGATATTGAGCAGATTCCTTCCAGCATTCAAATGTACAGGCTTTGGGCTCCTCCCTATGAGCTTGTTCCCCCAAATATTCAGTCTTAACACATGGAAAGTTTCTTGACTGATCCAACCCCAAAGAGCACAGTATCTCAGATGTATATTTTAATTTGAAATTAAACCGCAGTGCAGAGGAAGGACTTTCCCATCTCCTCACAAAGGGCTGGACTCTCTTTTCCCCATGCTTTATTCACTGTCAATAAACACATTTTACAACAAGGGTTTTCATTCACTGGAAGGTCCCCTCAGCTTCCTCCTGAAGCCAGGTGTTTCCTGGCAATACCTATTGTCCCACTCCCCATTCCCTCACACCAACTGGAGGGCTCTCGCTTGCTTCTTTTGTTCAGAACATAATCTGCCTCCATGCATGCTTTTCTCACACTGGGAAAGTATCTCCCATCTGGCCAGAATCAACCTTCCTTTCCTTTCTCACCAGCCCTGCCAGATAACAACGGGCTCATCCTCCCACAACCAGAGCCTACGGCTGCGTTCTCCAAGCAGAGCAGGACTGGTGCCAACTCAACATCATGAGCAGCAGCACGCTGTGAGACAAACAGGGACATTATTCCAAGTTTCAGCTTCCTCTTCCCTTTCATGGTACAGTATCTGCTTAGTTCATCAAGGCAGAGAGCAAAGTGCAGTCCAAAAACGTGTGCCAATATCCTTCCAGTGCACATTAAAACTGAGTCCCTCAGCTATCTGCACTAAATAAATCCCATGCACTGCGCAGAGCATTAACCACTTCACTGAACCAGGATGGACAGGGCAGTGCACGCTCTGCTTTGTGGAGCTGCTCCACGGCTGGAGAAGTCCTCCACAGGCTATAAAATGCCTGTGTTTGCCTCTACAGCAGCGTGGTCCTTGCCTGGTGCTTTGGGGGACAGCACCGTGCAGGTCAGGGTTACCCCCAGCTGGGAAAGGGGGCTGCCAGCCCCAGCAGAGAAGGCACTGCATGTCCCAGAGGAATCCTGGTGGCATTTTCTGCAGTAGCTGGAGGTGGGACACTGCCATGGGCACCAGCAGCCCAATATCCCTCTCCTTTCCCAGCACGGGGCCAGGCAGAGGCTGCTGGCTGCACTGAGGCCAAGCACCTCTGTGTCTACACAAAAATGCATCTCCAAGGCTGCTGTGATTCACAGCATGGATCAGGAATTCCCTGTAATGAACATCATTGCTGAACAGGCCATGAGCACCAAGAGTTTGATCCGGCACACAAGAGAACGTCAGCCCTGTGCTTTTTCACACAAAACAAAATGGGGTCTAAAGTCACCCATAATTGCACCCGATGATGTAAAATGGTCAGATAAAGAATTAAAATTAAATGCTAGACCTTGGTTATGTCTTTATCATTCTGGTGCCTTCCTCAGCTCCCTTTTTTCCCTTTTTTTAGTTTTTCTTTGGGGAAGATGAGGCTGCTTTGTTTTGTTCTGATTTGTTTTTTTGTTCCTGCCAATTGTGTGAAATGGAACATATTTGGGAGGAATGAATTAAATTTTACAAAAGCTCTTCTAATAATATATATTTAAAAAAATAAGCAAAGAACAACAAGTATTTGCCCAGTAGATGAACTGTAAATGTTATCAGGCAAAGTAAACATTCCAACTGTAATTGTTATTGTAGATGGATGAATTCATAAATATGGAAACACTAAAAAATGGTGTAATACAGAAACAAAATGCAATGGACTGAGGAAAGAATGCAGCATGCAGCAGGCTGGGCAAAGGCAGTTCAGAAAGGTTACAGAGCTAACAAGAGCACTGAAAACCAGAGCTCTCTAAAGTGCCACCCGTGCTGTGGGAGCTGATGCAAACATTCATCACCTATTCACCCCTCAGGATGTTGTTGACACCAGATATGAACCCAGAGGAAGGGATTCCAACCCCCTCTGTCCAACTCCAAACAACATTGCCCTCATTAGTAGTTTAGGTTGCATTAGGGGAGCACTTTTGAAGTCCTCCTCTCAACAGTCCTCACCCACCATGCTTTGTCTCACGGCACAGGTGGTTGTGGAGCACACAAATCCCTTTGGAAACCAGAGGATGCACTCCAGGGATGCACATGGAGTGCCACAATTCCTGACAAGCCCTTGGGCTCACACTTGTGGCAATCCAGACTAAACCCCTCCCTAAGGAGCCCTGCAGACACGAGGCTCTCAGCACTGGGTGCTTTGCTCCCGCTGCACCGAGTGGCCTTGGTGACACAGACACACCCCAGGCTGGAGCTGCTCTACCAAGGCTTTTCCATAGGCTTCTCCAGAGGACAATTCACCTAAACAGGGATGCTGTTTACTCTGTACTGCCCTCAGTAGGATTTTTTCGCTCCCATTCTCTTTCACTGCTGGCTGTCAGGCAGCATAAACAAGTGTGATAAAATCACATTGACTGACTTAGGGGGTTTCGTGTTACTGGTGTTTTTCTTAGAGCTCTGCCTTATGGGAGACCCCGCACTCCTGACACGCTGTACCAGATTCAAAGGTATTCTGGATTGTTTGACAGATATGACTGCATGTAAGCAGAGAAAGCACCAGCTGTCACCCTCCAAAGGCACTCTGGGCAGATTCAGGGGAAGCAATGCAACCAAATTCCTGCCAGCCCACGGAGACAACACAAAAAAGGAATTCTTCTGTGTGCACTGCACTCACAGCACACATCCCCACACTGCTGTGCCTTGGGCCAAGCTCAGGCAGCAGTGAAGTGGAGGCCAGGCAGCCTGGCTGTGCCCTAGCACCTCTCTTGTCTCTGCTTTGGTGGCAGGTGGCATCATGCCAGTACAGCCGGCACGGCTATCCAGACCCCAAAATGACTTATTTTCCCCTATCCCAGCCCCATTCACACCCAATCATGGACCTGCTTGTTCTGTTTTCCCCCTGCTGCTGTTTTGGCCTGCACATAGATAAATGCCCTGCTCATCCTGAAAAGTCAGACCAGTTCCTTCCTCTCCAAGTGTTCCCCATCCCCAGTGGGATGGTCAATGACAGCAAGGCACTTCTCATAACTTTCAGCTCGTTGAGCTGCTCCACTGCAATCAAGCTGTACTTTAAGGAAAAGAGCATTATCTCCAGCCTGACTCTTTCAGAAAGCTGCCCTTCATTTTGCCAAACTTCCATCAGTACTTACACCCTTGGTTTCCTCCACACTATGCATCGCAAGCACAAATATTAGCCCTCAGCTGATCTGATCTTCAATCATGAAAAGCTGTCTCAGAGCTAATGCCTGCACCCACGGTTCATTAGCAGGCAGGGAAAAAAAAGGCTTCTGAGAAATAGGAAGGCTGGTCCCTTGCTCATCTGAAAATTTATCTCTGAATATTCAGTACAACCTCAGCCATTAGTTTCCAAAGTCACATACGGAGCAGATAGATGTTAAATCAATATCAAGACAGATAACTTCTTATCAGTGGGAACGGATACTGAGAAACAGCCTCTGTGTGATGGTATCATTTCATTAGGTTAGTTATCAACAACCAGTGCCATATGTGACAATCTCATATAGCCCTGGAAAAAGCCTGAGAGATAATAGTATGCTTTATAGCTTAATTCTCTGCACCAGTTAATTATATGGCACATTAAATCTACCTCAAAATAAACAAATATTGTAATTATAGCTAGAAAAAATGTATGTCATTCTCATCAACCAAAGTTTGACTGGGGGAGCTGGGTGCATTTAGAAGTCTAAATCAATATGTAGGTCTGAATATGGATATTTAGATGACCAGGAATCCTTACATTTAAAGACTATTGTGCTGATCAGACAGCATTAAATCAAAATATTACTTCTCTTCAGGAAAGACATCTTTCCACTTTTGTACCATTTAAACAACCACTTCTATACTGAATTGCTTTGCATACTTACTACATATAAACAATTGAAATACTGACAAATCCATACTTTAGATTCATCTTTACCACTTTGCCTCATACGGCAGCACATGCAGTAAGATACAAGTGAATTAATTTCATCACTGTGATGGATTATAAGTATGCAAATCTAATGGATCCCCCAGTGTTCCTTTGCTATCCTATCACTCCTGCTCACAAAAGATTGCAAAACTTTCATTACATTGGCCCATCAGTCAAATGCTGAGTCAGCTGCTTCATCTTTCTCTGTCTCTCTCCCCGTGGCTCTATTTATATCAACGAGATGTTGGACAACCCTCCACAGAGCAGCAACCAAACCACAGTCCCCCTCCAGCAGCAAAGACCTCTAAAATCAGGTTCATGAAGACTCCTCTGGCACAGCTCTGCTGTGGAGTTTGCAGGATGGTCTGGATCAGGATTCACTCTCCATCCTGTGCTTCCCTTCTCCCAGAGTAAACAAACCCAGCTAATTAGGTTAAGGGATGAGTAATGTCACAGCTGCAGCAAATGACTCTCAGAGAGGAACTATGGAATAACTCAAGCATTTGAAGGAGTACAGAAGCAAGTGCTCTACAATAACCCACCATATATCAAAATAATAAAAAGAGACAGAATTTGGCAGCAGCGAGGACATGGCAGAATTGACATACAGAGATATGTCCAACATAAATATTGCGAGATCTTTTATCAACAGTTTCTAAACACAACAGGAATGTGCGTGGAGTGCAGCAGCTCAGCCCCAAACAGCACCATGCTAGAGATGACCAGATTTTAGACATAGATTGTGAGTGGGGTGGAGAAGAAAGGAGGAGGGGGAGAGAATGGTTTGCAGCTTAGTAGGTCACTTTCAAACCAGCAGCATTGGTGCCAAATGGAGCTTTCTAATTACTCTTATTTTCCTGCTGAAATTGCAAGAGGAGCACAAAAAGCTGCACAGTGCTGGGGTGATTCACATGTTTCTGGAAGCTGCAGCCCAGGCAATCCCTCCCTGGCACTGTGGCTGTTGTCTGTTGAGGGTATTAGGGTTTAGTAGCTCCAGGCTGATCTGATGAAAAGCAGTGACAGATATTCAGTCTATAGAATTGTAGTGGGGAAAACAAGCTTTTTGCTTTTGAAACAGTATACTTTAGAAGTAACAAAAAGATATTGTTTTTCATATTTAAGCTTCTTAAAGTTGTTGATTCATAAATACTTTGATATCCATACCATTTCTCTATACAACAGAATTTGAAAAGACTTCCAAAATTTAAAAAAAACTGTTTTAAATTAATTTTTTTGCTCCTTCTGAAAACACAAGCTTGAATGTGTGAAAACAGTCTGAGCCAGCACAAACTTAGTTACTCTCCAGACCACCTATCTAGTGCCACACTGAAAAATCTGATTTAGCAGTTCTACACATCCCTCTCCTACTGGGCATCTCCAAACATTTGTCCTATTTTCTCCAAGACACACTGACAGAGTCCTGGCTGAGTAAAATATATTTCTATATTCTATTGCTTTTGTGGTTACTATCAAATTTCTGGGAGTGGTTCCTTGCATCCTAGGGAGCAGAAATGAGGGAGCCACCCCTTTCAGTCCAGCCTGCTCTAGAGGTGTACCTCAGCCCCCCAAAAGGCAAGCCAAAATCCTCTGCCTGTGTCTGACCAGCCAGCTACCCTACATCCACCACCAAGATGATTCAAAGGACTCTTGCCACGGGTATCAAATTTCTACCAAACACATCCTTCAAAATTAATTAGCACTGCCTGCCCTAACCCACTGCAGATATCACACTTGGTACCTCAAAGTGAGCTGGAATTAAAATACTCCAAAGGGCTCTGAAACACTCACAAAGACCCAGAACTTAATTGCTCATATTTTCACGAGCCTAAGTAGTGGGTAGGATTAGGGCACAACAAGCAAATACAAATGAAATATCTAGCTTTGTATACTTAACTTTAAGCTGATGTTGCCTCCTAATTAAAAAAAAAAAAAGAAAAACGAAAACAACAAGAAAGGAAGTACGAGAAATATTATGAATCCTCGTATGAGTCAGTTTTAATAAGAAAGGGCATGAACATCCCCACTCAGAGCCCTGGAGACACTGAGGTGGTGCTTCTCGTGCTCTTCTACACTGGCTACAAAGGAGCAGTCAACCACTAGCCCAGGGGATGGACCAACACAACATGAGGAGATCCCTAAGCATGCGGTCAGTGAAAGAATTTTGGGAGATGTTGCCCTTGCTCTTCAATTCTGGGAAATTCCAGGAACATCTTTCCTCCTCTGCATTACCAACACACCACTGAGGCTGGGAATTCTCCACTGGAAAAAAATCAGCAGTGTGATGATAAGCAAAAGGGTGACTGTTCAATACTCCACCCAACACAAGGTGGGGGGAAGTCTGAAGAAGAAACAGATTTTATTTGGAACTTAAATCCAATTCTAAATATTATTTACAATGTACTATTAGCAATACTTTGGGGTGCATTAAATGTTTGTTTCCTAAAAGTTGAGTTGTTCACCCTTCTTGGAGTCGAAGGGGATATTTTCATATTTTTCAAAACTTAACACATTCTGCCTGGGGGGTTTGTTCTACCAGAGAGGTTAGAGCCTCTGGAAAATATTATTCTGGCTTGTACTTCCAAAGAGGCTTAAGGATCTGTAAAAAAGACTATTACCTCAGCATCTTTTTATCCATACATTCAGCCCTACCAGAGTGCAAGGTATTGTAGTTTAATTCCATTAGGAGACCCACCAGCAAGACACTGGAAACATCCCAGGGGCTGCTTGTTGAAAGGTGAATCAAAGCTCGCTGGCACTGAGCTGGAGATGAAGGTCATTTAGGCAGCCTGAGATTCAGTGACTGCCCAGGCTGGGCCTCTCCATGGATGTTTTTAAGGATTTTTTTGTCACTGGGGTGATTATGAAAATCCTACCCCTCACTCCAACTACTTTGTTGCACGTGTTTTACATATCCACTCATTGATTTCACTGACTGCTTTTGGCATTATTGTTCTTCTGAGCTGCTAAGCAGGACTTTGACCTTTTACTCACTTCTCCAGGCTCACTACATGGCTCCATTTGAGGTGTGCTCATCAGACCTTTCAATTCCAACACATTTTCAAGAAATGTCATGAGGAAAAATATCCACAGCTTTAATTTTTAAAATAAATGTAATATCACGCAGGTGAAATCCAACAGCCTGGTTCTCACTGTAAAACTGATACTGTGCTACTTTAACTGGGCTGTAGAAAATGTATAACACTTTTAGACAGGAATTCTGTTAATTGTGCAAGTTGAGATGCTTCATTTGCATCAAAAACAATAAGTTGGCAAGAAAGCTTGCTAACCGTGCCAGATCTAAAGGTGTTACCATGACGGTAAGAAGAATTGGTTTAAGAAACCATTTATTTGATGAAATTGGAGGATCCCCAACTTCATAAATCAATTCCCAAACTGCAGGAAAAAATATTACCTTTTAAATGCCCCTAATTGTTATTCATTATTCTAGGCCCTCTAAACCTCACCAGAGTGGTTTATTGATGATGTAGTCTTCAAAGAACATTATTCAGGCAATGGAAAGGGGAAAAAAAAAGAAGAAGAAGAAAAAAAAAGAGTACTGCACCAGCATGATGAATTGCATTGGACAACATCGAGAAGTTTTAGTTTGTTTGCTTTAAGCTAATTTAACAAAAAGGTGGATTTTTTTTCCCCTCTTATTCTTTCTTGAAGTCAGTTTAAAAAGAAACAAATTTATTTAACAGGAAAAAGGCAGCAGTGAAATTCATACAAAATTACTGTGTTCAAATTTGTAGGTTAACTCTTGAAATACCAAATCTTTCAGGACAAGACAGGGCTCATTTGCTGGACGGCTCCTGACTGCAGGTTTTGTGTTCTTGGGGTATTTGTCTAAGGACTCAACAGCTGAGGTATCACCCTGGTTCCACAGACACCACAGTCAGCTTTGGCACTGGCCACAACACACCCAGCTTTTCACTTGGTGGCTTTAAATCACAGGTTTTTTGGACTGCAGAATTTCTCCTAAGTCAGGGGAAGTTCAATGTGCACATTAGACCTGATTTAGTGAAGGACTTCAGTGTGCCTAATGTTAAGCATGCAAATCGTCCTATTCATTCCACTGGGACTAATTCACTGGGTAAAATATTGGCTCCAATAAAAGCATAATTCCCACTTAGGGTGTTTCTTTAGAGGCAATTCCTTCACAGGGCAAAAGCAGATGGAGGTGCTACACAGACACTGCTGAGAAACTACAGTCGGGAAAAAATCGTCTTATGAAAGAAGGAATAAAATCACATTGTGGGGAAGTTAAAAAGGACAGTATGAAGAGAATGAGAGGCAGCCAGTGATAGAGAAAAGGTGATAGGAAAGGGTTCGAAAAACAGGGCTCTGCATGGGGCTTGAGCAGATCTGCTGGAAGAAGTGCATTTATCTGTACTGGACAGCAGTTACACACCCATTGCAACAGCAACTGTAATTACAAAGGCCCTGAAAATTTTAAATCCGAGTAGATGAGACAACAAAACTGAGGAAAAAGAACTACAACCTTCCCCAGAATGCAAACTGAGGGGAGGACACAGTCACCTCCAGCTCTGGGCCAGGAAATAGGTTGAAGCACTGGATCTTGCTGATCTCCATCGTGTTTGCCTTGTCCGGAGGCTTGAGTGGTGTCAGCTCACCCTGAGCCCCATCATGGCTGTGAATGGCTGGGGAGATGAGGAGGAGGAGAAAAAGGAAGGCTGGACACTACTGCCATGCCAGGCTGGAGGGGAGGTGGCCAGGCAGGGATCAAGGCCACACCACGAGGCTGTGGGTCCACGCCTGACCCTTTACACCGAGCGGTGTCACGGACACCGGGTGGGAATTGTCTGCCCAGGGGACAGAGCAAGCACATGACCCAGCCAAGCACTGTGCTTCAACCTCTGAAATCCCACCCTCGTGCTTCGTACAAAAAATGTCTATTCTCTTGAAAAAATATAGGAACAAACACAGAGGTGGTTTTCTTTTGCACACAGGCCATGGAAGGAAACATGTCCCTAAACAGACACTACAATCTGCTGAACTCCTGACATTTGGTTCACACAATACCCTGAAGCACAGATGAGTAACCCATTGAAAATCAAAGTTATTGGTGTATTTGTAAGTGCTACTTGCATGGTTTCACTTCTACAACAGTCAGCTTCTTGCAATGAGCTCCCTTTTGGGGGCAAAATCCAAAACAAGAATACTGCCAGAGTAAAGGAGCACCTGCATCATCTGTTTGAAATGCATGAACCAATACTGATTATTTATAGGTCATCAGTAATGAGAACAATCCTCATCCTATGGCTGAAATTAAACAAAGCTCAAACTTTTGAAGGCAGCTTTCGGTGCAGGGGGGTCTGCACACAGGATGCTGTTTTCAAAAACAGGTACAACCAGTCTCAGCCTGGCTTTACTTATAGCTGTAGACTAAGACTAAGATCTCAGTGCAGCTAATATTGCATTTCTCATTAAGCCACGAAGATGCCACAGGCATGCATTTATCCATAAGAAGTGTTCAGAGATAAGGCACTTACTGGAGAAGGGGAAAATATTTAAACGAAACATATATCTCCAACCAGGACAGCATGCAATCAAATACACAAAACTTTATCAGCCATTGGGGTGGGGGAAAAGCACATATAGCACATAAAGAAGAGGGGAAACGTACATCCCAGGGACAGACTGAAGAGAGTATCCTTAGAGGTGGGAATTTTACATGTAATTTAAAAGTATTCCTGAGTGATTCAGAGGGGATACCTAGAAAAACAAATAAAAAATTTAGCAGAGGATGTTATCGGTAATTACCACAACACAAAAAAGAAAGGAAAGTAGGTGCTTGCTCTCTTTCTGTTTACAAATCCTTCCTTGGCTTTCCTGAAAACTCCAGTAAAGCAATAGATTGGGATTCTTCTGGGTGGAGTTTATCATTAATTAGTCTATCAAGTAGGCTCTAACTACAGGCTTGGTTACCTTTAAGTTATAGGGACACTCTTGATCCTAATATTGGAACAAAGAGTGAAGCACAATTTCAAGAATCATCTGTATCTCAGACAGGTCTCAGTAAAATACTGGCTTTGTGCCCACAGACACACAGGTTACAACCTAAATAATTATATCCATCCAAAGGAGAAAAAGTATCACTCTAGAGATGGAAGTGAATTTTAGTGCAACTCATTCAGTGACTAATACAATATTGGGGTACCCAAGATAAAACCAGACCAAAGGGTGAGAGCCAAGGCCAGGATTTCTCAACATGAAATCTCTCCCAGCTTCTGGGCAGTTCTGCCCTCAGTTAAAATGCATTTTAAACCCTGACTGCTTACATTTTCATATCCTAACTGAAAACTCTGCTGATAGTTTCAAAAGATCTGTTATACCATCAGATCTGAACTGATTCAGAACATGCATGGAAAAAAAAAAGAGACAGACTAAAAAAGAGAAATAGCAAAAGAAACTGCAATATTTCTCAGTCTTTTAGGAAAAAGAAAAAAAAAGACAACAGTGTTTTCTTTCACTTTTATTACAGAATTTACCCTGGGACTGGGCAGATTTCAGACATGTTGGCACACAACAAGAGAAGGTGAGGGGGGCACAGCTCCATTAATTTTCTCGCTTGTTCCCTCTGCCGCAATCTAAACAGAACTAATTCTGATGTTCCAGTGTGTGTTGTCTGCCTCAAAGTGAGAACAAAACAAAAGCAGCATTAAACTGAACTATGTGGTCATCCACACACCATACTGGTTTGGATGACTCTCTGTCTGTGTGGCTTTTTGTATTAGAGCTGGTATCAATGGCCTCCTTGTTGTCTGTTGAGCCCCCATGGGGTTACATGAGTACTATCTCAATTCAATAGCTTTTCTCTCAACTATTGTCTTTTAATATAGGTTTATAGTCCTCAAGGATATATGCTGCATTACAATTAGTCATAATGTCCAGCGGCTACTGAGGCTTATTTGCAACACAGAGTTTATTGCCCTTTGTGAGGCTGACAAAGAGATACTTGTTGAGAGCTGTACACAAAAGGCAAATACAATGTATGAATTTCTCAGCAATATAAAAGAGGAAAATAAAAGCTGGTCAGTAAATAGCTCTAGCAGAGCAAGTAGCATCTCTTCTTTCACCTCCTCTGGGCCTCGCTCCTGGGCTTTCTCAAATTAATGCATCTCACCTAATTTTAAAGCAACATCTTGCAGAGACAGGAAAAAGTGGCTCTGCATTGTGTGCTCAGCTCTGCTTTCCACTATACTGTCACTGAAAAGAGATGAAGTGGCAGGAATTATGTTTTACACCCTGTTCTGGTGGTCTCTGTCATTTCTCAAGTTCAAAAACACACTGCAAGTCCTCTTGCCGGCACTCAGTGCAGTCTGACTGCCAAAGCAAAGGAACAGAGACTTCAGTGTGACAAAACACAGTTAATTGTGTGATGAAGGCTTTCCCCACCTCTTTTATTTCAGATGCAAAAGGCATGGTTCAGACCAGACTTCCAATTTGCCAAAAAGAATTTGAACCGAGGGGCTGTCATCAAAGCAAACCCAAACTGTGCTCCATTGCTCTGCCCTCTAAGAGCTCCTCAACAGTGATAGAAAAACAGACACTGGCAAAAAGTGGTCAGTTCTTCACTAAGAGTGAAAAAAAGGAATAGGAACTCACTGCTGGGAGAGAGTGCAGTGTCATCTGTGGGTGGTTATTCATCAGGGGATAGTCCCCAGCCAGAGGATTTTAGTATTAGCAGTTGCAAACTCTAAACACGAGAATCCTTTACACATCCTCATGTGTGTCCAAGTACAAAATATCCCTGTCACTTATCATGAAGTCAAAAGCTACATAAACAAAAAACCCAATGCTTATATTTATTTCTTTCTCTCTGGTTCCTCAGCACTTTGGAGAATTCCTTGGACAGGAATCTGAGCTCATTAGCTGATGAGGATTTTTTTCTGCTGTCTCATGGCTTCTTTTCAGAGAGAGATTTTCAGCTCTACTTGCCAACTTTCTCTGGCCTACTCTGGGTCCTGCCATTAGATTGGGTTTTTCTCTTAGGAAATTATTTATTCCTTCCTCAGAGCTCTGTCTGTGTTTCTTGTTCCTCCATGATTTCTTTTTTAACAAATGCTTCATCCTCTTGCTTCTGTCCAAGAAATTACCAAAGATCTTATTTCCCTCTCCTGGCATTATGGGGGAAAATCTGTTCTCCTGACTCCCTGTTCAGAACAAAGGCATTAAGATGAGTGACCCTCCATGGTCATTATACTGCAGAGTGTGACAGACCTTGTGAGAAAATGATGGATTCACTATCTGCAGCAACCCAGGACGCTCCCATTTTTCATACCAGCAACTTCATAACTTCAACCAGAATTCATAAATTGTACTTAAGACCTCCATATCAAGACAGGCCACAAGAGTCCTCAAGGAATTGTCACATCTCTAAGGCGTTAAATCCATCTCTCATTCACCAGGTATCTGTGTGGGCACTAATATGGAAAACCTACAGCAGCTCCGCAGAATCAAACAAGAGTAACAAGGGTTTTTGGACTCCACCTGAACACATGCCAATATACCTTTGAACACGAGTTTAATAACACAGCTAATTTTGTACCAAGGCAGATGTATGTGTTCAATGGCTCTTCATACTAAAATAAAACATTTCCCTGGTGAAAACATTTATTTTCCAATGAATTCAAACAGATAAATAACAGAGACACATCAGTTCAGGATAAAACCTCTCCCTTGTGTGTTCCAGGAAACACAACTTTTATTTGATCCTAACCTTTGAGGGCTGAAAACATTCTCTTAGCACTTAAATAGCAACATCATCTATTAGCTTTTCAGCCCAGAAAAGCTTTCACAGGGAATTGTAAATCACTGCTCCCTACAAGCCATGTGCTATAGGAACTTTAGTCTGAAAACTCCTGACAAATTGCTTGCTTCTTAGATATTCATTACATAGATCTAGATCAGATGCAGAAATTCACTTTTTTTTTTTTTTCACATGCCAACCTTTTATATTTTAAATTCATCAGGAAGCAAAAAAGAGAATAGCAACAGGATGTTAGGAATGTCTCTCCCTGAGCATGCGAGTTTAGGTATGAGTTTCTGTTCTATATTTTCTCTGGCAGATATTAGCTGTGTAAACACTTGCATTTAAGCCTCCTCCTAGTCAAAGGCTTTGTCTTTAAAAGTTGTATGTGTGCATTAATAATAAAGCTGAAGATGTAAATAAAGATATGCAAATAACAAAAGAATATGTAAATAATAATAAAGATTTTATTCCTGACAACCAAATATGCTACTAAAATTTAATTGGATATAATAAATATTCATCAGGACATTTAAATAAGGAGGAAAAGAGGTGCAAACTATACATAAGGATTTCTTAATAAACGTGTACACACTTCAGTGGAGTGCCTTTGTGTGAGTTGTAGCTGGGATATTAAAAGGTGTAGGTATGTATAGATATATAGGTGATACTGCCTGAGCTCAGCCTCCAGCCGTGCCCCCCATCCCAGGGGCTGCCAGGCCCAGCACTCACAGCCACACAGCCAAGATTAAACACTCGACAGCCACACTGAGGGCCAGAAAATCCTTTTTTTTGCTCAACTTTTTTCAGTCTGCCAGACTCCATCCCTGCACACACCCTTCGGGGAAGGGCGAAACACAATTCGCCTCCCCCGTGGCTCCTCACGCCCACGATAAGGGGAGGTGAGAGGGGTCAGGCTGTCCCCTGGGAGATGAAATAATCCCTTGTAAGTACGTTACTCATTACAGAGAATCAAAGATACACATGCAAAGAGCCTCAAAAAACATTACAGGGTCAGTTCTCACAACTGACCGAAGTTCAAAACTTCTTGCTCTGCTTCTCCTTTCCTCCCTTTATAAATGCACATCTCCGTGTGTTGGTGTGCACAGTCATCAATCTCCACAGGATTTTCATGCTCTGTGTATCACTTTCTCTGTTCTTTTGGACATGGTCCTTTGCAGACAGACTAGTTACAAAGGCACTTCTCACAATACATCACTACACTTAACACAACAACCAGCAGAAGTGGGGGAAAACAAGACAGATATTTGGAGTGGGAGTAGACTGAAATTAAAATTCAGTCACGGGAAAACCAAGCTAAGCCTAGCAAACGCACATGGTCAGGATATTACAGAATGCATTTTTTTCTTTCTGCTGTTCACATAAACACTCCTATATGCCACCATAAATTTCTGACAAACAAAATCTTCCTTTTACAGCAGTTTAAGGCAGAATGATAATACTCCCATCATTTTATCCCTACACAAGCCCATTCCTCAGATAGTGTAAAGCTCTGTAGCATGACTTGCTTCAGTGAAGTGAGACTAATTCATCCCCCCTCCCCCTGAATCCTTTCTTCTTTGCCCTGAAGTTCAGTTTCACTCTGCTCTTTCTATCTTCCAAAGCAAAGAAAAAGTTTCCACCACCCAACCCACAGGATTATCTGCCATCCATGAACTATGATTTAGGTGACAATCACAGCACAGGTTTTGGGAGCAGGAAATACACCCCATAAGCTGAACAGGAGTTCAGTATTGCCTGACTTATTCCTGATGCCACTCACTGCCGTGCACAATAAAAGTGAGGCTGGCCCTGTTCTCCAGCTGTTTCTTCATTTTCTCCAGCAGTGCTAGGTTCCTGCTTGCTGTTCCCAACTCCTTTCAAGTCACCTCCTTGTCTTAAGTCCTGAGCTACTTAAATTAATATCCTCTCTAATAATCCCCAAAGCTACACCACTAGTGATGTTTCTCATATGTTAACTTTTAATATTCCAAAGCAAACCGTGCCACTGAGCCGAGTGTCACCTTTACACAGGGACTGAATTTAGTTCCTGTTCTGTGTCACCAGTGTCACTGCAGTTTATGGCTGTTTTGTTCTAGAAATCCACATGTACCTGTTTATAAAGCTGCACAGACAGAGCTTACTGGCTTGGTGGGTACACAGCTGAAAAACTTAATTTCCCTGAAATAACAATTTTCTTAAAAGCCAGGAGTATAGCTTTTGTGTTGGTGGAGAATGAGGGTTATTTAATCTCAAAATACAGGAAGAAAGATGAAATGTTCACTCAGGCAGATATTTTTTACATTTATCATCTATCATGATTTTTGATTCTCAGACATACATGAGTAAGACAGTGAGGATTTAATTTCCAGTTCAAAAATACCTTCCAGGGAAGGGGCAGATCTATCAGAGACCTGACTCTTTGCTACTGGGAAATGGCCATGCAGATGATGCTTATGACAACTCCCAGAAATTCTGTGCCCAGAAATGAAAAATTCAATCTGAGAATATCATCTGTTGCTCTATTCTTGGTCTGTTACATACTATATATTCCTCCTCGTTCTAACCATGCACCAAGCTATTAAAAATAGAAATATTGTGCTCTTGGAAGTTGCCAAATTCACAGCCACCAAGAACATGAATAAGGCCCTTTATTTCATTGGTAGAAAGGCAAGAATTTGCTAAAGGAGATTTTAGGAGCTCTAATTGTTTTAGAGACGGGCAAGTCCTTCTGCTACTGTCTACACTGTCCACTTTCCCTGGAGAAGCAAGAAAGGAGCTTTGCTGCCTGCTCCCCATGGAGCTGACGTGCACGGCTCTGCATCCACTGCTCTTCATCCACACAGATGGAGAGCTTGGCAACCAGTTATCTTAAACTTTTCTGAAAGCAAATATAACCCTGCTTTATCTCTTGTCCTTCTAACATTGTCTGGAAGAGACATTGGCGTTTTGCTTTGTGGGTCCCTAAGGAGAGGGTAAAAGTATAAAAGGGAAAGAAAAAAAAAAAACAAACACAGAAAAACAGATAAATATTTTAAGTTTTTGACAAAACACATGGTTTAACTTAAGGAAAATTTAGACAGCAATCTCTTAGAAAAATATGTATTTAAGTTTTTCTCTGTGTGGAGTGGAGGAAAAAAACTCAGAGGAGAGGGAGATATCAAGCAGGAGATTTGAAAAATCTTGAAATTATCATGGTTCACTTCAGCTCTGCACAGTGCTTCTGACACCAGCTTCGAGGAGCAAAGTCCAAGCCCTGTGAACTCAGTCTAAGATAAAACTCCCTACTCGGTGATCCCCAAGCATCCAAATGATAATAAACACACTGAAGAATCTTGTTGGAAAGAGGCAAAAGAAAGATGTTTTCAAGAACTGACCTGCTTTCCCTTCCCTCCAGTTTTGGTCTGGCAAATAAGGGCTGAATGACCCTCCCTCCCTCCCTCTCCAGTGCTGAACAAAAGTCAGTTCTTCCTGCCCTCCCCATTGCCCAGTGCAAGCCCAAGCTCCGGCCAGCATTCCATAACCACTCTGCCTTTCCTGTTGGTGTGTGTCACCTGAAAGCCTCACACTTGACAGACTCAGGGACCAAGCCCTGCATTTTCTAGCCCTGCTTTTATAAAGTTATCCTGGTACTAATTCCTTGTCTTTTTCTTTCTTGTTCATAGGGATCAAGGGATGTTCTTCCTACCATGGACTTTCCTGGTAGTTTATTGGTTCAGAAACAAGTCCCAGTTCCATCCATCAGCAGTTTTATATGCTCTATACTGAATTGCTTAAAATTTCTTACGTAGTTTGATCCAAAACTCAGTAGAGCTTGTAGAAACCAGCTTCCAAGCACTTTGGATTTCATCTGATTAAAATTAATTTCCTGGCATCTTTGCTTTGATTTATCAGCCTGGGGAAAATTCACAAATACACCTACACACATTTTAGAAAGAAGCTATAAGAAAGTATCCACAACCTCCCTGAAGACACTCAAAGCAGCATTTATATCTGAGTAGAAACTCACAGCATACTCTGAATGGAATTTTCCAGCATGAGACTTGAGCTCTAGAGACCTCTGTAGAGGCTTAATAACCTAACAGGGCAGTTGGAAATATAAAAAGGAACAAATATTTTGCAGAGCAACACAGCCAGATGAGCTGCAAGTTTTCTCTGTGGTCCAGATCTACCCAAACCAGACATCAAAAAAAGGTGAGAAACAGCAGCAGATCCTGCTTAACAACCCATGAAGAGGTTGACCACAAGAAATTCACCACAGTCATCTCTATGAAACAATCATCTGCTACTACATCCTTCACCCACCAGCACAGTTGATTCCTATCGACCTTGGGCAGACAGAGGAACAAACTCACAACTTAACACTGACAAATGTCAATCCCCAAAGCAGAGCCCAGACATCTAAACTGGGGCCTTAAACAGGGTGGACTTCTTTCCTTAGTCAAAGTTACCTTTAGCAGACAGGCAGCATAAATAAAAGACGTAGTTACAATTGGAAGAAACAATTTTGATCCAAAAAGATGTTACTGAACTTCAGGATTGTTGCTGTGCCTTTCTGGTCTGACAGCGTCCACTGCATCACCTTTGTGTGCACCCTTTGAGATTCCTAAGTACTTTCTTGAAATTTGGACAAAGCAGACAGAATGTGACAATGCAATAAATAAACTCCTGACACCACAGGGGTAAAAAAAAAAAAATCACTATCAGGAAGGCCAGAGTTCAAACCTTGGTAATCTGGATCTGCCCAATTACATCATCATAAGAACCAGATGCTTCCCTCTTGCACCATCCACCACCTTGAGATTTTATGATCCACTTTTCTTCTGCTTGTACTTTAATTTAGCATTGGTTGAGGATTCAGGTGAAGACTCTTCAAAGCAGTGAACCTTGCAATCTGCAGTTATGAGCTGTGTGGTGATGGCATTTAACCAGATTAACATACTCACGCCACGGCAAAGCCAAACTTCAGGTCAAAATGATGCCCTCCTGGGCGGAATGATTTTAGAAGATCAAAACAAGAACATGTTTGGGAATATAAAATGCCGATTATGAAACCACAGCGACCTGCCTGTGCTGTTGTGCTCTTGCCATGTGTCCTATGGCACAGCACAGCTATAAACTTGTCAGTGGTTTCTTCTCCCTCATTTGATAGCGACCTCACCAAGTGTGAATCATGAAACCACATAAACTGCAACAATGCTGTCCTTCTCCTGACTTCTCAGAACATAAACAATAATAACGTAAATATGACTTACCAAAGCACTTAAAGGAAATCTATATTTTTATATAAACCACGGATGTTTAGTGAAGTGGTATGATATTTCTGCTTAGCTCTGGATAGCTGGAAATTATCTCACTGCTTAAAAGCAGTATATTCCTTGGATGCTGAGAATTAAAGCCAAAATGGGTCTTTTATTTAGTACATATTTTTGTGTTTTCATGTTCAGCAGCACAGGCATGAACATTATAGACTGGTAAATGATTCAGTTTTGATCAGTTTATAAATGATAAAATGTTAGCAAGTGTCTTCATGTGAAATGTGAAGAAAAGTTCATTTCAAACAGCTTGAAACAGGGAAAAAGGATAATCTAGAAGAGATCTTATTTGCAGTTTATTGACCTCTCTTGACTGTTCATTTGGCTGCTGTTGGATCCTAACCTTAGCTGATACTGAATATCCTCAGATGGAACTGAGCAGCAAGTCACGCAATCCTCATATTTCCATCAGCTGATCAGTAACCACAAATATTTGTAGTTTGTGTTATCTGAGCAATAATGAAAATCCAACATGGAAAAACTCAGACACAAAAATCAATGTTGAAACCACCTTAAACCCTTAAGATGATAAAAGACAGAGTCAAGCCTGGAACACTGTCCTCAAAGCCCCCCATTTTTATTGGTTCAATCCAAGGGTCTTCCAGGAGCAGCTTAGCACAGAACAGCACATGGCCAGACCTTCTCACAAAACACCACGGCCCCTGATTTAACTCTTACAGCCCCTCTCCACCTGGGCTTCTTCCAGGCTAATTCCCTTGCCCTCAGGCCCCTGAAGCAAACTCAGCAGTGCCTCTGCTGAGCACAGAGTCCTATCCCCAGTGCTCCCACTGAGCAATGCAAACACTGCTTTGACCAGCAGAACTTCCAGTGAGTATCAGACTGAGACCTCAGCATCTGAACTGTCTGCACTGACTAAAGGCGTGACCTAAAGGGGAGCTTGGAGCCCTTATGCTATGTTAGAGCAGATTTTGAACGTGGTTTTTGTCCTAACTGGTGAAAAGTGAACAGCACCACTGTTGAACAGGTGCTGTATCTCTGTGTCACTGACTGGTGCAGCCCCTGGCACACCGATGCCAGTCTCATGCCTCACTTCTGAAGCACAGTCTCAGGAAAAAGCTGCATGTGCTCTTCTTGAAGCACTGGGTAAGTTTTGAGGAAAGATCACAAGAAAATCTGGTCTAGCCAGAGAGCATACTAGGGCAAGTAGAATCACTAGCATGTTTTTATCAAAAAATACAATCAAGGAGGAAACAGCAAATTAGGATGCTCACCACCAATTACTGAGGTGAGATAAAAATGAAGCGGTTTGGGAAACCTATGATTCCTTCCCACCCAACACTCACTTCCAAAAACTTGCAAGAGCAAAAATGGACTTTACTAGGATCAGGAATAGCAGTGAAAATGACAAACAGTACCTGGCTAAATATATCTGCCTACCAGACACAGTGTTCAAATAATAAACAAGTCTGAATTGTGCCAGCCCGAGGATCTAAAGTGCCTTCACACAGGTACTGTCACTGGTGACCCCAACAGCTGATATTCAAAAGAAAACTTCCACCTATTTTCTCCATCCTGCTTAATTGAATTGCTTAGCAGTTTCAGAATCTATGGGTTTAATCTAAGGAGAATCTAATTTAAAGACCACAGGGCTGATAAATGAAGTTGTAAAGAAATCATAAGGAAAACTAAACCTGTCAACAGGTCAAAATTCTGCAAATAAAAGGTCTGTGGTACGGAAAAAGCATTTGCTGTGTTTCTTGCATCAGTCCCACATCATCTGAGTTCTCACATGGGAGTCCCCAGCAGTGAGGCCCTGATTCCTGCCAGCACATTTAAGGGCTGCATTATTTACCTAAAAAAGGCAAACCCCAGCAGAAAACCCCAGCAGCTCTTTTGCATGGGAGCTCTGTGCCGTGACCTTGGGTGAGCCGCGGGCTATTCTCCCTCTGTCAATGAGAGACAATGATGCTTCGCCCCTTTGACAAGCGCTTTGAGGTCTGCAAACAAAGGGCTCTGGATATTGAAATCCTGGGTACACTCTGCTTGGCACGTTCCCCGAGCTCTCAGCGAGAAAGGTGCCAAAAACGTATGGATAAATCCGCGCGACGCAGAGGAGTCGTTATTTAGAATATTCCCTGCTCGTTTGTTGTTGTACCTGGTAATTGAGTGTGAGATGGGGTTTTCTTTCAGCTCTCATTGTTTTTCCTTCTTTATTTTACCCATCTACAGCACATAAGAGCCATTTGATACAGACTGAAAGTTGGTCTGTTGGCCCACAGAACGACAGTGGCAGTACATTTTACTCCATGGGTTTTTTTTTCAGGTCTGTTTTATTTTTGTGTTTATTTATTTGAGCCACTAAATTATCTAATTAGTGGCATATATAGTTGAAACATGAGCTGCTGTGAATATTTACTGCACACTTGTTCAGGCATTTATCTAAATAGGTGGCATGCCAGGCCTATGTAATAAGGAATAATGACTCCTTAGAAGAGTTACAGGAAATTATGGAAGACAAAAAAAAAAAAGGGGAAAGTTTTGCATAGTGGGTTGTAACATCCAACAACATATATCAATTCTTCCAGAGATAGAGCAATTGCATAGTAATGACAAAAATTTTATTGTAACAAATAAATCAATACTTGCCCTACTGCAGTCTCAGATGTTACTTTTATGGATCTTCCCATGTCCATTACATAAAACTGCTCCTGATAGAGTGCATTAAATGACAACTTCTGGGGGGGTGACAAATACAGTACCACGTCTTTGCAGACTGTGCTCTACCTGCTATTAATCACTATCTCATTGCATGGGGATCCATTTATATCACTGCAACAACAGTGCTGAGTGGCTCACAGTGATGGACTGTGCTGCACAGGGAATGTTTGTTTTTGCAGCAGAGCTGTCACCGTATGCCCAGAAAAAGAAAAATTCAAGACATCCCCAATTAGAAGTGATTTTAGGAGGGGGAAAAGGCCAGCAAAAAATCACACTGTGGGGCAAAGAATGAAGACTGCTGCACTGTATTCTCAGTCCTCACATAAATAACACAGATCAAATTTTCTCAGGGCCCCATACAAAACAGACAATCCCCCCCACACTATGAGAGCAATCAGTGCCTTCTTGTACCCAGCTCTACAACGTCACAGTAAAGCAATTTTTCTTGATACATTAAGTGATTATAGCAGTGTTTTTCTGGATATCTGGTAGCTTGAATAGAAGTCAGACACATTAGATTAAAAAATTCTGTTTTATATATATAAGATCACGTCATGGTCATTTGGTCAAGCCATCTTTGACTGGCATCTTCCCTAAGTACTAAAGAAAGAAAAATTAACAACCAAATTCATAGTTCTGGTAATTAAGGAAGAAACATGAAGCCCAGAGAGATTTTATCCATCCTCTTGGACCAGCACAGTTAGCAAAAGGAGGATACCTATCCCTTACATCTATTCCTTTATTTCAGTCTCTCACCCTGCAGCAAACATGCCAGCAGGGACCAGTGCCAGTGAGTAATAGGAAGTGCCTTTGAAGTCCAGGGAGCATCAGGCGTGGGCAGAGAAAATGCCACTGTGGCTCTCGGGAGAATTACACCTGTCAAACACGTTACCTTGTTTTACCTCACTTGTTAGCAAACACCTAACACATTTCCCAACAGAACAGATACGGCAATCCCTTCCTTTTCAAAAAACATTTAAGTCACCAAATATTCCTAACATCAGTATAATTTCTGATTAGTACTGCCTTCAAGAGGAACTTGCAAGTATTAAATGCATCCTCTCGCTGCTTTATTCCTTTTTTTACCCTTTTTTCCCCCTCTTCATCTGTTACCCACTAGGCACAGCATCACATCAGGCATTTCAGGTCTGTGTCCTGTCATCATCTTCTTTACTCTCACTACAATTTGGGCATTATAATGCAAAATAATAGTGATACTGCACAGCATTCTCTTTTTGGGACTGCTACTCAGAAAACCAAGTGAAAACAAACAAAGCATTAATGAGAGTCCTTCCTTGGTCAGACACTCCCCTCAAGCGCTGACATATATATACATATATATATATACATACATATATATATACACACACATATATATATACACATATATATATACATATATATATATATATATATATACACACTTTGTACATACAGCTGAAAATCAGGTATCAAATGTTACCAAAAGGACATAGATGAACAAACATTCAGCTTAGGGAGTTCCCTCCTTACTTCCCTGGTTTCTGGCCAGGTTCCCATTTCTCAGTCTACATGTGCCACCTGGATGTCATTTTGCTCCTTCCACATGGCCAGTTTATCTCTGATGTCTTACCCACACCCTGTAGGGATAAAACCCCAAACCAGCACTTTTGCACTGCACTTCAGTACGATACAGAAGTTTCCTACTGAACCCAGATTAATTTATTCACCAGTATGCTAATTTCATTTGCCTATGGCTATTAGTGAATAACCTGAAGCCTGAATTTGGCATGGCTGTTAGGAGTGCCTGCAGTGATAAATGACCAAGTGGGTAGATCTACATGGGTTCTTTTTCTTCTGCATTTTAATTCATTAACCAAATGAGGTCTTAAAACCATTTACCTATTTCCTACCCTTCTGATAGATTAGCATGTATTTCATAGTCATCCATCTGATAAAAGCAAAAAAAGCAAGACTCCCCTCCATGGTGTTACAGACAAGATTCTCTCCACCCTTCTCATTACTCAGCTAAACTCAGTTTTGTTCCCTTCGTGATTTTCTGTTCCTACCGTGATTTGCAAGTGAATAACTCCCCTCTCTGAAGAGGCTGGATCAGATGCAGAGTAATTGTGCCAGGCTAGAATGAATGGAGCTGCACATCTCACACTCACTGCCTCCCAGTTAGCTCAGCAGAGAGGTTACTTTCTCACCACCCTTTAGGATCACACCACTCCAGAACAGCTGAACTGCCCTGCTCACCTGGGGGCTGGCTCTGTGAATGCTTTCCACCAGCACATGCCCACTTTGGAACAGATCTCCCTTCCCTCAGGCCTAGGCTTCCTCTCTCCTCTCCCATGGGCATTGGGATTTGATGGCTTCAGGATGAGGGATTCAGCTGCAGGCTCATCTTTTGCTCTGACTGCTGTGCCAGCAGATCAGTGAGTGCCAGCACTGACCTGGGAGGGGTGGCAGGAGCATGGAGCCAGGCACAGAATGAGCAGCAGGAGGGAAAGAAAGCATCCCACTGGGCAGTTGTGTGGTCCAAATATGGGGAAGCAGAAGCCAGCTGGGCAAAGACCAGCCTGTCTAGAGGTGATCAGTGGGCAGGGTGAAGTTCTCCTGTTTCTGTCTTATTTGTAGCTTTACCTCTAATACACAGCTGTCATTTGTTTTGGGGCTTTTTTTTTTTTTCCTGTTTGATTTTTAATTTTCCTTGCAAGCATTTGGCTTGTTCTAATAAGGCTTTTTAAAAATGTTTGCCCTGCCTACAAAAAGCACATTATCTTTAAGTGAGGAGAGCAGAGAAGCTTATAAAGGGTCACAGCTCTAGGTTTTGGGGCACAAGCTCCAGGAAGATCTTGTGACTCATTCCCTGTCTCCTCCACATCCAGCTTCAACAGCTCCTCAGTTCAACAGACTTCATTGGTTTCACTAATTTATCAGTGCCTGTTCTTTGGAAATCCAGTATTTTATTTAGAGAGACTTGCCCCTACTTATCTTTCCTTTTAAATTCAAGTAAATCACCTTTCTGATCGTTCAGTCCAAACTTTTTTTTTAAATAAGTAGTTTCTTCAGAACATCCTCAACTATTTATTGACAGCAAGACTGAAAATGTGTCACCTCCTATTGACTCAGTAAATATTTGGTCATTCTTTCCAGTTCACATGCAGAAGGCCCTCCGTGGTACAAAAATACACTCTCTTTTCCCTTTTGGGATGGTGCTGGTGGTGAGAGAAATGATACAGGATTCCACATTCCAAAGCTGAACATCACTGGCTGCTCTGTTTGGGGACTGAGCTTCTCTGCTCCCTGCCACCATCCCCGAATCTTACCTATAGCTCCAGCCTCTACCTGGCTTTTAATGATCTCACTTTTGAAAAGGTGAATTTAAAACCCAGCAATTGCTCTCCTGCTATACCATCTGGTCCCAGTCGATTTTATGCTCTTTAAAAGCCCAGCTTTTTGACTCAGTAATTCTAAGTATTTTTAGTTTGCAGTTGTTGCTGTTCTACAGCTGGGATCACAATGTTTTGAAGTAAATCAGATGAGAATTATACCGTGCAGAAAGTAGCAGCAGATATTCAATGCACCTATATTAGGTTAATGTATTCTTTTTATGGATTTATTTTTCTTAGTTCAAGACACGCAGAAAAGAATAGGGAAAATAATAAAATCCTTCAAACAAGTGATTTACTCTAAATCAGGGATGTGTTTACCTGCCCTACTTAGATGGGAAAAAAACCAAGTTAGCTAAATATTACTAGATATGAATATTTTTGTCCTTTATTTCCATAAAGATTAGCTGCATATGGCCCCTTGAGTAAACAAGGTGTATTGGCTCATAAGCTCTATTGGGAAAAAAGCAGCATTAAAGATGGATCTCTGCTCTCAGTTCCACTGCAATCGCACTACAACCAAGAGACTAAAAGAAACAAAAATGTTTATTGATTACTTTCCCCATAACTTTGCACAAAGACTATTGAAGACCAGCCGGGTGTACTAATGACTTAACTTCTTTCATTTAGTTATGAGGATAGAAGCAAAAAGCAACAGGGAAGCTATTTCTGCAAAGAGAATTTGGATTAGGAAGAACTACATAACCTTCATTTCTTTCAAATTAGGACTGTTTCCAAGCAGAATAAGCAGGTATCCTTCAAAATAAGGACGGAAAACCAATTCCATTGACTCTCTGCAGTGCAATAACACAAGGCAATGTTGTGTCTCCACAGCTAACAGAGTGTCTATTTAGAGTGCTGTTACCACAGGTGCCTCCAGCCCTTCCAGCACAAGGATTTACATTCCACCACCCCTCACAGCTCTTCTCTTCTCCTCCTGTTGGTCCATGAAAGTTACTTCATCCTATCTCTGAACAATTTTCACTACAAATCATGGATGGGAGTTGGACTAACGGCAGAGAAGATGTCATAGTTCTCTAAGAAGACCATCTTTAGGGTTCCCAAGCCCCCCACACCAATTCACTGCCCTATAAGCATCTATTCTTTTTTTGACGTCTTGGTTTCAGGTTGGAAAAGAAACATCCTGTACAACTGCATTCTGTTTGAGTTCACAGAACTTGAACATTTATCAGTTACTCTGGTGTTTAAGGCATTATTCATGTCAACAGCATTTACTTGCTTTTCATCCTTTCCCCAGAGGAACAGTAAAGCAGATTTAGCTTTACTTTCTGATCTTTATTCTTCATTGTCACTTTATAAAAAAGCTTCTGCTTTGTTTCCCCTACTTCCCCCCCAAAAGGGGCTTTTTTCCTTGAAATCCAACTTTCTCAGGTGCTATTTTGTCCTCTGTTAATCATCACTTTGCTGTAATTGGCTTTGAATCTATCCATCTTATTCTGGTTTGTATGACAAAGAGTCTCTGTGCTTTCAAATTTAAAGCCAGTCTTCAGCAGGACAACTAGTCGTGGGTAGGATGATCCCAAAACACCAGCATATGCCTGAAAGCTAGGCCTGTTTCAACCCTGGCTGACCACCAGTGGCTTCCCTAATGATGGCTTTTTGTCAATTTGGTTCTGTTACTCTCACCCTCAATTCCATGATTAGATAGGGCTGCAGACATGGCTGCCTCGGTATATTAAGTTAGTCTGGGAAATTTGGGAAACAAAAGAGCATGTTTGATCATTTAGAGGCTATAACAAATGGAAATCTGAGAAGAGAAGGCATTAGGGACCCCTGGCCTACGGCTAATTCCATCTTCAAGAAAAAAGCCATTTTAAATGACAACTTATTTGTATAAATGTATTTGATCAATAAATAGTGGAGTATTTACCAAGCTTCCCTAATAGCTGCTGCAGCCTTTATATATATGCCTTGCCTTGTTGCCAAACAGTTTCATCCTCCATGTACTGGAAAAGTGGAGTTCACAGAATTTTACTGTAAACCAGAGCTATGCTACTCCTCTAACCCCATTAGAAAGTAAGAAGAATTACTTTTACTAAAAATGAGTTAAATTAATGTGGATAGTTGAATACTGTAAGCAGTGATGTTATTATGGGGAGGGGGGATTGACATATGAACAAGTATAAACCTTACTCTTAAAAGAATCAGAGTAAAAATGGGCTTTCTAATATCCATAGCCATTCCTGATGGCTCTTAAAAATAAATAAGCTAAAAAGTATCATCTGTCTTTTTATTTTATTAAGAATTGGTCATCACTGTCCCATCTGCTCCATCACTTAATTCCAGAACATCTGAATGTAATATTAAATTAACCTAGCGTGGGATACTTATTCCTGTTTCTGTTTAAACAGCAGTATATTTCAGTCTTGGCTTGATCCAATGTAAGTTTTATGGGAACAAGTATATTACAGAGTAGAGTTTTTAAGTTTCCTATAACTATTCTATAAACTGAATGTGTGAATATTCTCTACAGCAAGTGACTCTCCTGATATTAGGAGCCCCATGGCAAAGTTGAATAAATGCCTGGTTACAGCAGCACAGCACAAAGCCATCTGCCTTCCCACGTGGGTCATAGAGCCAAAACTGACCTTTTGCCTCGTGCACAATTATTTTCTGAGCAACAACTGGAAGAGGCTCCTCATGGTGTGCAGAGGCCAGAACCCCACTGCTTCAAAACCACGGTAGCTGTGAGTCAACAACTGCCACCACATCAATGAGATGTTACCATGTGGCTGAGGAACAAACAAGACAAACTAAACATAGATTCCACCATCTGAAGTTCATCTGAAAACTGCACAAGTTCAGCAGCTCAGCTGAAGTTGCACTGAGCAGTCATTTCATTAATATTACAGCAGGAAACAAAGGAACCAAACTTCAGGCACCAACATGCTGGTCTATGGTTTCAGATGCACAAGTCCACCATGATTCAACAGCCTTTTTCAATCAAAAATACCAGAAGTAACTATTGCAGCTGAAAGACTCTTCAGGTCAGAGAAATGGGTCATTTTCAGTTAGAGATCACTTGAATTTATTTTCCTCTGGATTCATCTCAAATATCCAAAGACATTTTTAATTATATAGCAATATAGCAAATATATTTTGACTCAAATGACTGTTTCAGTACAAACATAAACAGAAACTTAATGGAAAACTTTGAGCAAGGTTTAGTCCCCAGATATCACTATGCTAATCAAAACAGAAGATTTGCCAGTGTCGGGGAAGGATTCTGTCATGTGCTGTGTTACATTTTTCTCAGGGATGTGCATCTTCCCATTCTTATTTACTTCCCTAGGAACTGACTGGCCTTAATCTGAGGCAGAAGGCAAACCTTGCATATGATTTCCCCCCTACCCAGAGTCTCCTTTCAAGCCTGGTTGAAATTTGCTTTTGCAGATCATGTGTGGATTTATATCAGATCAGATATAATTAACAAGAGAAATTATTTGTGTTTACAAGAAAGGATTTGCCAAATAAATATGGGAGAGTCTCTGTTTTATATCTAAGTACAAAGACATTGAAAAAAGTTTACAATGTCCTTAGAAAATGCCTCAAAGAAGTTTGAATTCCTTTACCCATCACAGGATGACATACAATGCCAGACAAATTTAAAAGTCTTAGGATGTAACTGGTGTTATTTTATGTGCACAGTTTATTGCAAAAGAGTGAAATGCAGTTACCACCTCCTTTCCCTTCACTCAAATATTCATCTTAACTAGTGTTAAGATAAAGGAAAAGCAGAAAGAGCATTTAAAGAAATGTTAATACTTACGGTCTTGAAATCATGACAGAGTGAGACCATACATTTATGGTGACTTGCCAGGAATTGCAAAACTGCACTGTTAATAGATTTGCAGAATCTGAAACAACAGTAAAACCATTTCCCTGTGCTTCCTAGACCCTGGTTTCAGCCAACACTGTGCCACACACGCGAGCTTTCCTGCCGTTCACAGGCTGTCAATGAAACAAATGGAGAGTGATTGGATGGTGCCTCTCTCACAGCTGGACTGTGCCAGGACAGCACTGACCATGACATTTCATAACAGACAACCAAGCAAGAGGAGAGGGAAGAAACGGAAAATCATGTGCAACTAAACAAAATCTGGGTGGTTATACTGGACAAACGCTGTAAAAACCGGATAAATGGGAACAGCAGAAGGGACACAGACAGTTCTGGAGAAAGAAAAAGGACAGCTCAGTGTGAGCAGTGAGGTATCTCGAGAGGGATTAATCCCTGGTTGGCTCTGAAGCCTCAGGTTGGACTACCTGACCCTTGGTGGCTTCACTTTGCAGATTTATCTTTTCAATTTGCACTGTGTAAAGCATTTTTGAAAACATATGGTAAATGGAGACGTTCTTGAACACATTCCATATAATAAATGTTTTATGTTGCATAATAAATAACCAAATTCAATTAAGCTCGGCATAAGAGCCATATTTTGTGAGCATTGTTGGGAATTTTAACATCCAACACACTTTTAGAGTAAAACATTTTTTTAGCAGCTTTACAAGAGAATGTGAAGTTAGATAGCCTGAAGTCTTCTTTCAGACACAAAAAAGAATCTGGATCTAATTATTGTAATAATCCTGAGAATGGGATTTTGACCTCTCATTGGTGCAATCCAGGAATGACTCCTTTGAATCTTTCTCTTTACAGCTGTGGAAATTAGACACTAGACCAAAATTGGTTTGTATTAGATTTTGGTAGGTGGTTAAATCCTAGCTTCAATGCTCCATTTGTGATTTTTTATTAAACTCATTCAGACTGCCAATATCTTGGAACAAAGTTGGGGGGTCATGCAATTGAACTCCTGCCTTCTCAGAAGGAAACAAAACTGCAAAGGTCCAAGTGAAAAAGGATCCTTAAAATTGAACAGAAAAAATGTTTCCTCTCTAGTTGGGCAGGCTTTTATGTGTACCATATTCTTATTCCATTTTCAAGGTTTGAAATCTTGATAGTTTCAAACTGATGGGGTATTTACAGGGTTTGGGTGGGTTTTTCTTCTGTTGTTGGGGTTTTTTTTTGTCACTGGAAGTTGAGTGACAAGAGAAAGGAAATTAACCTTCACACTCTTTGGAGAAAAATTTCAATAAGTATCCTACTAATTTGATCTATAAAAAGACAAGTAAGGGGTTACTACTAGAATTGTAATAAATATTGCTAATTTAACAGAAAGATTGGGAACATTTTCAGATCATTTCACTGTCCTGGTGGACTGAGATTTAAATCTCTGAGAATGTGGAGTCATTAAAAACATGAATAGATCAAGCTCCATCTTATGATTTAAGGAACTCTCCTATGATACACAGTCACTAATAAAAATCACCCCAACAAGGAGGGAGTAACCACCCAAGGTCAGAAGGATCACTATAAATATTAAATTAGGATGACTAAAGCCTAAAACCATGAGTACACAACTTTAAAAAAGTCAACCAAGCTTGAGTTAAAGACTGCAATAATAGAGACTCCATCACACGCCTATCCTGTTCCAGAATAAGTCTGTTTGAACAGAAGGACTTTGTAGCATAATTCATTTGCCTGCTTTCCCCATTGGATTCTGCTCTGTTATGCCCTGCTGGAAGCAACATCTGGACTTAGGAAGAGTACAGGGATGAACCTTGCCTATAAAAACAGGCATTAAAAACACTATCCTGGGAGATGGCACACTTATTTCCTATCCTGAATCTCCTGTGACAACTAGTTATTATATTTTCTATACCAGCTGTGGTATTTCAGTTGTTGGGGCTGTGGTAACCATTGCTGGATGACAACATTTTAGTGGCAGATACTTAAGTTGTACAGGACAGTCCGCCTGCCAAACAGGCAGTGACTTGGTTTGCAGTCTCCCTAACATATGCCCAATCTACTCATTAACTAGAAACATTTTTCTAATTCTTCAGCATTTAAATAAAACAGTCCAAAAAGCTTAAAAGGGGAGAAATAGGTTAAGAGTTACTGGATCCTTTGAAGTTTCCACCAGAGACAGTGGAGTTTCCCCACGTTTTGAGGCAGACTGTGGTCCTGTAAGATGCATCTCTTGTGGTTCACCCAAGATGCTATTTGGGAAAATATGGAATTCTGCAAATGTTACACTATTCAGATAAGTTGATGGTTTGGTTTCTTATGATGCATGCAGGATGAGTCTGGAAACTACAGCAATCAGTTGTGGCCAGGTTTTGGATCACAGTAGAGATTTCAGTACTGGAAACTTGTCCAAGCTATCCTATAGGCAGGGACTGAGAATGAAACTCGTATTTCCACTCATACTCTCAGTGCTACTGCCATTTCATGCTTTCATTCTACTACCATCACACTTATCTGGCTTGTTATATTTTACATCTGCATCATAAGGTTCCCAGGTCTGGAACAACTTTCTTTGAGATCTATGTAGCACATGAACGAGGAGATATAAATATTTGGCCAGCATTACTAGATAGAGAGTACAAAAAACCAGTGTTTTATACAAAAATGAAAAGGAGCCTTTAAAACATTTTGCACATAAGATTTGCAGCCCAGATTCTCAAAGCAAGAAAAATTTTACTAAAGAAAACAAAACAAACTCTTGTCCATACCATCAACACTCCAAGGATTTTCCTACTTCAAATCAGGATGGTTTCAGCCTCTTCAGGTCGGAGTTTCTCAGACTATTCCTCAGTACCAAACTCCTTCCTCACGCATAAGACCACCACCTCTTTAGTATAGAATAGGCTTCAGACCAAAAAACCCTCCAAGAAAAATTAATATGTTCTTAGAAGTAGTGAAATGGGATTTTAACCAATTTGAACTCAGTGCAGCATCCTCACCAACATACCAAGCTTCCATTCCAGTGCTCATCACCCCAAATTCCTTCTTTTGATGTGTTTAATTTGCTTTATGAATAAAACCTCTTGCTGGCATGCTCTAGAGTTCACTCTGTTTATGCAGACTACTGTGTACAACAGAATATTACAGGGCCTGGGCACCTTGCAGCACTCCCATTTGATTTAGAGAAATAAAGAGCAGCATCAAACAAGGAAAATACCAGGTTATATTATGTTTCATGTTGCCACATATCTTGCATATTTCATAGAAACCTGTAATAACAGGAAAAAAAGCAGGAATAGAAAAACATTACCAGCATTTATGATGGCCTGCACCTTGAGTATTAACAGACCTGCTGAGTTTTTTAGCCTTATTCTCCCATGTAAATATAGTCAGAAGCAAGTAACAGACAACTGATGCTGCATTACAGAAAATGGCACATCAGCTCTATTATAATATTTTAAAATAATGTTACAACCTCTCAACCATCATAGGCTATAAGCATTCCACTAGATTAGTTTTCTGAATTTTTTTCATCTTTGAAAATCTGGACAGAAGATTAGTTTAGGTCATACCATCAACACAATGAGTTTGGTGATTTCTCAGGCTAAATTAAGGACATATATCTTTACCACAGGAGCCCAATTTTACCTTTGTTACAGAAGCTGAGTTCTTTGCACTTACACATGTATTTAAATTTAGCTTTGGTTGCATTTTTACAGCACTAGCTTGTGTGGTAGTGATAACATGGTTTAAGTTATGAGTTATGCATGTGTATGGGGGCTTGTGTGCAGGATAAAAATTTACAAGCTCGACTGTAAAGCTGTAGTTATCCCAGGCTAACACCCTGCAAGCTCACAGCTATTTTGGCATATGAATGTTTTTGCTGGATATGCTGCATACAAAGTGACGTGGTCAGTGGCAAATCTCTGATAGTAATTTTGCATACCTAAAAATATTTTTCCAGCAGAACTCCCTGGTTGCTGTGCTGGCTGACAGCAATACCAGCAAGGGACAAATCTCAAAACAGAAACAGTAAAAGAAAAAAAATTAAAAAAAAAATAAAAGTAAGAAAAAAAGAGAACTGAGTAGTAGACCAGTTTCCACACTGGATGAAGGTGACTTTCAGCTTTACAAGGAAAAGGAGACTGACACAGGATTTAAGGACAGGTTGGTAGGCATCAGTTTCACAGAGAAAAGAGTTCCTACATGAACATCCATTAATTAATTACAGTTGAAGACACAGCACAGGATGCACACTCATCAGAAACACACTAGCATGAGATCTGGAGTGGGACAAAATCCCTTTTCCAATTCTGGAACTGCAAGGACTGACAGCTAAGCTAAAATTAAAAAAAAAACCTCCAGCTGAGTTGTACACAAAAGCCACTGAAATTGAAAAACCTACAGAGACTTCCCCTCACTGAGCTTGTACAATTATACACTATATATATATATACCTGTAATTCTCTTAGCTCTTTCAAAAAATCCCTCATTCAATTGTTTATGATAACATAAACTGTTCTGATTTATTTTGCAAGTCTATGCAACATACTGACAGGTTTCAAAGCCAAAGGCTGAAGCCCAGCCTCAGACATTATTTAAAACAAAGCCACAAGATCTCCGAGCCCCAAACTGGCATGTTTCACCAGAAAGGTGATGATTTAAACCCACCAAATTTCACACAGAGTAAATGAACTGCTGAAACTTGGTCTTTAACCAATGCTTGGAGCAGACATCAAATTGCAGGGTCTGAGATGAGAAAGGTTCATCCAGAGGACACTGCAACAGGTCTGAGCCCAAATAGGTATAAACAACCAAAGAGAGCTGTACAGCTGCCTCATTATTATACTCAGATGGCCAGAAACATATTTTATGTCCTGATGATGCTGTGTACAAGAGGTGGGAAAACCAGGTCTCTATTATGTAGAGATTTTAAAATATGAGCACATCTTTTAAAAAGTTGGAAGAAAAAAAAAAAAAAAAGAAAAAATCGAATTAAGATCCCGCTGATACTGAGTTTATGTTAATTTGTATGTTTTACTTGAGTCAGAATCAGCAAGATTTATTTTTGTAACAGTTGGAGCCTTTCAGACATTTTATCTCTCTCTTGCTGGGTGATATCACACGAGAGCCACGTGCAGTGAGCTCAGGCACCTGAAGGGCTGGAGAGGACACTCCTGCAGTCCCAGGGGGTGGGAGTGCTGTGCTCTGGGGACCAAAGGTTGCCCCCCTGGCAGAGGCACTGCAGAGCCAGGGACCTCAGAGACACCACTCACTACCTTTTGCACTCATGCAAGGTATTTAAAGGAACCCAGCAAGCCTCCCAGGGAAAAGCAGGTTCTAACCACATATCCTGGGGCTCCAAGCTGTGTCCTAAATGTTCCAACAGCCCTGTTACCTCAGGAATCTCTTCTGTCAGTGGGGAATTCCCATCCATTCACACAGAGGCCACTAAGGACCTGGAAACAACCACGTCCCAGACAAAGTGCAACTGCTGACAAAGCCACTTCTTGAAGGTCTTTGCATCAGACCTCAGGAAAGCTATAATGGGTAATAGCATTTAAATACAAGGAGATAATATGAACTGAAAAGTAGATTAAACAACAACATTTCTAGACTGAATTTAAGATTTCAAACAAGCATTAAAATATTTGTTTTACTGACGATCCAGATATATAAACTGCCCAATAGACAAGTCATAATATGTCCATTATTTAAAAGCTGGTTCTTAAAATTTAGTCCATGCTGGTGGTTAATATCCACTAATGGCCAATTTTAAATAGATTCCTCTTTTTTTTTTTTTTTTTTTTAAATAGACCTTAAATTATGGGAGACACTATGGTTTATAAAACAAAGTGGTTGCAGGATTTCACAATTTTTTGAAAATGTGTTTTGTAGCAGTCACTCACAGACCTTCCTTTGCCATAGGAAAAGTTATGACAGCTTTGTGAAACAATCTTTGCTACCAACATAAATTTCCATATAACTGCATAAAATATGACTGTCCCAAGCAACTTGCCTACAAAGAGGACAATCAAGATTCCCCTTCCTTGGAAAGTAGCTGTTTTAGAAGGTGTTTAGAAGTTTTATTGCTCATTTTGATGACAAATAAAAAGGCCCACACTCAACACAATATACTGACTTCCCAAAACCTAGCTGTCACTAAATCCAAGACCAAAACACACATAACCCTGACATTAAATTGTGATTCATAGTCAGTGTTAGATTTCATTAGATTATCTCTAAATTTCATTATGATTCTACATTTATTTGAGGTCAACTTTCACAAATTACAATTAAGCCAGCAAAATCTAGTTCACTCCAAGAAATTGGTTTTACTATTACACATGGGTAATTTCTTAATACATATCTTTGAGGTTTTATTTCTCTTAACACCACTGCTTGCCTCTGCATTAGAGATTCTTCTGTCTTCTTGCTGTTGAGGCAATAGGAATCTCAAGATTTTTTTCTGCTGAGAAAACATGACACATAAAAGTAGTTTAATCAGGTCCTAGTTATTTTCAGGAAATATTCAAAAAGAGTGATTAGAAGCTTAGTGTGGTTTGCCAGATTACCTAGGTATTTTTATGTTTAAATCATGTTGGTGCATTTTCCTATGTTAACAACCTAATACAAATTAATGAGGCACTCTAAATACCATGCAATGCAATACTCTTCTTCTGCTTAATTGCATATAATCTTAGTTTAGTTCAGTATAATACTAGCTGCAAACAATTAAATACAATGGTAAAGCAGTTCATCAAACTTAAGGAAGATCCATGCCAAGTATTCAGACCTCTATCCCCTGAGGTTAGAAGTTTAAGATCAGAATAATACTGAATCATATCCCTACTTGTATCCCCATTATCTTTTCCTTCCTTAGTTCTTAGACAAAAATTGATGAAGAAGCCTAACCTCTAGATTTTTATCAGGCAGTAAGAACAGATCCATCACTTGGTATAAATCCACATTGTTTCCCCGAAGTCAATGCAGTTGTATTAATTTACTCGAGTCAAGGTCTGGGCCACTGCTTTTATCTATTCAAAGCTACAAGTACCAGATAACAATCACTCAGGGATTTTTTTTTTTTGTTCCAAAACGGAATCAGCACATCAAATGCCTGTTTGATCTTGAACAGATTTTACATGTTTTATTGGCATAATAATTTGATACTATTGAAAACACTGGTTGTATATAAGCTTTCATTTTTTTCCCCCTCTACTTCACCTGTGCTACAGAAGTGCATAGTATGTAGTTATAGACCTATAAATAATTAAAATCTAAGAGGGTTGTTGGGGAAATTGTCTCAGCTGATCATTAGCCATATTTCACCTGTCTAGACATATTTGCAAAGCATTTATCCCCCTCTTTAAAAGGGGCCATAGATTATACGAATCACAGGTGCCAAATGAGGATGGAGTAGAAGCTCCTTTCTCAAATCAGACACAAGCCCCAGCAAGAGCCACCAGCCTCAAATCATTTAAGTGTTTTCACAAACTTCTCATGACCTCTTGTCTCATGCCATCTAGAACACATCTCATTCCCACTTGACACAGGCCCCCATCTTTCTCATCTACCAACAACACTGATTTCCACAAGCATCTCTGGTGATTAGGATGAGGAGGTTTGAAGGAAGGCTTTAGGAAGGCAGTGGCTAGCAAACACCAAGAGACTGTCAGAACATGTCCACCAGCCTTTGCTTTTTAAGGATCCTTCTCCACAGAAGCCATTTTATACAAGCAGACTTAATGGTGTGAAAATACTGCCTTTGACAGTGGGTGCAGCCAAGAGCAGCCTGAAAATGAATATACAAAGTACACAAAAAAATCCTTCCTCTCGCAATGAGAATAACTCATTTTACCAGTTACTTAAGAAATTTAAAAATTTAAAAATAGGTTACCTATGGCAACAGCTCAGGAACTTAATGATCAAGCAAAATAGTTCTTGATGTCATCTTCCTCCAGTGCAGAACTCATTCCCATCACAGCTAGGAAAAGAGCTTGCATATCAGCTTACTTGGTTTATACCCTCTCTGCAGTAGATAATTCACTGCAGCTGAAGCCAGCACCATCCTCTCACATCCCACTCCCTGGCAGCACTTTTGGTGGTAACCAACACCTGTGGTGGATGTGGAGTTCAAGGAGGGCATTAAATTCTCCTGTGCTGGTGATTTACCCTTGGAATATAACATCTCACCACAGCCTTAAACACACACAAATATCCCACTGAAAGCAGCCTGTTCCTCATTAGCAATTTCACAGAGTCCGAAAATAATGATGTGACAACAAACTCAACAAAATTTGCTCTAGGGCACAACAAGAAATAGACAAGATTTCCATATTTTTGGAGGACAATTTACTGTACTTGAAAGAGATAAATTCTTTCTGTTTACATTAACCGCCTCACTATTTGGTCCAATTATTCTGACTACTTCAGCAATCATGTTATGCTTGTTCAAGAAGAAAGAAATAACAACAGCTTATCTTGTTGAGAGCAAAGAACAAACAGTAAAAATCAGTGGATGCACTTAAGCACTACAGTTGTTGCTATTGTGCTAAAGAGATGATTCATGTTCTCATAGCAACTAGGGTGAAAGAAAAACGTTCTTCTTCTGAAAAGGATTCTGTTGTAGTCCTTAAAGAACTCTTGAATAATCAAGCCAAATGGAGAGGGGAAAAAACACTTTCCTATAAAACGACGTGCACTGAACTCAAGGACATGTTGATCTTTATGTTATATCGATCGCCATACGTATCTCGGTTAATAATCTGCCACTGTGGTGTGGTATGGAGCGAAGACAAAAAAAGGATAGCATCAAATCTCAGAAAGCACTTTAAATAAGGTGAACCTTCCAGCCAACATCTGCGGTAACCGAATGTTATCGAGGCTTGCTACAGGAGGAATCTGTATCAGATATTCAAACCCAAATGCTCCTCAGTCAAAACCATTCATACAAATGATCAGTACCAGCTCCTTACAAACTGCCCCATACATTTTGCATTCACATGGCCAACCGGCCACAAACAGCAAGCACCAAATCTTTTCTGGCATTGCTGTCACGCCACGCTCATGTGTCACTTCGCTCTCTCTGGATGCACATCACAGTCACAGCGCATCGCAGGGAGCTGGCAGGACTGACAGAGAAGTTCGAGTGGACCGTGGTCACGTTAAGCTGACTTCATGGTTTCAGTGCACTGTGATCTTGTCCTCACCCATTGAGGTTTACACTGTTATCACAGTCAAAACAGATCACAGTTTGCTAGCACATCACTGTCATGTTTTATTCATGCTGAATATGCTCTATTTTCCCCCCCACCCATTCATGGCACAATGGCTTTCATCAAGCACTCGGGAAGTGGCTGCAGGCACGGAGGGCAGGCTTGTCCTTGACCTGTGTTTTAACGCTCTCCTTTGCGGCAAGCTTTAGTTTCAAATAATGGCCAGGTTGTGGAATTAGGAATCAATATTCAGAAGCACTGGCAAGAGAGAGGGGGTTTAATTTCCTGATACATGTCAGCATGACAGCAAGTTAGACCTAGACCAGGTAGCATCAGTTACCAGCACTACCTTCAGGGGCTGCTCTGAGGATGAACTTCCTGAGAAAGGAAAAATGCATTTGCAATCAGCTGCATTTCCCTGGCTTTACTCTTTTCCTCTCTCGCTGTCTTCCTCTCCCTCATCATCCTCCTGTTCTTCATTCACTCATTGTCTCTTCTCCATTTATAGGAGACTCAGCTGTCCCAGATCCCCTCTGTCAGGGCAGGAATCTCTGCTGCTGGCAGGACCAGCTCAGCCTTGCTGGCCAGAGGCTCTTTGGATGACAGAGAGCCACAGTAGCCAGAGGTAAATGTATTAAGTCTCTTGAACTGAGAGCTGGGCAAAGAATTACTGTAAAAATTCAGAGAATCCCACCCAAATGAGGGGATCCCAAAAATATGCCTTTTAATCTTACCAAGGTATGTTCCGTGTTATCCCTGCGAGGGAGTATTCAGCTGGTGGCCAACAGCTGGCTGCAAGATGGGCTGCAGCCTTTAATGTTTATTTCCTCTGCAAATTCGTGTTGCAATTCTGCAGCCACAGAGAGTTTTGTGAGCGACCTTTAATTAGTAGTTTCATCCATGTAACACTCAGAGTATCTGCCCTGTTAGTAACTACCATTTTGAAACTAAAGACATATTGACAAATTCTCTTAAAAGTTTTCACAGCAAGTTTTGACAGATTTAGTACAGGGGAGTGGGGTGGTAGCAAGATGTCTCTCAAGATATCATTACACTGTTTCCTTAAGCTTATCCGAAGCTTTTTAGGAACATTTTGGAATGCCCTATGATTTCGCCATCCTCTCTCTACATCAGCTGGGATTTTGGCAGAGAAGCAGAGCTGGGTATCCAAGAGCACCGGGAGATGCTGGACTGACTCAGACACAATTCCCACTGGAACAAAGCTGCTGTGACTGCTGCAAAGTCCTGCTGGCAAAGCCCAACTGCAAGCTCAGCACTGAGCCCTGGAGCTCGTGGTGTGTGTGTGCTACAGCGATCTCCCCTGGATGTGATCCCTGCCCAGGCTGTTCACTGAGACAATGATTCAAGCATGTGCCTCCTTCAGAGTTTTCAAGGTACCCAGAGCTATACCTAAACAGACATGCAAATTAAAGCACTGCCTCGTTAAGCAAATAGGTTTGAATTTAATTGAGGCTATGATATTTTTTCCAAATATTTGCAAAATATGTAAATATCTAATTAAGAAATATTCCTCTGCTCCATTTAAGGGTCATGTTGCAACAACTAAAATAACTTTCTGTGGACCAGGTACTTGCAACCTGAAAAACTGGCCCATAAAAAGATTAATCTTTGCCCTACATTTAGCAGCTTAGTTCCTCTTTTAGTTTCTTTGTGTTAGTTAACAACTCCACCAGTAAACTTTACTCTAAAATTGCACTGAGGATGTATTTGTTGCTGTGTGACCCGTGCAGAGGTGGGAGCATTCCTGACATGAACTTTTCTCCACTCCTGCAAGGTCTGGGAGCTCATACCCATTTGAAGTTCTCAAAGCACTTTTCCCCATACAGAAGCATTTCAGAAATAGGCCAAAATGTCTTCTAGCTAATTTTGGTTTCCAGAAAAGTTAAGCTGCATGCATATGGCTCTATTATGATTAAATGATGCAGATCTAAGTACTCTGAGTTTACAAAAAGAAAATGGTTATGAAGTGACTGTTTTCACTAGTTCTCTTTGTGTGCTTAGAACATAATTAACTGGAGGACAGGCTTGCCCTGGCACAAGTCAAAAACTATTTAAACAGAGATATTTCAAATTAAATGTTTGAAAGCCTGCTTGTGGGTTTTATGGATTTCAGGAGGGCAGATTCACATGGCAGAGTACGCTGGGAAGTATAGGAACAACACAAGAAATGCCCATTTCTTGCAGTGCCTCTCTTGCTTGCCCACTCCTGAAGAATCACAGGAGGTGATTCACGAGGCTGAGGGCGTTCTGCAACACAATTTGTGGTGCCAGTGTCCCTTCTTGACACAATAAAGAGAACATAAAACAGTATGGCTGTGTCCACAGGAGAACAATCATCTCCAGTAACAGCAAGCTGGATGGTTGGGCTCTTCCAGCCTGGTTGCTCCTCTAACGGTCAGATGGGTGACCCCATCTGCTGTACTGCCAGCACACCCCAGCTCCAGGGGGATTGCAGCCCCAAATCACTGTGCTGTGGTGAACACTAACCCCATAAACTCCTTCCTGTGACAGCTTGCCTTGATCTTGAAAAATATTTTACTCTGCAAAAGAGTTTGCTATGGGAAACTAAAGGCATTTGGTTGTGGTATGACATGGAGCCAAGCATGGAAAGAAGCTCCATCTTTTTCCTTTATTACAGTAAGATGATGGAGTTTAACTCACTTGGACCTAAATTTTCCACTGCCAACAGCACCGTACTCATTAAACCAGCAGCAATTTCCTTGCATGCATTGTCCTGTAGTTTAAAACAGGCTTTTGTTAGTGTTAGCATCAGTCTATTACAGTGCCTGCCACCCTCCATGCCAAGCTAAGCCAAGGGACACAATCTTCCTGGAGACTCCAATGTTCAAGGGGTTTCTCAAGTCTGGTTAAATTTACTGAGAACCAGCATAAATTATTCTGCATGGCTTCTAGGGGCAGAAAATGCTCTTGAAAGCAGTGGCCCTTTTTGCCTAGAAGATGAATTCTCAAATGCTCATTTTGGACACAAGTCAGTTCTGCTACCATGGTGGCACCACTAGGAAAGCAAAAGTTGAAGCTTGATAGCAAACATGCCCTGGGGTTTTTTGCCCTATTTTTTTTTTTTTTCATATTTCTTTATTTCATTCTCTCTCTGAGTGTGCTAAGTTATTAACGTTGTGGTAGGGATATGATCCAAGCCAAGGTGAATAAGGGTAACTGCTGCTGAAACAATTCCCAGGCCTCCAACATGTTCACACCACTACCTTTGTGCTCAGTAAAAAACAAACAAAACAACAAACAAAAAATTAAAAATTCCAGTTAGATGTCAACCACACCAGTCTCCTGATATATCACACTACACAGCCACATGACCACTAGTGTCTGACCCAAGGGAAGCAGAAATGTGTTTCTGGGGGTAGGGATGGGTTTTTTCTCCTCAAAAGTTGTGGTGTAAAATAAAATTAAGCTTTGCCTTGTACACAGCAGACCTTCCTGGTAAGCATTACTGGAAGAAGGCCTAAATTAGCCTTACTAAGACTAATTTCTCAGAGAATTCACCTCTGTCCCCTCTTCCCTCCAGAAAAGCCTTGAAATCACTGCTGAAATGCCTTTGGCAGAAAGGAGTCACATTTCTGCTTGGCTGCCCCAGATCAGATCTTGAGTGGCATGGCTTACATGGAGTCCAGTCAGGAAACGCAGGGATCTTCTGCTTTAGCCAGATATACCCGGACCTGGAGGTCTGCTACAGCTGTGTCGGCAATTCAGCGAGTGGCAGTGCCAGAAATTAAATACAATATCGCTTTTTTTGGCTGCCAAAGTAGCTCTAAGGAACCATTTACACTGAGTACTGCAGAGTCCAAAATGTGGGAGGTATTGCCCAGAATGCAAGTGAAAATGTGACTTTAGAACTGCACATTGGCAACCAGCCTTCCCACTGCAAACAAAGAAAGGCCAAGACCATTTCCAGGATGAAGCAAGGAGGGTTGACTCCCCATCAGTGTTAGCAAAACCTGAAAGAAAACAAATCACTGTAACCATGACCCAGAAACAGTATGGCCATATGAGTTGCGCTGCCCTTCTCAGAGCTTTGGGCTGACAAAAATTTACATGAAGTGGGTTTTTGGAAAGCCTGCTCTTGTAAATGGGATACCACTTACACATTAGTTGCTGTAGGTATATTTTGGGTTTGAGCCACAGGGAGCCAGGTCTTTGTTTTATCACGAGTTTCTCTTAGGCCAACACAAAACCACCAGGAGAAAATGAACAAGTCCCACAAACTGTCAGTCCCTATAGGGATCTATTTATTTTCCACTCATTTTCTCTCTCCCATGGTTTTCACTTGGATCACTTCAGTCTTTAAAGACAGTTTGCACAGTGTAAGAAATATATTTCTTACAAAAGTACAAAAGTAGGCTTCTTCTTTCTCCAAGCACTGCTCTGTGGACATTAGATTTGTACTATTTCTCATAGCTATCCTCTGCAAGTTACTCTTTACCAGAAGTATTATTCCACAATGCTCTCAAGTCCAGCAGGATTATCTGGTGGGTACAACACTACTTAATATGGCATCTCAATCCACTTTTATGAAGTATGAAAATGTCCAGAAGCCTCACTCAGGGAAAAGGCATCATTACATTTTCTGTTGCTGAGAAAACAGCACCGCCTTGCTCTTCCACACATTCAAAAAAAGTAAGAGGGAAAAATATCAAACCAATTTTCCCTTCTATTTCTTAAAGGATAAAACAGCTTCTACCAGACATACTTGCAGAACTGGAGGAGTATTTCTCAGGAAAAAACTATCTGGCACATTTACTGCTGGGTGTCCTGAACAGAGTTACCTTGATAAAACTGCTCCCTGGTATTCCCATTTGCTAAACATGCAGAAAGTTCCTTCTGTTCACCTTTGTGTCCCATTCATAAGTGAACTGCTTAAACAACTCTCCATTCCAAGCTGTCTCCCTGACTAATAACTTCTTTTATTGACAGCTTGCCAGCAACAGCCCTAAAGTCAGCCTGAGAACATAAATACAGCCTCTTGAGCTTGCTTCAGTGTGTTAGAGGACGCTTTCAGTAATGTCGACAAAGCTTTAATGGTGTGAACTCGGAGCTCGAGTACTACTGAGCACTCCAGCGATCAACACCCACAGAACATTCAGAGAGTTTCGTTCCAAAAGTATTTTAGGAACCCTTGAAATCAGAGGCTTTCTCTCTGCTCTGCAAGAGCTCATTTTGGAAAACAATTTAGGCCATTTTTAGTTACAGAAATGTTGAGATAACCCCGCTCATGGTGTCATTCTCCTGTTGCCTTTGTTTCCACAATGTCACACTTTCAAGCCGCCTGCCTTTGCCGACCGGAGGGGCTTGTCTTTCCAAACCAGCTCTGAACCACCATTAACATATAGCAAAAGCAACATTTCCTGTTCCAGCTCCGTCCTGAGCAGCTCAAGAGATGGAACATGTCTCACCAGCCTCGCTGCCTGCTGGGTGTTGTTATCCTTTGACTAAACCTAGAGAAGGCTCGAGGCGGCTCCAGCTCGTGGGGTGAAACGTGATCCCACACAGCTCAGGGAGCCCTCACACAGCTTCCCTTTGACCTCTCCATGCTTGTGAACACAGCTCATAAAAACCCCTGGGTCACAGCAAGGAGTCCTGAACTTCTTTACCTCATACTTTTCCATCATATAGAGCAATAAACTGTTTTGGAAAATTACTGCCTTGTGTCCCATTCTTGCTTTAAAGCGTCTGTCGTCTCCTTTTCCACTGGCTTTGAGCGCATGAGCTGCAGCCCAGAGCCAGCACAGAGCCCCTGCACGCTCCCTGTCCCAGCTCACACAAACTTCGGGCTTTAGGGCTTGTCTACAGACAAAAGTTTTGCTGGTTTAACAGTTTTTAAATTATCTAAAGCAGTGCAAAAGCGTGCATGGAGGAAAGGCAACTGGTTTGTGACCATCCTATACACAAATTAGACAATTACGGGTTGATGCAGCTATTATGGTAACTTCCTGATTTAAACTAATTTGATGTAAGCTGGTTATAAACCAATTTAAGTGTGTCCAATCAGAGACATACACTGGTTCAGCTAAATGGATTTTGCAGCTGAACTGATGCTACTATTGTGCATGGACAAGCCTCCAGGCTCACACAGCCTGTTTCTCTATTGCTTCTGTCTGCTTTCATTTACACCAGGACTGTAAACGTTCCCAGCTCCTGGCAGTACAGCTGAATGCCCACGCAGAACAAGTGGAATGTTAGTACAAACCCAGAATATTTTAGTTTCCCTGTTCCCAAAGAAGAAAAACATTAGTATTTTATCACGCAGTGTATAACTCTCGCTGACGAGCTTCCTGCAGACAGCAGGCAGGCATAAGAACTGTCACCGGAATGAAAACAGTCTCATATTCCAGTGGCAAAGGATTCCCATCTGCAGCCACAAAGCCCAGCATACGTCTGGACTAATTCTAAGGAAATGGAGGTGTTACCCTCAGGTGAAGCCAGTGAAAATGAGCAGAATTAGGTGCAGTGTCTGCAAGTGCTCCTGGAGAGGAGGAGAGCGATTCCCTGGCCCCACGGCGGCACACAGGTACCGCAGATAAAGGGACAGCAGAAAGGCTGGTGCACAAAGGTACCTTGCAATGACTTTCACTTGCTCTCCATCTCTCACTGAGAGTTTTGTCTTTGTGCAATGAATAGAGGGTGTCCCTGTGTGGTGCTGCCTGATGCCAGCTTGTCACTCAAGCCTCAGTGACCCTGTCCTGGAGTCCCGCTGGAGCGCGATGCTCCTCCCGGCTCGTCAGGCTTCTTCCTGATCTTATTTTTCATGACAGTGGCATCTCCCCAGGCCACATTTCCTTCTGACCCATGCAACATGGCTCATCATTAATCATGCCCCCCCCTCTGAAAACACACTTCTGTTAATAAGAACAGATTTATCCTGGGAGTAAAGACCCAGATGATAAGACCCTGCCTTTCCTGTCCACTGAGTTCCCAATGATTCAATCCAATATATGAAATTCAGACAAGTTTGAAGTGACCACAAGAGCTTGTCCTTAAAAATATTTCACTTCCTGTAAAAATGTGGGGAAACCCCAGTATTTTTATTGTAATTGAACAGTGCTCTGAATTGCATTTTTAGTTTTTCCATAAAAAAACCCAAAGCCATATTCATCAGAACATTCTAAGAATTTCCTCATCAACGTTCCGCATGGTTGAAAAGGCATTTTTCATCCAAAACCAAACATTTTGCAAAAATATTTCAACTGGCTTAAACAGTAATGCAATTTTAGAGTGCACAGATATGGGTCCAACATAATGGTATATTAGAATGTTGAGCTATCACTGGTCTGTGATACTACAATCCCTTAAAAGCTTGTAGCATTTTAATAAGAAGTGAGGCCCAATTCAAAGCAAAGAGAAAACCCTTAAGCTCAGAGTAGACATATATAAACTGACAAGCTGACTATATTATCTAAACTGCTGGTTTATAGCTGTATTATGCACTCAATCTAAAAAAAAAAAAAAAAAGGGAACATAAAAAAATGTATAAAGATAAGGTTCTCGTGAGGGGTGGAGTTGTGTTTTTTTCATTAGATACATTCTTTGATTCCCCTGCCTAAAATGCTGCAGTCAGCAGTAGCTTAATTCTAAGTTATAATTAGGGTTATGCATTAAACCAGGACTCTTGTGCATGTCTAACCTAAAGAAGTTCAATGCATAAATGAAAAACAGACCTGTGGCTGGCTGACTTGGCATCAACCAGGATACCAATATATAGTAACAGAATAAATTTAAAATGAAAATTAAATGTGGTCATTACAGCTTAAATTGATGTTATATTTGCCAAATGTTTATGAAAGGAAAATTTAAAGATAAGCATGATTTTGGAGGAGGCAGCGTGACCTGATACACAGCAGCTTGCTGTGACTTGGGGTGCATTTTAAAATAATCTAACCCAAATTTTTCAGAGCACAAAAATGAAGTCAATCTTTTTTTCTTCTTTTTATTTAAAGATTATTTTCCCCCAAACTGCACATGGCATTTAAATGCACAACTGCATGGTACATTTTAGCTAATGAAAGACTATTTTTAACTCTCAGAAATTTTGTTGCTTAACAGCACTGGTTATTAACACCAGCAAGTCGGAGAGAGAAACAAAATTCAGATCTGCAGGAGACTTAAAAGCCTAAGAAAATTAAGTGAAGATGCCTTGATTGGTAGGATATTACTCTCTATTTATTATATTTTTTATTTCTGGCATAAAAGGGGGAGAGCCTTGTATCTTTAAGGACAGTTTCCTTCAAAAACTGAGCAAGACACTGAACTATGGAGAGGAACTTTGCCATTTTCTGCACTTCAGCAAATACTTCAATTGGTGCGAAACACATTATTTTTGGATGATTCTAAGCCCTTTTAAGGTTGTTTAGCACCAGTTTGCATTTCACAAGTGTGCAGCTTAACCTCATGCAAATCAAGTATTAAATGTGTAATTGCCATGCTCATAAAACGGGAATCACAGAAGGGCAAAACTGGATGGCGGCAGTGGCTGAGCACAACATGCATGTGAGTTATGACTTGGGGATATCCCTTTGTACACCCACTGCTCTCTGGATAGTGGGGGAAACGGCCACAGCCTCGATTTTCTCCGTTGCCAGCAAAGGAGCAGGCTGCAAATGGGGCATTCCACAGGAGAACTGCCAGCTTGGAGAGCAGCGGTGAGCAGGAGTCCCTCCACTGACCTTGATGCTGCAACGCCCATCACGGTGAGCACCATGTGTTTAAAGCTCTGGAAAGAAGTGTGAGCTTCTGTGTGTCTGTGCAAATTAGGTAGGAACCAACAATGGAAGCACTTGTTTAGAAAAGGTGGAGGCTTCTGTTTTGTTTGTTTCTTTTCTCTGTGATTACGTTTGCTCAGGGAAGAAACGAGGTGCTGAGCTCTCCAGCAGTAGCTCAGCCATTTGGGTATGGCTCATTCAACTATATAACCTCGTGTTTAAGCATGTGCTTAATTTTAAGCCAAAGAAGTCCCTTTGAAGTCATACCATAACAAGACATGCACCTAATGGTAAAACATATATTTAAGTGCTTTACTGGATTGGGGCCAGAACTCCTTGTTTGCAGGATCCAGCCTTCAACACGTAGGTTTAGATCTTAATTTTCAGACCCGTTCTTAAGGAATAGGATTGTGCAAAACTGAAAAAGCTTGCTTTGTTATCACATCCATTACCCTTCTGAGTCCCTTGGGTCTCAGATAGGCCCTGTGGACATGCCTTTACACATGGCTGCCGCAACCACACTGAAAAGTTGGCCAAACTTCAAAGAACAGAAACTTCATTTTATGTGTGTGAGTCTATATGTGTGTATATAAATATATATATACACATGTGTGTGTACGTATGCACGTCATGCCTCTCTGTGTGCATATGTATCTGCCTAAGAGGCAATGAATTAGAGTTAAACAATTGTTTTTGTAAGGTGTATTGATTACATCAGTGATGTTTCCTAAATAATTAAAGGTTTGCTTTGATCTCTGATTGTAGGCTTGGCTTTATGACAGCTAATGTGAGTATCTTTAACCGGTTCCATCCGACACTTACCTATTATACAGCCTCACACGGGGTCATTGCTGTTCATCTGACAAGAAAATGAGTGAATTCAGGAAGCAAAACTAGCACGAAACTATTCCAGTGGGGAGAGGGGCGGGATCCAGCTTCCTGCCAGTTTACATCTCCGAGTTGAATCACCGTGAGGTCAAAGCAGCACCAGTGTTACCGCCAGGGAAGTTACCTGAGCAGGCAGGTGGGAGCAGGGAGGTGCCAGACCTCCCGCAGTCCTCACTGCTGCTGGAAGTGTCAAACTGCTCCCTGGCACATCTGCACGGGACCAGCTCACCCCTCTGCAGCAAAAACTTCCTCTGGTGAAACCGATACCCAAGCTGAAGAATACAAAACGGGATTCTTATGTAAAATAACTCATTTCTTTAAGACTGTCTTTTTTTCAGCTACAATTGCTAGTTAAGGAGACAGAAGAGGTTAATCATCCACCCAACTGACTGCAGGCAGCCCAACAAATAAGCAGAGATCAGCCCAGAGGCCCTCAGCTCATGTAAATCAGCATCATTTCATCAAGCTTGGAGCTTACACCATCATGCACTCACTCAGGATCTAAAACCCAAACCTGTAAATGAAACTGATGCTAATTACAGTTCACCACCGAGCAACACTACCTTAATTTTAAGGAAATGAAGGAAACGGGTTTGCTCCGTGACAGTCGATATCGTATTGCCATACAACTAACTGAAAGTTGTATAAGTTAGATTATAACTTTTGAAGAAGCAATTATGATTTTATTGCACCCACTCTGCTGATGATTAATGCAGAGAGCCTAGGGGAAAATGCATCCTATCATTTGCTAACATGCACTATAATTATGCATACCTCTCCAGGTACTGTAATTTAGGACTTAAAGAGCAACATTCTGAACGAGGACTGCTGCACTTGTAAAACATTACAGATGTGTTATCATATAAATGAGGTAGCTTTGACATGATAGTGTTCTAATAAATCCTCAGCTAAGATTTGGAGACAAGATATGTCAAAAGCAAAATCCAAACTCTCTCTTAATCTTCTACATAAACTGTTTATTTTTTCTGAGCCCTACAATAATACATGTGTCAAGAAGGCTTTGATGGTTTCTAGATTAAAGTACAGTTGGGTTGGATTTTTTTCCCCTTTACAGGTCATCTTGAGAATGCTCATTTTAGTTAAATTAACTCAGCTATTTGCAGGTTTCAAATGTGAAGCAAAATAAAACAGTTTTCACCAAATTGGGAACTTGTGAGATGAACTTCATAAATAACAAACTTATTTCACTCCATTTCAGTGAAAGTTTTTAAATAGCTAATGCCAAATGATCTTCTGTCAGCTAGAGAGTTTCATTTCAAACCATTTGCAATAAATCCAGAAGAAAAAAAAATAAAAAAAACACCCCTGTTTGAATTCAGGAAGATGAATTTATGACTCTCCTGAACTTATGTTCATTCTGTTTATTTTTCATTTAGATCACAAAACTGACCTGATGTCTCAACCAAGACTAAGATCCCATTCTGCTTCACAAGATACTGGAGAAGGAGTTTCCATCTCCTGGCAAAGCTTAATTTACATCAAAAATAGAAGTTTGGGACAGAGTATAGCAGATAGAGCAGAAAAAGCAGTAATATGTCAGGCCCAATCACAGGTAAAATGCTGGGAATAAACCTCAATTTTTCAGTGCAACCTGAATTCAATCATAAGTGTTCTTGGTGCTGCCCAGTTATATGTGCCTCATTACTAGCAAAAACATCACTTTTCTGTTTAAAAGACACTGTACAGAACAGATCACACATGCAGACACACTCACAGAACTGTTCTGGGCTGCTCCTGGAATAAAATAGCAAGGTCCTTCTGGGCTTTTAGTCGGGAATTTCTAAAAGCTGTCTTCGTAACTGTTAGGGAAGGAAGAAAAAAAACCAACCCAAATAAACAGGAAAGGCAGGATTTAACATAATAAAGCGTGAACAGCAGTTGGATGTTATACCAGCATCTGCTCTAATTATGCTCTGTGAGTGGTTCAACTGCATTTTGTGGTTGACTGTGCTGAAAGCCTCCCATAAGTTGAGCTGGTAGAATTCTAGATTTATTGCTATTCAAAATCAACGACTAAAATCAACATATATGTGTAGTTATTCATTCTAACTTGCATTGTCAGCCATAATTTTTCATCAATTTCGTATTTTTTGCCAAAACAACAACATAAATTTAAAAGCTTTTTAACAATGTGACCACAGGAAAAAAATCCATGAGAGCTATTTTATCTGATATACTACAAACACCCTGGTTCCCAAAAGCAGATTATTTTCAGGTCTATTACACTGAAGCTATTTTTTAAACTTTGAAAGAAAAACTCTTTTTTTTTTGGTCCATGAACATTACCCAACTTCTTGTGTCCAGTTCTGATTTTTCAGCCAGCAAACAAAAATTCATTGTATTCTCCTACTTGGCTGAAAAAACCAAGCTCAAATGGGGAAGCTTCTATTATTTTTATTTCAGTTTTCTGAAAATATTCTGTTATTTCTTTGCTATTTGTCTATTTTTGCCTTGTGTGAAAAAAATTGGAAGACTCTTTCTGTTAGAATTACAGTTCTTACAATTGCTCTGGTTGCTGGTAATACCTGAGGTGTTTATAATAAAAATTTGGCTTGTCTCCTTTCTTCAACTTTTTAAAGAAGTCTGAGTATTCACTCAATATTCACATATATTTCAGACACAGATAGTTCTCACAATACCTGGTAGTATGCTTTGAAAATTATTGCTGCTCATTTTTCCAGAAAAGCAGGAATCTCTTTGCTTCATGATCTCCTCCTTCTCAGGGAGAAACTGAACCCAGCCTCAGTTTTCTTACGGTCGCATTAAAAAAAACACATATTAACATTTTGTAGGACTCTTTTAAATATCCTGTTTTACATTTATAAAATAAACCTGTTTTACTAAAAAACTTCCAAGGAGATTTTATTTTTTAATCCTGATAATTTCAGTATTTCTCTCCAACACTCTGAAGAACGTAACTGATTCCTTCCAGCTTGATGTCACTTGGAAGATACCAGTCCTCAGTTTCCTTTAATAAAGAAGGATTTGTAAACGCCTCATTAGAAATAATGAACAAAAATCAAAGAGGAGGTGATTTTGCTCTGCAGAAAATGATAGAGGAGAAACAAATTATACTTTTGCTCAGGTCACAGTCTCGAATATTAGTGCAAAACCAGCTGACAGTGACTGAAACAACAACAGGAACATCAACAGACAAGGGCACATCTGAACTGGGCCCTCAGCAGCCAACACCACACCATCAGTCCATCGAGAGAAACAGAGTCCTCAGCTTAACTGAACCCTTTCAGCACAACATTGACCAAAAAGACCTGAATTGAGATTTGGCTGTAGCAGGAATTGGCCTTGGGTACCCCCTGCACTTACTGCAGGAAGCCCCTCCAACTGCAGACCATCATCACCAGAGAAAAACTAGATGGCCAAATACTTGGTAAGCTAACTCTTTTTTGATTAGTGCTTGGAACAAATACGCAAATTACAGAATTTCAAGTAGAAGTAAATGTTCTCATACTGCAGAGCATGCACTAAAATATGTGCACGCGCCATCACAAGATTTGCTTCTTTACAAATATGGCTGAACTTGTTTCCATAATGGTTCGTGTTTGTTCTTTTCCCTCTTCACATTTAGTTGATGTAAATTGTAGGTTTCATGTGCTCTGAAATGATGTTCACTTCATCAGCATTTCAGCACTATTTTATCTGTATATAAAGATCCAGCATCCTCACCCCTAACACTCTTCTTCACATTTTTTACCTCAGATTCTTTATACTTTGTGCGATACTCTTGCAACGACTTCCTCCTCTGACTCATCCCCACGAACTAGCGCAGCAATTTTGTGTGCCACTCAAGCAGGTTCTGCACATGTCTGGTGTTGCATCACTCCCTGTTGGATGATTTAACAGCACAGCACTGCAAGGTAGCCAAGATCATCACGACAAGGTTTTGAAAGAAAAGGACAAGTATGCAAACTTGCTTGCACTCACCATTTTTATCACCTTTTCAAACTAAAGAAATTTATGCACCAATATTTATGAATTTTAATAGAGTTCAGCTCTGGCTACACTGAATAAAGGAAATACTGTCCTTGCTTTGTGAGTTAAAGAGTAAACTAATTCTTGTGTGCTATAATGGTTCCCAGGGATGCTGACCCTCTGGGCAGACTTAAACTGGCCTGAACAACCTGCTGAGGATCAGTGAAGTGCAAAGTTGACCTGGCCACAATTCTGTTGAGTGCTTCTTGGCTATAATTCAATAAAAGACTCTATCTCCTCTCCGTGCATGGGTCATATCCTCAAGACTGCTCCGATGATTGATACAGACATCTGTCAGCATCCGCTGCCTGAATGCCTGACGGGAAAAGTCAATACTCACAATCATGAAATCACACAGAAGTGACAAAGTGACCATAACGTATTTCTTATGCAAGGTGAGATTTCACACCTCTGCTAATCCTTCAGAACCATTTGCAGGGATTTTTCATTTCCTCATGAAGACATGACTTTGATAAGAGGTGTGAAGTAGAGAGTTTTACACTGCTGTTAGTGACAAAGCAACTTTGTCTCTATCTTGCTTGAAATTGGCCTTTGGAAGTCTCCAATAAAGAGAAGAACGGAAAAGTGGGAAATATTCATTAATGGTACCCCAGTGGGATTCTAGTTCTGTCTTCTTCTCCCCCTTCTACAGAAGCATTAGTCAATTCAAACACAGTATTCACATTAGATCTACACATGACGTGGTGGGCAATTAGAAACAATTTAATCTTCAGATGGAGGTGCACAAATAGGTATCACTGGTGACTTGTTTTATTTCCCCCATAACTGCAATCCAAAAGTTTCAATTTGAATGTCTCCTACTACAGGGGAAAAGAGAAGAGGAAAAGCTGCGGGATCAAAAGACAATTTTTCCACTCAGTAAACAATAAACAATAATACACACCTTAGCCAAGATGGAGTTTGCTGATTGTATTGGTGTAGATGGCAAAGGGAGGACTGGAATTTTAAACCATAGTTTTCCCTTTGCAGAAGGGAAGAAAATTTTTTGCCAAACCTGTGTTGGATGGCACTTGCAAGAAGCACCACATGTTATTATTTAGAAACGAAGCCACAGGTTAAACACTCGTCTTTCCGTGCTGTGCACAAAAGAAAAACTCCAGTCTTATAAATTTATAGTCTTCCAAATCCCAGTACCAAGACTGCTCTACACAACACAAAGTATAAAATGCCTCACCCAGGTTCACCCAGGCACAAGTCTGCTTCACAAATAGGGGTGTAGACAGAGATGTCACAAGATGCTGTGTGAACATTCCAGGAGGGAAAACTGATGAAACCCCCAGAGGTCCAACCCCAGAGAACGTGTGCGGGGGCAGCTGCATTCCTTAGTTTATGTCAGAGGAGAAAATCTGAGCAGGCAGCACAAGCAAAGCTGTGGGAGTACGGAGTGCACGCGCTGTTGTGAGTTATAAATACCAAAGAAAGAGAAGGGCAACCACCGCTTTGAGTCACCAACACACTCCCACATCTTTGGGTAGAGGTGTAGTAAAAGAACAAAAGCATTATGGTATTTTTTAACTTTATCTTTAAGAAGAAACCAAATCAGACTAAGGAAATATCCAGCCAGATAATCAGAAGGTTACTTGATAATAACTTCAATTCTCACTCTGGCACACTAGTCATTCCCAGTCCTCCAGGAATCTGTTGTATTGCTCTTTGGAGAGTTCTCAGAGTCCCAGCACACCAATGGAAGGTGTTTAAGTTACACAAAAATCTCTGCAGTGTTGCTTAGGAGCCAATCTTTGGAGTCTATAATGAAAATCAACATCTGTGCATTCCAGAGACTTTGAACTTCAGGTGTTTCACACTTCCTGCTACTCAATTTATGGAAAATGCAAATGAAAGTAAAGCAGATAAATGTTCTTTAACAACAGGAGGGGTTTGTTGTGTTTGAAATTGCATTGTTCTGAGGGAGCGGATTAATTTAGCCACTACCCAGGATACCAAAGGTTATGCTTAGAGTGGAGACAAAACAGAACCTGTGCATATTTTGATAAGGTTACATCATCAGGACAGGAACAATAAAACCAGCTTGCCATTTCTGTGCAGACCAGTTTTCAAGCAGGAGGTGTCTTGTACTCCCTCTTAATAATGAATCAGGCTGAATGACATTTGAAATGGCAATAATTTCCCCAGGAGATGCAGCTGCAATCTTAGTATTTTCTGTTCTTGCTCTCAATCTGATTTCTCTTATCCACAGTATGAGGCAGCTGAGTATAATGCAGGAAACATTATCAGCAACAATGCTACAATTAATGCTGAAAGAAAATGAATATTTGTCTACAGAAGAATAGATTTTAGAATACCTAGGGGAACTACTGTACTTTGAAAATGAAGCCATTTTGTGTGTTTACTGAAATGCACTCATATTTCTGTGGTTACACTCTGCCTAGTTAACCATACCAAGGTAATAAGTGCATAGGCAGTTTTTACTGTCCTGTATTAAAGCTGTTTACTGAATGCTAAGTAGTTGAGGTCTATTCAGAAAACATTCTATTTTGGCTTTAATCCACCTACATGTTTCCACACCTCACTTCTTCCATTATTAAGTCCAAGAACTAGAAAGGTCATGACCATTTCTCTCTGGTTCAGAGCTGCAACTGCAGAGGACATCCCAACATGGAAATGAGTCCTGCAGCAGCAACACAGAAATCATGGAAATAGGGTTTTGTGCTCTCTTATTGGTGAATGTGGAGGTGGGCAGATATGGTGGTTTCCCATCTTTTCTATCTCAGGGTGCCTTCTTTTCCAGTATTTAAATGCCAGGAAGTCTAACAAGTGTCCTATTCAGCTCCCTGGTGAGATGGGATAAAGAAACAGATGCTGTCAGAACATCCAAGCCTTCAACCAAGGCCCTAACTGAAAGGTGCTATTAATAGAGAGAAATAAGCAACTAGACTTCAAACAGCTCTGGACACAATAAGGCTTTAGAATAATCTAATTCCCCCTTGACCATCTGCATATCATCAATCAGGTCATCCAAGAAAAAGATCTATAAATAACCAATGTGACCAAGTCTGAAAAGGCTTTTGATACAACCCTTCCAAAGTGCAAATGGCCACATTCAGACCACCTTACTTGTGAGCACAAGAGTCACTTGTCCCTACAAAAGCAACCCAAAAGCACTTGGTTGGTCAAAAATCTTTCATGCTCGCATTTGATTGCATCCTCTGAACACCACAAACAAAAACTACAGTGAGCCAGCTACAGTCCCTCATCAGGACCTGTGAGCACCAGGAAAAGAGCCCAGGTTTGCCCCAGAAGGTCCAAGCTTCTGTCCAGGGAGAGAGGTAACTTGCCCCACATAGCTCAAACACAGTATAGTCACTTAGTTTCCTGTCTATGCCCTTAATTTACTCTATCAGGATTTATCATTTAAATGATCCCTGATAAAAAAAAAAAAAGGCCCAAATGCTCCAGGGAGCAGCCCCTCATATCTGGAGCACGGCTCTGAAGCACAGGGCTAAGCCAAAATAATGACAATGCTCAGTTTGGGTTTAGTGAGTTCTGGTAATGATCCCTATCATCCAAAGCAGAAGTTCAGTCTGAGCCCTCAAATCCAGCATCTCCTGTGCCTAATAGGAACACTGGGGATCCAAGTCTCTCTGTGGTCATACTCCCCAAACCTACAGACCTGCTGGAGCTGTGGGTCCAGCGCTGACAGTCTGAGAACTGCCCAAGACCCTGGAGTACAAGAACATGAGGAAAATATCCTCTGGCATTCCTAAGGAGGTCTTTAATAATGTAGCCCTCAGGTTAAATAAATATCTTTGATCAACAGGGCATAGTTATTTATTATTCATTTACTTCTATGCAAGAAATACAGGTCACCTGCTCAACCAGGCACTGTCACATTCATTTTTAACTCAACTGGAGATAAGTATTTTTTTATTGGAAATGATCATAATCCCATTGGCTTCAATAGAGTTTCATGAGCTGAAGTCATCAGCTAATCCATATCATAGTTACTAACTGATGATCCTTCTCAAGCAATTAAACCTGTGTCCCTCAGACAACATATGGTTTCCTATAAAAAATTCTAAGACTACATGAGGTATCAGTGATTCCTCAAAGTGTTATGTGAAGATAAAATTGGGAAATACATTCTTTATAAATAATTATTTTGGCTTAAATGTTGTTAGCAAAGTCTAAACACTTATGGTATTTAGTCAGTACTTAATTTTTTTTAGTCATAATCACCACCCTGATTTTCAGTTGATTTCAATGGATTTATTCTGGTCCACCTGGGTGCTCCACCAACAGATCTGCTCCACAAAGTCAGCTCTATTTTAGTGGATGCCCTGATACAGTTTTCTTTTTTATTTGCTGTAGGTTTCTTTTTTATCTTCATGAGCTATAATAATAATGAAACTACTTAATGCTTGTATTGTTTTCCAAAGACTATTTTTCGCTGAAGTAAGTGTGAGGACAGATTTTTTTTTTTTTAATGAAATAATAGTGTTTACTACTAAAAATATTTAATCATAATTACATTAAGAAACATACATAAGAGCTAAGTAATAAAATAAAATGAGTTGGAGAACACAAAGGGGGAAAAAAGACAGAAAGGATTAAGTAGAGTCATATAAGGAATAGATTCTATTTAATGAAAATTTCCACAGTGTTCAACATTTTTATTATGGTTAATAGCACTGTGCTTCATTTTTGTCTGCAGTAATTGTGTATCCTTAATGAATGGGCACTCTTATTTCCCCATTGAGCACTGACAGAAATTAATAAACCTAATTCTGTGGGTTTAAGTTTAATTCTAGTGAAATATATAAAGCAGTTACATTTTCACTTAGCTACTAACTGGAATAGAAATGGGTTTAAGCTTTTCAGCAGCTTAATAGGGAACAAATTGGGTTTTCTTTTATTTCTTTTTTTTTTTTTTCCTCCTTCAGTACTTGGGTCTATTTTCGTTGCTGTGTGCAAGAAAGGACATGTCACGGCTGGTGAGGCTGAACTGAGCCTACAGTGAGAGTTGTTAATTTATTTTTTTTTTAGTATGATTACTAGACTTAGCCCTTTGTGCCAGCCTTGCTGTTAATGATTGGTAAAGACCATCTCCTCGGTTTACACTTTGATAGCGATCACGAGCAATAGGAGACTTCAGACTGCCATCTAGAAAGCCCAGCTCTCATGGCACTCTGGAGTTCAAGCTTTCAGGTTCACTCCTTGCCTGGTCACACAAGGTAGCAAACACAGAAATAACCTGGAGCCGAGAAAGAGCTGGAGGATATTTGATATAACGATAAATGCCATCTTCCCTGCAAAAGGAAGTGGGCAACCTGCTGCCTTCCACCAAATTTTGAAAGAAATAGAGGAGTCCATTCTTGAATGTTCTGTGTTGGGTGCACATAGAAACGTCACAAGAACCAAACCCACTCATCTTCCCAGCACAGCACCCCTGCCATGAGCCGGGCACAAGGGACACTTCCCCACTGGCTCCAGACACACTGCTCGGGCCCCACAATGCACAGCCTCCACTGATCTGCACCACAAGCCCTTCCTGGCAGAGGGTTGGGTTTAACAGTTCAGCGCTGAAGGGGGCTTGCAGGAAGGTGAATAACTCAAAAGCACAATCTGGAATTCAAGGAGGAATGTGACTGTGAGACTCTGATGTGCAGCGTTCTGTGCTGCCGAGATCCGGGCAGAGAAACGAACGTGGGCCTTGTTTCTTTTTGGGATTAGCAGTTTTTAAGAGAGATTCCAGGTGCTGAAGGGAGCCATTTCAAGAGGCACCACTGAGTGCCTGAAGGACTTGGCATGCTCACTTTTGAAAGAACCAATATTGTGACCACAGGTGGGCAATAGTGAGACAATCACTTTCTAAAATACATCATTTTAAAAACAAGAATAGAAACATCAGTCTGGCATCATGACAAAAGTGTTCTTTGGGGAATAATTATATGGATTCTTCGTATCCTACAGTTTCATTTTAGAGTGGGCCAAATCCCCAGCTGGTTTAGATCAGCAGCTGATTTACTCCAGCTAAAATCCTGGCCTGGTATTTCATTTCTGTTATTACCTTATCTTTTACAGTCCCCACTGTCCTAATTCATCATCTGTGTTAGAAATTGCGGGAGCACAGTAAGGGGTAACCACAAACAAAGGAGCAAAGACAGGGAAAACTTAAGATTAGAGCAAAGCCATGTCATGGGCTCTTCTGTGCCCCCATCTGTCCGTTTTGCTTGATCACGGGACTGAAACAAGTTGAGTCATATTTAAAGATGTGGAGGCAGCGAGACAACAGCCAGAGGCAGGAATCAGGCAGGAGAAGGGTTCTGAAGTCATTACATGAGGAGACGTAGGAGGGCAAGAGGAGAGAAGATGAAGCTGGTGGTGGAGGAGGCTGGACTGTGCAGAGGGGGCAGCAGGAAGGACAGGAGCTGCTGCAGGGGTCAGCACTTTGGGGGATGCTGGAGGACAAAGGCTCAGGGAGGAGCGGGTCAAATGGCTTGAGGCTGCAGTGTTGGGCAAGAAGGGCTGACGGGAGGCGTGGGCAGGGTCAGCACGGGGACTGGGCAGGTCCCCTGTTCCTGCTTTCACTTTGGGTTTGACAAGATGTACCAACCCAACTGGGAACCCAGAGCAAGGCCCCATAACCCTGGGTGAGCAAAGAAAACCACTGCAAAAAATAAAGAGCAGCTTATAGGACTTGCTCTTTCCCTTGAGACTACAGCACGTGGAGCTGGAATGGACTGAATTCAGGAGGAGTTGTTCCAGAGAGAAATGAAGTAATGCCCTATTGCACGTCTTCCCAAAAGCAGGCTTTTCCCGTGCACCCCCTTCCCAGGAAAGGGCAACTGCAGCTCCAAAGCCTGCCCTGAGCTGGCTCTGCCAGTTCCTCTCTGTTCTGGAAGCCTCCAAGGTTTTTGAGTTAAATATTTTGAGAGAGATTAGTGTTGAAAAGAAACAAACACTTACTAAGCAGCAACAGGTAACACCCTGCAAGGCAGCAGACTCATTTCTTAAAGCCATGTGCCTGGTGCCTCCTCCTCCTCCTCACAGAGCCTGTATCTCACAGGGCAAGGGCTGTGCTGCTCATGGGAAAGAGAGGAATAAGGCAGGAAATTCAGGAGCTCTCCACACAGACACTTAGGGCAACCTGGTACCACCCTGGGGTGAAATAATGTGGTTTGAACACTGACTAGTTGAGATGCTGGGCACAGGAAGGGCCTGTGGTAAGATCCAAACCTCTGCGAATGGCCACCAGCATTGTAGTGAGGGCTGAAGGGAAATGTCAGGTTTTTAGCCACAGACTCCACTTCAAGGATGTGCTTCTCAGTCTGGAGGAAAGTGTCCTAACCATGAAAAAGCTGAGTAGCAAGAATTGGTAACAACTTTCTCATGAAAACAAGGTAGAAAACAATTTACTCTTCCCAAAGAGTACCTGCCTAGTGTCTGCTGTCTAGAGGAAAACATTTTAGGTTTTAGGCATATTTTTTTTCAGATGTTTTCACACCATGATGATTTAATTATTTTTGCCTGATCAGCTAAATAGCTATTTGGTTAATGAAAGATAGCTAACAGCTTCACTATAATAATCCATATATGAAAGTTGAGGTTACATCCTTCACTTAGTCAAAGAAACACATTTTCCTGCCCTGGTTCCCATCACCGCTCCCATTAGTAGCAGACTAATAAAGATGCCCTGCTGCACCAGCCACCCTGTTCAGTAACAGGGTTGGATTTCCACCCACTTTTTCTCTGGAAGACTATCAGTATATACCTCTGCTGTTTACCTGCTTTGCAGAGGTCCTAGAGGACATGCAAATGTTTAATTTGGAGAGCATATGCATACAAATTATTAATATAAACTGGAGTTTCATACTTGAATTTTATTTTTTATTAAAGTGTCCTGTGTTTCATGCTTGTCTTTACAAACCATAAACTTAGTGTGCCATGTTCTAGAGGGCTGAAGGAACAGCACAGGTGCAATGGAGACTGGATCTATGAGCTGAAATTCAAGTTCGTGCACTGTGATTGATTTGCCGTCACTGACAGGACCTGACAAAGAAAACACTGGATCCTGTTCCAGAGTTGCACCTCCTAAAGATCTGTGCAATTATATGAAATTAATATCCTCTTCATTTCTCTGGACAAAACTTCAGTTTCCCCAAGGCTGTATTTCAATCCATGTCCTACACATTTCCCAAGCAATGGAATATTGACATGCAAATCTGACAGGAGTACTCCTTGGTGTGCAACATTTACAATCTGCCCCTGCATGTTGCAGATCAAATTCCACCACCTAATATACAATTTTAGCCCTTGAGATTACACCAACACCCACAGGAGATGCAGCTCTCCTGCAGCCATAAGGCTCTCTCAAGAATTAACTACCTGCTCTAGACACAGCAGGGGGGGAATGGTGCATCACCACCTTCCCTTCTGAATTTTTAAATCAACTTTAACCGCAACAAAACTCTCAGACACGTGTGTCAGCAGCACTGTGAAGCTGTAGAGGATCATGTTCCTGAGCCAACTATCCACAGCATTGGTGATACAAGTGAAATGGAGGGGACCTGAGTACGAGCAGAAGCAATGTCTGACCCCAAACACATATAATGTCCTGAGAATTACAGAGGGAGGGTCAGAAGACATCCAGAAAGGTAGAAAGAGGAGGAGGAGGAGGCAGGGAAGGGGGGAAACAAAAAAAAAAAGGAAAGAAATGAGGAAAGAATATTGTCTCAAGTCACTACAGAGAGTTAGTCCATTAGGATAATGAGTGTGCATTACAGGAAAACTTATTTGTTCTCACATCTCTGCTGCTGAAGGAAAGGCTCATTCTCCCCTGCAGTATCATCTCATTTGACCAAGGCAGCAACAGCAAACTCAGAGTTCAGCCTGAGCCTCACCCAGAACTCTTTACACAGAAGTATAATTAAGGTGCACGGCTCTGAGAGCAGAAGGATGAACATGGGCTATGCTGGTCGAGCACTGAAAGCTGAAAGAAGTGTTTCACCTGTTTTTCTCCCCCATATATGCTACAAGCCATAAACTATGTAAGCCACAAGCACCATGGGATCCATACTTTAGAATTCTAGATGATTATGTTTATTCTGGTTTTTGGACCTTTTGTTTTAATTTTTTTTTGTTTCATTAAATGTAAATAGAAATTGATGTTTAACTCCTGGAGCACTCGAGGACATGTCATGAAGACTGTAGTCTGCTACTCTTCCCAGAACATATTTCAAGGAGGGAACAAAATAATCAATGAGGCAGCATGACATGAAACAGTCTGGAGGCCCCACATTTGGTTCAGTGTTCATGACAACAATAATTAGCCAGGATTAATCATCGTAATGGTTTTTAAAATTTAACTTGAGAGTGGAAAGCAGTTAGCTCAGGAACTTTGCCACCAGAATTTTAGCTCCAGTGCAGTCTACAGTGATTGCACTAAAAGCCACAAGTCTTTTATTAATCTTCAGTGGTTTAAATAAAATAAGCTGGTGGGACACACTAATGATTCATAAGAGATCAGTATCACTACAACCCATATATATTTGTTACCATAGTATTTTCCATGGAAGTCACACACTGCCATGGAGATTAAACCTTGCCTTCACCCATACTGGCAAACTTGCTTCAAAACAGAACCTTGGCAAATATATTCCTGGCTGTACTAATCCTGATTAAGAGAGATTTTGAAATTTCTCATAACTGATAAACTGAGAATCAAAGACATGCATGTACCTGAAAAGAAAACCAAATGTGATGACTCCAGCCATACATATATAAGGTCTTTACCCTGTACCATGAAAGTCAGTGGCAGCCTTGCTTGTCATCAATGGATGCAGGATGAAGAAGTTAATAAATAAGACTGAAAATGATAAAGGCAACGCACAATTTTACTGAAATCAAAATTGCTCAAAAGCTTGAAATATCATACATGAAACTACAGATGAATATGGAAAGGAGTATCTCGGACAGCAAAATGCACACAGCTTCATCCTGATCCCAACATGGTTCAGGAGAAGAAATTTAAGCCATTCTTCACAAGAGTGAAATATTCCTAGAAAATACATCATGCTCATTGCTCAGGTAGTCACCACAGCAGTGGGACATATCCTCACTTCTCCTGGGATGAGTCAGGATTAACATCAGTGTTATATATGGTTATAAAGGTTACATGTGACTGATTTGGGCAAGACCACAATCAGGCCCACAGAAGACTTGCTGAACGGATGGTCAAAGAGCAACCCTTTAAGTGACTTTTGGATAGCAGCAACTTTTACTTCTAGGGGAAATTACCAATTTGGACACACACAGACCATAATCCACATGCAAGATATGTATTTAATCACTATCATAATCCAGATTTTAGTATCAAAAGGAGTTAAAATGCCTTCATGGCTTCCTGCTAAAGCCTGGCCCTCATGGATATGGGATATGGGAGTGCCATGTTGTTCAACAGCTAGAAATGGCTTTTCCAGTTACGCCTCCTGAGCTGTTGCTGTGTGCAACAGGCACAGGCCAAACCAGAAACCATTTCTAATGCACTGAGTACAAATGATTATGAAAAATGTCAGGACTATTCCACCAGTTTTAACATCAGAAATTTCATATCAGAAAATGAACAAATGCAGGATAAAAAACTAGCAAAAATGAGCGTTACTTTGACCAGACAGGGCAAAAGTGACAGTGTTGGACAATCCTTTGCCCACTGACCTGAATAAGGAAGAACAAATGTCTGAGGTTCTCAAGCTCCTTAATTTAAATTTTAAGACAATACTTCAAATTTTACTCTATTTCTAATATTTAGCTTGGTTTCAGCCAGTAAAATCAGATCTTGAAAAACATTCTGCTTCTTTTCTATTAGGTATCTATTGATATAAATGTGTTAAAAGAAATTTTAAAAATAATCAAGCAACTGATTGTTCATGTGATAGATTAATTCCTGGGGGAACATTTAGGTTTCCCAGGGTAGGAGACAAAAGTACCCCTCACACATTTCCAGGAACAAACAGTACAGTGACAGCTGAGATTTGTTCCTGTGAACCTTCATGGCTGTGCTGTCAACAGAGTCCAGGTGTAGCCCATATGAGCTGAGAAAACCAGGATTCTTATGGGCACAGTCCCATTTCCACGTGCACAATACACCCATGCCAAGGTGCACTCGAGCATCTGGAATTCACCACTCTGTCTGGAGTGGATTTCAACTAATATCTGAGAGATTTATGCTGCCAGGTACCTACCACTCTAAAGCTGCTCTCATGGGTTCTGCAGGATTTGCAAGCCAGTGAACACATGGGCATGCAGCACCAGTGACTCCTTTAAGAGAGTTTAGTGATAAAAGCAAGGCTGGCCAGCTGCACGTTATAAGAGGTAAAGATGAGACAGGCTCTCCAGTCAGTGATTTGGGAGATCCTCTCATTTGTATAGCTCAGGGAATATCTGGGACAGAAGACACTGTAAGGAGCAGAACTTGCAGCATGTGGATCACTGACATCTGTGGGACCAGACCAGCACTGCCCAGCTGCTTAAACCTCCTGGTCCAAGTGGTGACTTCACATTTAACAATAATTCCCAGTAGACTTTTTCTCCTTGAACATCTTCAGCTGCTGCATGAACGCAGAAGTTGTTGCTCTTAATTGAACAGCAGAGCATGTCCTGGGACCATCACAAGAGGCTGTGAACACAAACCTCTCATGGGATCAGTGGCAGCTGGTGCCAGGGCACTCCCTTCCTTCAGCACAAAACAAGTGGTCCCTCTTCTACTTACCACAATCTCACTTTATTCCCTGCCACCAACTCTGCATTTTATTAAAGCAGAAGAAACATCCAAGCCTTCTCTATCTGAGGACTACAATGCATAAGAAGGAAAGTTATGGGGTTTAGTTTAAGCTTATTTTAAACAACAGTCTTTCAGGCGTAAAAATAGCTGTTTGTGCTAACACTGAAAGTCACTTACATTAGATTAAACAGTCAAGATCAACTATTACTAGACACTTCAAGCCTGAGCAAGTAAACTCTTATTTAAATGAATCACTGGGTCATTTTAATCAGTTAAGTGGCTTAGCCAGGAATGCCTGCCATTCCTTTCAATTTCAGGAGCTTCCCTACCTGCACTCATCACTACTAAAATAATCCCTCTGCTCCACCCAGCTATTAGGCCCTAATTTATCAAAATCCCTGAACCAGAAAGTGACTTTTAGTGGGTGAGAAGCCCCTTGGAAACTGAAGGATGACTCATGATCCTAAACCTGTACTGCTACCTTTCTGTTCTTGGTCATTGATAGGCAATTTTAATGAGGCAGAGGAAAGTTATACAAAGCACTGAATAATAGTCAATAAATGCCAATGTAGTGCACTGGCACTTGCCTAATACAAAGCACCACGGACTTATTAATTCACTGGCTGTTACTCTATCTTACCATGGGATAAGCTGAGGCAGAGGTGTAAGGAGTAATCTCAGCTTCTGTTATTAAACTGTCTGGAAAAGGAAATGTCCCAGGGGAGGGCACTTTTTTCCCCACACACATTTATATAAACACACACCTTATGTGGCGCGTGTTCAAAGCCTCCCTGCCTCTGCTCACAAAGGGGACGTTCACACAAGTGGGAGGATGAGGCTTTTTCCTAACTCAGGTCATGCCATTTGTATGTCCCTCAGCCTTGTAAAGGTCTTTGCTCCACCCTGGAGAAGCTGAGGAGAAATAGACAAAAAGGAGCTCCAGAATGAAAGTCACCACGTAAGGGATGAAATAAAGGAAACGTGAACACGCCAGGAATAGCAAGGCATGGCAGGAAACAGCAAGAGGATGTACCCTTCTCTCCTCCTAGCTGGAGTTTCATCAAGGTTTTTATTTTCTTCCTCATCCTGAACTCTAAAAGAGCAAAAAACTCATTTATCCTAAAGGATAATACTATTGAAAATATAACTGATAGAGCTTAGAGAGATGTAAATTACAATATTAGATACACAATTGAGAGCTTCTTTAGGGGGATGGAAGGCCATAAGGATCTTTAAGGTACTTAAGCTTTAAAAATAGCAAAAATTTCCCTTCTTCAGCCCTTAGCTAAGGTTTCCACAACCACCCTCCTCAGTGATGACAGAGGATTCAGGGTGCACAAAGGTGTTCACAGGGGGAAGAATCTCTGCAGGAGCACGGCCACTGATATCTCAGACAACAGAAAAGGTTCTAGAAATAGATTTTTTGGAACCACTCTACATTCAGAGCAAAAAAAAAAAAATGCAGAAAGGAGGAGAAGTACAACAGAATGAAGTGAGATTTCTGACAAATAATTCTGACAAAGGTCCAAGAGATATTTCTGATTTCCTGCATGGCCTCAGTCAGGACATTTCCTTCACCCCTTTTGCCACCATTAAAACCAAGGGAAATGCATAACACAAGTGCAAAGAATTCTTCAGTCATTAGCACTGGTTAGGGCTGAAATTTCACCTTTTCAGGAAGAAGTGAGCTGTGGAAAAGCTTAAAAAGAGGGTTATATTTTAATCATATTTTAAAAAAAGAAAAAGGCAGGAGGGCTATCTATTCAGTGAGAATCCAACAAGAAAACAATTGTCTTGCAAGGGCAATTGAAAATCAAAGTGAATGAGTATTTATAGCAACTGAACTGTTTAAAACAACAAACTGAAACTGCAGCACCAACTACTTCACAAAGTCATATTCTTGAAGAAGGGGGAAAAAAAAGATCAAAGATCTGCAGGCAGCCAGCTCTGCATACAAGTGGCTTTATCAGCTCTTGGCTGTGTTAAAGGGAGTCAGGCATCCTGAAAGAGAAAGCATTTAATGAGGTGATGAACAACACTTTCTTGGCCTTAATTATAAGGATAGGACTAAGCAACAATAATTGCAGGATAAATTATTGTCAAGAGATATTTCCAAACAACAACAAAAAACCCATGTCATTATCAAACAATTATTTTAAGTCTCATTTACATATAAAAAAGAATAAATGGAATAGTCCTCTTTTTCTTTTCCATTTGTGGGGGTGGTGGAAATTTTCAGGGTGGTGCATGGGAATTAGAGGCACTACACCCAATATTGCTAATGACAGATTAATTCTCTGCAGATCGCTCTGGGAATTGTGCATTTGTATCCAAGAGCAGAATTCAACACAAGAAAAACTCAAATCTCTGTGATGTGCCCCCAAAGAATCACATGTATTTAATAATAGGAACAGAAGACCAACTTCCTCACAAAGTAGCTCTCAAACTAAACGGCAGAAAAGTTCCATTTAGGACATAGAGAATTAAGCTTTAGGTGTAGTAAAGCAGATGTGCACATAAGCTGCTCAGACCTTATCAGATGAGCCTTTTAAAAGCTCAGATAAAAGAAATGAGGTGTACACTGTAGCCTTGAGTCAAACAGGGCTGCAGGAGCCAACAAGGGTATGTCATAGCAATAGAGACATGAGATCATGGCAGTTGCTCTGGGGCGTTTATCTCAACACCACTTTGTGCCTACAGCTCCCAGGCAGTGGAAGCCCAGGAGTTTTTTGGCACCAGGAGTGGTGCAGAGCCAGGTCGTCTACTTTCCCACATCAGCAAAGGCAGCAAAGTTCCAGGAAGATTTTCAAGATGGTTCCTGCTCAGCTTTTAAAACAATCAGTCCCATTTGCAAAGAAATTCAGAAAAATACTGGCTTGCCATTGGTTTCTGAACTTCGTTTTTTTTAATTCTGATTAAATTTGCCATTACCAGCTAGTCATTCCGGGTGGCTGAACCAAAGTCCTGATGAAAAGATGGATTTTTTTCAGAAGTTGGGGGAGTTTATCTCACAGAAAATACGGTCTCTTAAAATTGTTTTTAGTTATTCCTCAAAACCCAGTTGTACCAAAGAACTGGTTGCTTTGAATAATAGTAATCTTTGTCTCACGTATACATACTTAAGAGAAATTAAACATATTCAGTGGTTGTGAATAGAACACCTACAAGGAAACCAAATAAAATAAGGTTATGATACCTGAATATCTTTCCTGTATGCAGATATTTTGGCAAGTAACTTACCCACAAACAATGATCATCAATTATGCTTACAACAGACTGGCACTACCATCATTTGAACATACACAATAAGAAATCTCATTTCTTTCCCAAAAAAAGTAATAAATAAAACTGGATATCACCAACGCTTTTGCTCTGGTTTAATCTAGACAAGCGGGGCAGTGATAATTATTACTGTTCAAGGAAAGCTTATTTTTCCTTGTTTTTTGAAACTCTGATAAATTTGACAAACTATTTGAAACATCTAACACATTTTTCTAGAAAACAGGAATTCATCAGTATTTTTCTACCAGAAAATTCTGACAGCAAAAGCATAATTTGGGCAACATAGGCTGTTTTGTGCCTGTGTTATAAGGTACTAGAGATCCAAAACCTGATTTTCAAACTGCATAAAACACATTTTATACATTTCACCCATTTCACAAAATGCAAAATCCAGTCCATAAATTAGAGAAGTGATTTCCCACTTGTATTTCAGAGATATTTTGAAGTCCACAGACTATTCCAAAGGAATTTACACAGAAATACGTCAAGAGTAGTATTCAGTAGGCTTGCATTTGCTGTAGTTAAGTCTATCAGATCTACAAGAAAGGCTCCATTAATTCAAAGTCCTTCTCAGCCACATGGTCCCAGCTCACAACTTACATAAATGGATTTACAAGGTGCAAACAATTGAGAAAAAAGTCCTGAGATTCTATAAATGCTTATAGAGACAGTCAGTTTAATCAAAAGTTAGTAATTTCTAAGATTCTGGCCAAATCAGCGGGATATGATTCGGACTCCAGATACTAATTACCTATGACTGTGATGATTCTAGTGACAAGGACAGAATAAATATGTATTTCTTTCTACTACTTTGCTTACTGACATGAGATGGCACACTAACAGCTTCATTTCTGCCCTTATTGTGCTTATTGTAAATTAAAGCCTTGGCTCGCAAAATACAGAGAAGAGCACAGTTCTTATTTCAAAAGCTCCCTCTAGCTTTTCCTAACTGTTCATTACCAGAGTTTTCCTGATGATCTGCTAGAAAAAGCAGCTTAGAGTCAAAGGTGGTCTCATCAGTCTTAGAGAAACACAAGCACATATTGTATAACCAATTTCAACTAGGTTTTTAATTTGTAAAAGCCACACAGTTGACGTTAAAAACCCACCCCCTTCTTTTGATTCAAGATCAAAGGGATTTTTAGAAAAGTGACATAACCCTTAGATGTCCCAGAAAACCACATTTGCCACAATTAACCAGCTTCAGTCTCCAAGCCTCAGACACAGAGAGGAGCTGGAACAGCATGTTCAGAGTAGCGAGGGTTTACTGCAGTTGTGGGCACGTTTGGAATAAACAAGCACAGGTCAAGTTCCCCACGGCTTCGTTCCAGCCTGCAACAACCAGGGGCAGACGGTCAAAGGGAGCTGGAAACGAGTGATCTGGGATTGCAGCACCAGGTCTCAAGGCAGTGGAAACCAGCACAGCTCCACTGAACTCGCTGTGGCCCCATTGATTCCGAGCAGCGAGCACCAGATCCATCAATTCCAAACACAGTGGATGCCACTGACACTGCACAGGTGAAGTGCTCAGGTGCACGTGGTTCAGATGCTTCTTTTCATCCAGGGACAAACTAAACAGTCTGATGACTGCCCTGAGGTCTGGCATAACAGAAGCAGAAATAAATATGAGAATTAAATATGAGAAAATGACTGAGATTCTATAGAAAGAGGAGTTAAGGAGATGGGAAGTTCAAAGTTAGGCTTTACCCTGCAAGCTACCCCAGCATACTCTCAGAAATTCTGCATACAATGTCTTCTGATAAAACTTGATCTGAGACAACTGAACAAGGTATCTGGTTTCAGGATGCCCAAGGTCTACTCAGTCTTTACCATAAAAATGTTACAGGACAAAGAGATGCCACCCCAGGTATTCCAGAAAGGTGAGATGAGAAACCCATCAAAAAGACAACAAAGAAGTAATGTAAACAGATGAGGATAATAAGTAATCTTCTGTGGACACAGATAACTCCTATGAGAGAAAAGTGATACCTTAAAATCACCTTCATTATAAAAGGAAAAAAAAAAGAGTTTGCAGTGGATTATTCACCACAGCTGTGTTTAAACCACAAAGGATGGCTTTAGCTGCAATGGCAGCACGTCAGCAGAACAGAAGAGGACACTGACAGTGGGGATATGTCCAGTAAGGATGGATATCTAACACTGCCCACAGTTGTGGGGGCAAATCAGCACCACCAGAGTCTCCTCCACTGCTCTCAGGTACCAGGGTGAATCTCAGCATGTACAGCACCCAGGGAGAGCACACACACCAGTACATATCACAGATCAGTCCTAATGTTGCCAGTCCAAACTGGTAGGAGCCTCACTCCTACTGATAATTCCCTTTTATCTCCAGCAACAGAGGTTTTAGAGCCAAAGTCCAGCTCCACTGTTGTGGGTGTATGAATAGGAGAGATTATGGCTACTCAGAAAGCACATACATAACCTTCTACAGCGCCCTCTGTTCCTGCAGCACATACATTCCTCACCAGAGATATTAGATCAAATAAAGACATATCACTTCAGCAGGTGCTACTGCCCACTCAACCACCACCCAGGGAGTGGACTAGAAACACAGATTTAACCTTTAAATTAAATGGGAATGAAGGGGAATTTCAGTCATTTTGCAGATCATCACCAGAGGAGCTATGGCCCACATCTTGTGAAATGCTGATATAGATGAGTAGCAAATAATGCACAGTCTTCTATATTCTTTTTATATATTTTAACTTCCTCCTATCTTTATGCACTTTTACAAAGATCTAAGATTTCACAGCATTAAAGCACTCTGTGTGCTGTAGGAAGGGATAAAAAGACACATTATGAGTTTAAAAACCGAGAATTTCATGGGAGAGTTAAAATTGTCACTAAGGGCACACCAGAGAGAATTACTGATTTTTCAGACTGCTTCTACATCAAAGGATTAAATAAGAAAACCAAAGTCTTTTATAAACTCAAGCGAATGTACAGACAATGTCAAAGCTATTTGGTCACAAATTGGAGCCATCATTTTCCCTTTGAAGGCCTGCACAAGAAGCTATTCTGCACTGGAACTGCCACAGAAATTGAAGGGAGAAAATGAATGGGACAAGGGAAATATGGACGTAAAGTTCTGAAAGAGTGTAAAGTGCTATATAGAAGCAATATTTATATGAGACACCAGAATGCTAAAGACTTTCCTACTGTCCATCACTAACTGTGATATATGGGCTGTGGTTGTCACACACACAGAAGGACAAACCTGAATTGGATTGTCCTCTGTGGAATGAAACTCTTTGTCCCTACAGGGAATTATAGCTCCTCCTCACTGTGACTGGAGCAATCTCAGACCCCTCTCTGTTCCGTGGCTCTTTGTGGGTGCAGGAGAGGGTCCATCACCCAACAGAGCTGGTAACAAAGACAAATTATGAAAACACCAAGACCCTATTCTGGAAACCAAACTGGCCAGTGGGTCAACAACCAAAGCAGATCAGACAGCCTCAGTTTGTCTTGACTTTGTAAATTGCCCAAATTGGAGATTTGCATAAAGGTCACCTGCCAGCCTAAATTCTGTGGGCTGACTTGGAAAGAAAGCTCTGATGCTCCTAACTGGGACAGGTTCAGACCTTCAGCTTCTTCGAGATGATCTGTACCAGCAACCTTCACCTATACCTCTGTTTTCACAGCATATTGCAGGGGTTTGCCCCAGTATGTTACACTTAGTACTGCAATTATTTACAATAACTCACAGTCATGACGACAGCAAAAGCTCTGACAGAAGAGAGGAGACAGAATAAGAAACTCCTTCTCTGAGTTCAACAGAACTGACAAACATCAGCCATCAGGAGTGCCATGGAAGGAGCCATTGGCAGGTGTAAGCAGCCCTGCATCTGTGCCACCTGACACCAGAACCCAGCATCAAACCCATCTGTACACACACAAATATCCAGCAAATTCCTTCTGGGCTAGAGAAAGCAGTGGGTCCATTTAGCTGATTATATTCCCTAGAAGTCTCCCAGCATTGCTCTTTTAATGTATTCTTCTCTGAAAACGTTTCTTGCATGTATGTATTTCCATTTTCCTTGAGATTTCAAAAGAGTTGGCATTGTTAACTTTGAATATTGCTAGTTAATTGTTGGTGGGAAAAGACAAATTATGAGCAGGGGAACTGTTCTGGGAGGATTTAGTGTATTTGAATAATTCAGACCCCTGCCGTTAACGTGACAGGATTGTTTTTCTCCTGCAGTAGCCTGCTGCTACGAGAATTAAAACTGTCGTGGCAGGCTACAACTTGGGCTAGGCCTTAGTAATGAGCTTTATCAGTCAATAAATGATTTTATGCAGCAAATTAAACTGTAAATTTGGTTTAGGTGGTAAATATTTAGAGAATAAAGATATCCAGCTAATGAGGAGGACTGGGTGGGGGAAAAATGTAATGCAAATGTCAATCCTTTAAATCTTTGGTAGGCTAAAGCTCTGCAGAAAGTTTACTGCCACTGCCTTCTTTGTTTTTCTTATCTTTTTTTTTTTTGCGTTTTTAAACAGCAAGGGAATGTTATCTCAACTGTATTTACAGATGCTGGAGAAGGAGGCAAAGACTTTTGTGGGTATTTTGGAGCCACAGTTCCATGCACTCACTTGACTCTCAGACTGAAACATTAAATGGCTTCATGTTGAAAGCACTTGTGCAAGAGAGACATCGCAGGCTGCTCCTGGCTCTACCTGCAGCTTACACAAAGACGTGTTAGGCCCTCAACTTGTGGCAAAAGAGAGCAGCAGCAGCAATCAGCACAGGCAACCAGTGTAAAATATTCCCCTTGCAAAGAGGAGACTGCTGGCAAGGTGACCTTTGGGCTCCCAAGCTCCCATCTCCATCCCAGCTCACCCAAATCCTGCCCTGCTCTGTGGCCCACCCTCGAGGGCACGTGCACAGAAAGGCATTCCGAGAACATCAATCGATCAACAGGAGGAACATGGTTTAAAAAGGCACATCTGGATTAACGTGGATGAAAGTGCCTGAACAAATCAGCTGCATTCATTCAAAGGTCAGGTGATTAACAATATGCTGTTTCAAAAGCAGGCAAGGAAACGCTCTACCAAAAAGCTGCTTTCCAAGATGAGTCCTTGACTTCCAGCTATGCTCCAAGGATTATTCTTTCTCCAGGGAAGTTTTGGAAAACTTATTAATCTTGGCAAGGGCATTCATTTCCAAGATGAAAACTTTGAATGTAATTTTTTTTTTTACTCTGGCCAGAAAATCAGCTTTCAGAGAAAAAAAAAAAGTATGGGGAAAAAATGCCTGTCATCTCCATAAAGAATTGCTGGAACTCATCCTAAAGCTTGGAGTGTTAACCATGCTGTCTTTTATCAGTTTCAAACAGTAGCAGCCATTTTTTTGCGATTTCTGCTGGATCCTTAATTCTATAATTTCTGTCAAGAACAATATATGCAGCCCCTAATAGAACCCCTGAAACAATGGCTTTATTTATGCCTTCCAGGTGACACTGCCAGATGGTAAAATCCAAGGCAAACAAAGCCAGAAGTGCCTGTACGGTATGTAGGGCTAACACGGAACCTACTCCAGGACAGAGAAACCATCTCCTTTCCTGAGAATCACAAGAGAACTAAGAATTGATTGCAGAAGCTCAGCTTTGATATGGTTCCAGGCTCAGACACAGCACAATGACAACACACAGAGAAACCCCCAACTACCACAGAGCCCCCAGGCTCCATGTCCCTCCTCTGGGGGAGCTCCTTGCTGATGCTCAGGTCAAGGTCAGCGTTGATATTTTAAAAACCAGTTGATAAGGTATAAAGCAAAGCCTGCACAAGGCTTTAAAGGCAAATTTGAACAGGACACAGTTACATATTGAAAGGAAATTGAGCCGCAGAATACCCCAGTAAAACTCGGTCGGACCCACACATTGCACACTCCAAACAATATGCTATTAAGTGCAATAAATCCAAACAGCACCCTGGAGATCTGTTTGGAAGATCAGAATATATAATGGGGATATAGTATGGAAGGCTGTTTTTAACATGAAATCTATTCAATTGCAAGCTGTTGATGTTAACTGCTTCTTGAAAGACCCAATATACTAATGCAGTTTATTTACATGGCAGAGAACAAAACTTCATGTATCACCTCCTCTATGCCTTTCTTCGATTAGATTGCCTCACTTTAATTACTAAATTCCGTTAAAGGACTTTCCACACAGATGTAATTTCATGCAGGTGTTACCTGGTGTAATGAAACCAGATGTTTCCATTGGAATAGGGCTCCCTCATTTGAGATGTGTGTGCTGCAATAGCCTGATTTGTGTATCCATCAGCTCAAACTGGAAAAAAATGTGTCTGAGGGTGTTAACTGAGATCAGACTGTGAGTACAGAATGGGTAGTACCACCTGTTGTCTCCTTTTCCACACAAAAGTCTTCTACTTGTACATAACTTTACTTTTAAATATCTTCCACTATTGTTCCTATTTTGATTAATCCTGCATTTAGGAGCTCGGTGTACAGAGACACGGATGTATACATGGAAAAGGCATGTCTGTTCTTCAGTGAACACAACCTTTTCACTGACATTTTAACATCCTGTACTTCATACAATCTGTGAAGCTTTCCAGCTAATTTCTACAATGGACCAGAAACTCCTTGGCTGGTTATGGAAGGAAACAAAATACGTTTACTGAGGTATATCAGTAGCAATTAAAAAAGAAACAAACAAACAAAAAAAAAACCAAACAAACAAAAAAACCCCCAAAACAAAAAAAAGAAAGAATCATTTTATTGTAAGAAAATCAAAACTTTGATTATTGTAAAATCATGACTAGCCAAATGACAGACCAAAGGCTTAAAGTGACAGAAAGAAGGGCCAATCTGCAGAAACAGAAGATGAGTCCCATATCACACATAGGGTGATAGCAATTCTGGAATTTCTGTAACACCCAAATTTTGAATCAGTTTTCTGATAAGCCCAGTTCATCAAACACACCATGGTCAGAGAAGTTGTTACACACCAACCAGCACTGTCAGACACTGGGGGAAAAATCCTCACCATCACACAAAACTAAAACCAGGGGAATTAGTACAGAAAGACTTTGCCAGTTCCAAACTTCCACACTTAGGATTGCGATGAAATATTGATTTTGACCCAAAAGGAGCAAACCCAGCCCCAGTGACTCCAATTGGCTGTTCCAACACGAGCCTGAGTCAGAACCTCTTCCCAATTCTCCCCATTGTTCTGTCAAGCCCTGATGCTGCACAGATGACACCAGCCCAACCCGGGGCTCAAGCTCTGAACAATGAAGAGAGAAGGGCCTATGGGCACCAGCAGAAAGTTCAAAACTAACAGAAAAAAAAGCAGTGGCACAAAAGCCTTGCCAGCCAGACAGCTCAAAATGATCGAGACATTCTTTTTTTTGGGTTAGTTCTTTTAATATCAAAACCAAACAAAGTTCAAAATATTCAGAAATTTCGCTGCCTTCCCCTCCTCTTCCATCTGTATTCTCCACTACGCTTTAATTCTTTTGCAAAGTACTCATCACTTGGTAGGCACATGAAGGCCACTCTGCAAGGTGGGGTCTTGGAAATGAGGACAACACAGAACAAACACAAGGCTGCACAAGCACACACATGCAGACACACACACACAAAGCCATTTTGTATCTGTAGGCTCCAAATCTCTGTCTTTACAACTGCCTTTCTGAATGAATTCATTTTTATTTTGTGTTGTTTTCAGGGTTTTTTTTAGGGGGCAAGGAAAGGGAAGATATAGGCTAGTCAACTAAACCACTGTCTGCCCTCATTATTTCAATTCAGGGACTGACAGTACAAGACTTAATATTACAATAAAGCAAAACTGGTGTCAGCAAAAAAAAAAGTTTCGATGACACACTGATATGGAACACTATGATACACTGGTAAAAACTATGTGAAAACCAGAAACACATAAGACTGCAATTTAATCTTTTTATTTGAAATATAAATATTGTTACTATCAAGCTTGACAGTATAGAAAATGTGTGCCCTGCAGCCTTCTGACAAAACAAAATTTATATTTAAAACTTCCTGAAATAATGCCTTTCATATGTGGAGTTTTGTCACATTGCAGCGGCTCTGAGCCTACCTTATGGTCCTGCACCTTTAATTATTTTATGCCTAGAAGACACATTTTAAATAGAAGAGGCGGGTTACAAGAGTTTTGACAGCTGTGGATGATTAAAATACTGACAACATGCACTATATAAAATTCCCTGAGGTTTTAGCTGGGTACTCACGCGAAAGTCAGCGATTAGATTCCCTCCCCCCCTGCCAAATCCCACCAGCATGAAATGTTCGTATCACTGGCCTGTTACCCCTTCTCTCTTTAGCCAATGCAACACCCCCCCACACTTTTTTTTTTTAAAATATCTCAAGGCCACATAGTTGAAAATCGGTCAACAAATTTGATTTAGTAATCTGTTCCCATTTAACAAATATGCAGCCAGGTTTGATGACCAGCTGTTCTGTATCATTGCATGAATGGAGGGAAGGGAAACCATTCAAAACATATGAATGGTTTTAGGTTTTATTTTCATCAAACCCCCTTACAGGAGTGTTATAACTCGGTGCTAATTTTCTGGCCTCTTGACCTACATGTCTGGGTTGTGCAAAATATTATATTATGAGGGAATAAGAGTGCTCCCCAGTCCAGAAAAACAGTAAAGTGCATTCTTAGCCTTAGCTCTGGCAGCCGCCTCCTGGCTTCACACACTTGAGTTATAAGTTTTGGATAAACTGGGATCTTACCCCTCAAGTTCTTCGAATTAAAAGCTGCATATGAAATAATATTAATCACACTGACCTTGAGCTGTAGCTACGGCTATGTCACTCTGTCCCTCTCTTCTGGTTAAGGGGTCAAGGAAATTCTAGAAGTGAATCACCTCCAAAAAATACATGAGCAATTGCAGAGTCAGACTATCTGGATGTGGGCATAAATTATTGGCTATTTTTATCACCTTTAATTCATTTTAACTTGTTTAGACACTTCTAAATGCAAGAAAAGACAATGAAGAAAATCTTATCACTGAAAGAGCAGACTTATCATTTGGACATTCCTTTTAACCCCAGAAGACAAGGCAAAGATGGATTTGGGATAAACCAGTTTCCACTCTGATGGTGGGAAAGCATCTCCTCCTTCAGTCCCATGAAGTCCCTCTCTGGCAGAGGTGAAGTTTAAGGATGGATGGGAAGGAAAAACTTCAGTACTCTAAATAAAGCATAAGTGATCCTGGGATATTGCAAGTCAGAAAGAAAAAGCAACATCAATGCTGGTGTCATGGAAAATGCAGAAAGATACCTCAAAGTTCCATAGCACACAGGGGAAAGGGGTGCAAAAAAAGAACAAGGTTCTTCTCCTTACAGTGCAGTCAGTGCAAGTTACTGAAGCAAAATTAAGAAATGAGAGTGAAAAACAGTTGAAGTTTTTGACTAAAGAAGTACGAGGACATAATAAAAATTTCCCAAATGTTCCTATTATATTTGACCAAGGCAGAAAACACTCCTTTTAACATCAATATTTGTAAAAAGAATGTTTGATATATTTTTTTTTTCTGTTAGAAATAAGGAGAGACCATCCCTCCCTTGAAAAATCAGAAATCCACCAGTTACGCAGTGCAGGAATTACCCACAGCCACAGAACGTCACACAATACTTCATTTCCTAGGAAAACATTACTGATTGCAAAGTGCATCTGGAAATGATGCCCATAAACAAGTGCCTTCATCCATGTGCCTTGAGGATTTTCAAGTGCATCAGATAAGCAAACAGGGCCTTCTTCTGCCTGCTCTGCATGTCTTTTAAAAAAATAATTGTGGAATATTTAGAGCATCCTCATCACCCCACCCTTGGGAAATGAGTTATTAAAAATGCTGGAATGCAATCTGTGTCAAAGGAGATGTTACATCAGTTGCCCTGGCCACCTGCTTTTTGTTGTTTTTCACGTTCTCAGTAAAGCAAAAGAATGAAATACATAACCTGGTGTCCTTGCCTTCAAATCTTCATTGTTAAATATAGGATACTGCTGAGTATTTTATGGCCACTGCTGTTTCCTCAAGAGACACAATACAGAGGTGCAAGCACTGGTCTGTAAAACACAGTGACCATTGGAGAAGTTCAGCCCCACAGCTCAGCTCTTTCCGGCCTCCCAGTCCATTCCATCTGTCACACTGCACATTACTGGTTGAATCATCACTTTCCAACTGGTTTTGGGTTTTCACAACGCACAGCTCCTAACGCACACGCTGATCTGTTCAGGGCCTGCCTCTCATCTTTCTTCGCACAAGTAGTTACAGCTTAGTATTTTTGCATCCAATTATGAAGAAAGATGAGACTGAAATGGGAAATAAAAAAGTGACAGTTAGAATTACAGAACAAAATGGTATTGTATGCTTGCTTGATGCTAATTGGTTTTCTTAACTGTTTAAAATCTGTAGCACAGCATAAAATAACCCAGCAGTAGTGGTCTGCCAGCCATTTTTGACACGTTTTTAGTCAATTTAATCAACTTTGTGGCAGCTCTAATACATTTTGGCTGCTGAGGATCTCAACAGACACACCACAGATGACCTCTATGGCAGAGAGAATGGGGGATGAAAGAGCAAACATATGCTTTTATGAAAGACAAAATGAGAAGCTTTGGATTTAGTGAGGTTTCCTTTTTTTTCTTAGCTTACAAAAGTGGCAATATTTAACTGTTCAATAGATGAGCTAAAGGTTCAGCACTCCTGAGTGCCACCATTACCAGTAATTTATATTTCCTTTCATGTGTTTCTGTGCATTGTTATTGATAGAAACTTTTAAAGTCAGCTCAGCTGCAACTGCAGACAGGTCACTGCCAAGGAGCAAGTGGAAATGGGAACAGCCAAGTGACAGCACACCAAAGTGATATCCTACAACTGAGTAATTCCTCAGTACACGTTACCTGGGTATGTTTCTCAGAATAAAGACTCACTAAGAGTGACCAAAAGCTGTAAAAATCTCCACGCACCAAAAATTATGATGTTAACATCATTCTGCTGCTCATTTCAGTACTGGAAGTTACAGAAGGTAAGGAGGGGGGGGAAGAAAGAGAATAAACTTTTAAATGACCTTAGACACATAACCAGATTTTCAGATTAGGCTTCGGAAGCAAGCTGGGTAATAATTTTAATATCAGCATTTTCTCTGGAGGATGATATTATGAAATAATAGACATAAGCCCAATAATAGCTATCAACTTCTTTGGAACTTTGTGAAACTCATCTTATTCACATTTGAAGCACTCTCAGATCCAGACAGCCAACTGCTGTCAAAAAGGAAGGTACATTTAAAATTGAGCACTTTGGGCTTAATTTATGTTCCCAGCTACAGCTTTTGGGATGCTGTACATTAGCTGTATATATGCTTTTACATATTTCTAAGAAAAATGGTCCTCAGAAGATGATGAATAGCATGCCTTACCAGAAAATATATGACAGGTTCTAAAAATGGTACATTTTTAAATTGGTATAGATATTTACACTTGCTCTGATCCTCTGAGATGTATATTGAAATTTGTAATATAAACAGCAAAGGGCATTCCAAGACAAGCAAATTAAAATGAATTCTACATCATTCTCTCCTGTCCTATTATTGTAAGTTCTCAAGAGGCCTACAAAAATTTGTATGTGAACTAAAAATGTATGTAAATCTAGTAAAAGTTACTTTAGAAAACCCTAATCTTTTATTAGATCACAGTGTAACTGATGTTTAAAATAAGAAGTTAGGGCTATTATCACAATATATAAACAGAGTCTGTGATAGACTATCACTAGCATGCTGTATCCTTATAACATTTTACATTGTGCTTTCCTACATGTATTAAAATGTATATATCACCATCAATTCAGGATGAAAGGTCTTTATTTTTTTAGAAAGTAATACCATCCCCATCTCTAAGAAAGAGCTATTTATCACCATCTGATAAAACCAATGCTCATTCTTAGTCTCTTGGCAGTAGCTTTTACTCTTTCCTCCTGGGCTGCTGTTCTCAGGTAATAACCTGGGCCTGGGTAGGAGCTCCCCAGCCTTGGAATCGTTAGTAGTGCCAGACCCCCCCTTAACATCTGTCTACCCTGTTCTGGAAATGCTCTGATGAAGTCTGCATCATTACTCAATTCCCCTTGTGGTTAGAAAGTTTTCCTCCCAGTCATCCTAATGCATCTTGGCTGAAAATTAAATTGGTTTCTTTTGAATTCCCTCAAGTGGAGGGAGAACAATAAGCACCAGCCTTTGCGTAACTTTCTCATATTGGAAAGACTATCACGATGATTTCTCTGTAGGTTTATCAGTTCCCACAACTTTTCTTCATAGATCGCATTCTATAAATTTCAGATTTTCCTGTCACACTCCACTCAATTTAATACGCTTTCTTGATATGTAAAATATGGTGCCCAGTGCTGTTCTTTAGCTGTGCACACTCCACTGGATTTTTTTTTTTCCACAAGGACATTATGTGTGACAAAACCAAAAGCTGAAATCAGGATAATTCAGCAACATCTCACCCCTTTCCCCAGGCTAGTTATTCTTTCAGAGAAAGAAATCAGATGGATTTGCTGAGAACAAATCACTTCAATCTTACATTATCTTTTACAACCCTCTTATCATCTGAATAGTTAGAAAGATTTTTTTTTTTTAAGACTTGTTCCAGTGTATTTTCAGGAAAAGTGATTGGGCTGACTGGTTTATGAATTCCAGAACCCTTGCTTTTTTTCTTTTAAAAAGGTACATAGAACACTTATACTTTTCCCATGCTTATGGCTTCCCTCATCCTCTAAAATTCTCAGAATATGATTTAGTATTTGCTGAACAGAAACCCACGCTGGTGGTTCATTCCTATGAAATGGAATGATTGATGGACTCATTCTAAGAACTTCCTAGAGAGCGAAACAGCTAAAAATTCAAACTGAATTTACAGAAGCCATCCAGCTTCCCACTCCAAGCAAATCTATAGGTGAAGGTTCCCACCACAGGTCAGGCAGTGCCCCACATGGTCATACACGTCTCTGATTCCTGGCTCTGCATATTCAAGGATGAGCAAATTCATGGAGTTAAATTGTCAGTAAAATAACTATAGGGGGAAAAAGATGCTCTTAAAGATGCCAGAGTGTGCAGCTTCAAGAGATTGGAGAGGTCAGTGATACCCTCCAGCAGCTGATGGTTATTAGGTCGGTTTTCCTACAAAGTGTTATCTCACCAAAGCAGTGCAAGGGTAACACCATCAAATTCTGGCTTATTAGAAAGAAAAAAAAGAAAGAATTCAAAGCTGAAGAATACCAGCAGAGTCCAGATCTCCAAAAGCTTTGACTTTGGGGTTTTATGCTCATTACTGTAGCATTTCAAGATGTTTCCTTCTATCCAACACATCTCTTCCACTGGTGTCCCAGCCTTGAGTGCTCCTTGAGTGCACAGCATATCATTCACACTGTCATTTGATTATTGTAAATACACATCACTTCTAAATAAACTCATAAGCACTCAAAAACTGGTATGTATGACAGCTCTTCAGAGCCCTTAAAGTTGTAAACACACTGATACGAGCAACAATTTACAAGCTACGGATCACTCCTGAGGTGGAGTGTAGAGACTGCCAGAAAAAATAATGTAAATACCATTTCCTGAGTTGCAAGAAAATTACCCTTTTCTGTTCTTCTCCAACAGTATCACCCTGGCAGTCCCTCACAGGTACCACAGCAAGGTCACACCTCAGTCAACACGGCTGTCACTCCTTCTGTGTCCCAAGGAACAGGAGAGAGAAGTGAGAACCAGAGCTAGGGACCTGGTCCCAGCCTTGCCACCACTTCCCCACCGTGTTTCTGGCAGTGGACTGGAAACATCACTGCAGTTATAAGGTTCCATATGTGAGTAAGGTGGTTGCAGGATGGGTTTCAGGTTTGTGCTCAGCTGAAGGGAAACTTTAGTAATGGAAGGCAGGCAACTTGAACCCTTCAGCAAGCATTAAATGCCCTTAATTAAAAAAAAAAAAAGAAATTGCTGTCTTTTTGAGCTGCCCCATCTGAATAGTTGTAAGGTACCATGGGAAAAAGAAGTTTTTATGAAGAGCTGATTCATGTGTTATGTCACTTGTGCACTAAAGACTATGTTATCTTCTGAAATTATAGAAAGGAGGAGGATACTTTTCGTAATTGTTGGCTACTCGGGCGACTGAAAGACAGTATGTTTCTCTGGGTACAACTAATTCTGTTTGTGGTTTCAGAGACCACTGCCAATATTTCAATAACATATATACATTACGAACTGCTACAGCTGGCAAGGTGTATCTGTGCTGTCTATTCCAGGGAAGGATTTTGCTGCCTATTCAAAATGAATAGATTCAGAAGTAGAATCCAGCATGGAAAATGAAGGAAGGTCAGGGGAAGGGTAATATTTACGGAAGATTGAGCATTTTAGTGTGCTACTGGCTTCAGGGTCTGCTCTCCCTAAAAATACCGGGTTTTGTGCACTGGAGTGCTGAGGAGACAGAGAATAAGTAAAGCATTTGTTTGAACCTCCACCAACAGGCAGTTGCTTAGCATTCAAAAGAGAAAAGAAAAGGAACCTCTACATTTTATGCTGCTCTAGAGCAGAAACATTTTACCCAAATAAGAAACCAAATAAGGGCTTTTCAACTGACAAGAGCAAAGCGCTCTGACACACACCTTGGTGTCGGCACTCGTACGGCAGACGCGTCTTTCTGGAACGCCTCCCGGTGTTGGGGGACAGCATGGAACAAGTGCATGGAGAGTCGTGAGACAGTTCTAAAGGATGGATCAAGTGCACCAGAGGGTTGTAAGATGGTCTGAAGGCTTGAGAGAGACATGGGGGTGGGTATTTGATACCGCTCAAGAATTGCCAGCCGCAATTAAGATGCAAATAAACAGTGAGAGTTAACACTCCAAGGCTGAATTAATTTTCTGGAAATACATGAGTGCTGGTGAGCTGAAGAATGTGGGAGAACTATGCAGTGCCAACAGCTGCCTGGTTCAAATAGGTTCAAATTGTTCTCTGCCATGTAAATAACAGAACTACAAAAAACTCTCGTCCTGCTGTGACCAAGCATTCATTGAACCAATGTTTGTGGCCTGAGCATACCCAGCCTCTAAACAACATTATCTTTCCATGTTGGTAGTCAAATGTGTGTGGTCAAAGACTGAATGGACATGAATGCTACATAACAGAACTTCATTTCTCCACCTACAGAGCCATTTTGATAGAAAAGAGGATAAAAATACAAAGTCCTGTAAATAAAGAAATACGAAAAACTGTCATTACTAGCAACCAGAAGAAAACAATTTTCAGAGCTTCCGATTATCAGTCTTTAAGCATTAAACTCAGCGGTGGGAGGACACAGGGGAAGCAGCACAACAAAGTAAAAACAGTAATCCTAAAAACACCCTTGCAGATTGCAGCAAGGAAACCCATGGATTGGGTAAGAATGAGAAGGAATTGAAGCACTTTTCTTCTTCATAGCACAGTGCTTTGGGTCCCTGATGCAAAACACATGGGCACCATGTCCCTGCTCTTCCACACCCTTCCAGAGGCTGAGGCCTCCCACAGGAACATTTTTAGGATGACAGTGGCCAAAAAATAAAAACAATTTACATATTTGCTCAGTGGCTCTTCTGGAGTTCCTACTAATATCAGTTAATCACAAGTGGGCTATACCCTGTATTTCCTAACCCCAACTTAGAACTGATTTCTGTCTTGGTTAATTCAATGAGCAAACTTGTGTTTGCTTTAGTTGGAACATATTGGACCTCTGACTCCTCAGACTTATTTACACGTGCCTGGGAGCAAAATTCCAGTTATATATCTACATTAGCTCTGCAGCTCCTCTTTCCATACCAGGCATAACTTTTCTCACGTCCACAAACCTACCTGAGCAAGAAATGAGCAGTGCTCCAAGGTTCAAGGATTGACAAGCAGGTCCTGCTCCCTGCTCTGTTTCGATGCACATTTTTTTTTTTCCTGCAGTAAATAAAGCAACTTACAGGAAGCTACCAGTAGTGGAAAGTTGTAATTCATTGGAAAAGAATCTGTGCTTTAAGGAACAGGCACCTTCTTACTGGATCTTAAATAATATATCACATAATGCAATTATTCTATGTCTCCTGGTCATCACATGGTCTTGAGGAAATCACAGTCAGATTTTTAATATTGACTGTGTAAGGATCCTATGGAATTACAGGCTATATAGAACTATTCTTGTCTGCATAACCAAACCTCTCACCAGAACAAGCAATTTTTATTAAAAATTATGATCCGTCCTCCATTTCACACATACACACATAAAAATAAAATGCAATAAGCATTTTTTGGGATGGTTGCTTACCCAAAACATACCAGACAATTACACGGTATGCTGTTTTAATTAGCAAATCTCCCTCTCAATAGGTCCCATTTGAAATGTGTGACACTCCTCTGTACCCCATGGCTGGAGTAGAGTTTTATTACAATCACTTCTCCAGTCAAAGAACATTGCCATTTTTTCCTAGATCAGACACCTGCTATCAATTTGAATGGTATCTGATTGAATATTTGTGCAGGAAGGACAAGAATCAATTATTCATGAGTACTAAACAATAGACTGTATAAACACAGTTCATGAACCTGAATCCTTTACAACCCAGCTTATCTTCGATACATTTACAAGGGCAGTCACATCTTTTAAACAAGGGACATATTTAAGGCCCCCAAAAAAGGGGGAGGTATAAAAGAGGAAACATGTTTTTGTTAAAGAAAATGTGAGGTGTTTTGGATTAGGTGGAGTTTCTGTTCTTCTGCTTATAAAAGTGGTAATATTTAACTGTTTAACTAAATTTAACTAAACAGCTCATGTGACAGACAATTCCCTGAGTGCTCCCAGCTCATATTCTGCTGAACCAGGCCATTTGGGTAATTTAACTGAACACAAAAATATATGCAACTATTGGATCCTTACCCATGAGTCTTGTATGAGTTTTGGACTCCTACCTTTTCTTGGCAATTTAGCAGAACAAAACATTTTGAGGTTCTCCTGTCACTGGGTCTTCTCCACTGCAGGAACCTGTGTTGTTTCCCTGGCAGCCTCTTCACTTTTAGGTTTCCAGAACAGTTCAATTATCTCAGCTGGCTCTGCAGTGCTGATCTGGTTGGATTCATGCCAGCTGAAATCCTGCACCTTGGTGTCTCAGCTGAGTGTGGTAATACAAACGTGGCTGATGTCAGATGGGGGAAAGCCCGATCCACACTTCCAGGGAAAATGCAATCCTGACATCATGCTGGAACGATACAGTAGAGACCAGTAAATAATGTATTCTGTTAAAAAAACTTCCTCTCTCCAAACAAGGCTGTTAATGTTGCTGTCATGTTTAATACATTTTTATGCATACTCCTTTTATTTTCTGGGCTGGTTTTGCCCGGGGTAGAGCTAGTTTTCTTTGTAGTAGCCGGTATGGGGCGTGATTTGGATTTGTGCTGAAAACAGTGTTGATAATTCAGGGATGTTTTTGTTATTTCTGAGCAGAACTTATACAGAATCAAGGCCTTTTCTGCTCCTCACCCCACCAGTGAGGAGACGACAAGGGATTATGAGGGGACACAGCTGGAACAGCTGATCCCAACTGACCCAAGGGATATTCCAGGGCATGTGGAAACGTATTGCAGCATATAAAACTGAGAGAAGAAGAAGGAAGGGGGGATGTTTGGTGTGATGGAACCCTGCTTTCCTGGGAATGGTTGGACACCTGCCTGCCGTGGGAAGTGGTGAATGAACTCCTTGTTTTGCTTTGCTTGCTTGTGTGGCTTTTGCTTAACCTATTAAAATTATCTCAACCCACAATATTTCGCACTTTTATTCTTCCAATTCTTTTTCCCATTCCACTGGTGGGGGAGAGGGAGAGATCAGTTCTGTGAGGTTTATTTGCCAGCTGGGGTTAAACCACAACATTTTCTTATGGCAATGGTTTATATTTCAATGTTTAAAGCATGTGACATTCTGGAATTACAGCATCCATATTTAAAGTTCCAAGATTACAGCTTCTAGTGGTGAGTGCTTGAACTCTCATGAAATACAATTTGATTTAAAAATCAATCCTCCAATTGAGTATAAAAAGGCACCTCGTGCTGTTTATTTGTTTTTATGGAAAATAATACAGGCAATTAATTTCTTTCATACCTTAAGTGTCTGAGTTATGAAAGTCTATAATGCAACATGGCATGCTTGATGAATAACAGCTGAGGTGATTTAGTTTAGAGGAAGTGATTGGCAGTTAGTGATTTTGATAAAAAACTTGTGTGATATGCAACGGGCACCTCATCTGTGCAGCCAATTCACTGAAAACAAACTCAGAGTGAATAAAATTTCTATCATGTTACGTTTTATGCTGGGGAATGAGATAGAAGGAGGAGGAGGATGTAATTCTTTCCTAGATCTAGTAGCTGCTGCTTTAAGAAAAAAATGACAAGGTTATGGGTTCTCCCTCTGCCATGCACCTCCTTCATAAATTTTAGCATTAAATTATAAATAAAAGATATGAGGACTCAGCTCAATGAGAAATATGTCTGGATTTTGGCACTGTAAAGGTCTGCACAAATCCATACAAGCTGCTTAACATTGATTTTCTTTGGCGTCTTTCGCAGCCCTATGCGGTCTTCGCAGTGCAGAAGGCAGACATGCCTTTTATTGTATCAGGCCCTTTGCCATTAATTACAGACATGCCTTTCCTTAATGGCTGGGCACAACTGGCCTGTTGATCCCCTGGCTGGATCACCAGAGGATGGAATGAGCAGCACGGATTGGGTCTATGGACCATTTGCTGTTCCTGGCCTCCCTCTTCTCCCCATCCTCTTTGCTCTTTGCCGATGGGAGGCTGGGGCCGGAACCTCAATGGGCCAAGTTTTCCTCGCTCCCCTCTCCTTCTGCACCAGTTTATTCAAAGCAGAAGTAACCCAACACACATCTCCACTCACCTTCAAGTAGAGGTCAGTGGGGAAAGCAAGAGGAAAGACTCATCTTTCACACACCTGGAAGTGAAAAACTCCACAGCAAAGCCAATATTAACCTCTCACTCAATGTGGAGAGCTAACCAAACCGCCTGAGTCTGCAGAACTGAGTGGAAAAGTTGGGGGGAAAAAAAAAAAGTTTTCTTGTGGTATTTTCACATCTTTACTCTGGCACTGGCTAGAAAAGTAAATGGTCTTGGTGGTTGGTGCACAGGGCCAGGAGTGAGGAGCCCTGGGCTCTACTCATGCCTCTGCTACTGACTCACTGAAGCAAACTGCACAAAATTCTTGAAAAGCATTTGTTAATTTTGGGAGCCTAATTTTGTGCATAAACAAGTAGAGACATGTGGGCACTGAGAACCTACTGCTTTTTATAAAGCCAGAGAGAGATTCTGGCGTACACTGCACCACTGTCAGCCACCCAGACCAAGATCTAGGCCTTAATTTTGCAAGACACAAAGCATTCTTCCGTCTGAGTCACAAAGATCAGAGCTCCTCCTGTACCCAAGAAAGATTCTTCCAGAAGATGCAGGACTTGGTATTGAATCATTACACCAAAAAATTACTGGACACATGAGCTTGAGCAATCCCTGTTTCTCTCACCTGCTGAATGGGCATTAAATACGGGTCATAAAAGTCCTTTGACCTCCTGTTCTGGTGTGCCAGAAAACCTGACAGTTCCTCAGGATAAGATCTGTTTCAGAATAACAAAGTTTGCTATACCATTTTAAAGAACCTTAGAAGATGGTTTGATTCAGGTCTGTGCATCTTTCAACAAATGTTTTTTAGAGGATAATTTTAATTTTTTCAGTATTCCCTTGTGTATGACAGATATGTTGAATTGCTTTTCTTCATAAACCTTTCATATCAATTGCATCCTCCTGGTTAAATTGTGCCTCTTGAGCAAGGGCTACTGAAACATGTATCTGATTGGGAAAAACCCGTGTTCATGTTAATTTCATGTTTTATTTATTTTTACTTAACTTTGACATATTTCCTGGAAGATCTATCAATAATAGCCCATCTCCATGATTGGTTCATCCAAATAATGACTGTGGAGCATGTAAAACAAATTGGGCAAGACCCTGCACGAAGAGCAGGAGGTAGAGCTCTCATCAAAATCAATTCTCTTTCAGATATAAAAGGTCACTGATAATTATGCGCATGAATCTAATAATGAAATTTGCCTCATTGAGTGGTATTACCTCTTCACTTGCAATCACACAGTAAACAGGAAAAAGACAGAATTGACTGAAACATCCTTGCTGTTGTCCTACCAGCTGAACACCGTGTTTCTGTCCACAACTCACTTTCTGCTGAATTGCCAGCATTCAGCACTTCAAAACTCGATGCATTTTCTTTGCCCAGGGCAGATTACACATGGCATGTTTTTCCCCTCAACTGACTTTAGAATTCTTGTGCTCCTGGAGAATTTTCCTCCAGATTTATTCAAATCACTAGGGAATTTAGTTGCTAATTGAAGAAAAACATGGTGTTTCACTATTAAGATCTAGATGTGAAGTCCTGAATCTCTTTCTGAAATGCAGAGGAAGGTTTTGTGTTCAGGGGCTCTGCCTGGTCTGCCATGGTGCTAACAGGTCCCACATTGTCACGCTGCTAGTCTCCATTGGAATGCCCTCATCTCCAAGGGACAAAGGTATTTCATCACCTCTACTTCTTTCCACCCTCTGAGCAAATCATTAAGAAAAAAAAAAATGTAAACAGCCAAATAGATGCTATTGCTCCATGAGCAGAACACAATCAATAATATTGTTACAATTAATATTTGAGAGAAATATGTTTAGAGAAAACAAGAAATGAGAAAATCTAATCAACCATGTCTTAAAACGCCTGGTGAACATGTCCCCGGCCTTATGTCCTTCATGGAAATTGTGCTTATGCAACAGATAACTCAGCAATGCAGTCAATAACTGGCAAACTTGATACTTCCAAAGGCTCTAAGGGGGAATGTCAACCAACACTGATGAGCAGCTTTGAACCCCTGCCCTTTCAGATGCAGGCTGACAAGCTAACAGGCTTTTCTTCCTCAATAGGGAAGAGGGTTTTCATAGCCTGTATTCCTACAAATAAAACGCAATCCAAAAGTGCTGGGCACATGCCACATTTCTTAAAAGGGTAAAATTACCAGCGCCTCTTGATACACTGCAGGATGCCGATGTATGTTTGTACTCAGTGTGGTTTTTCCAGTGGGAAAAAAAAAAGGGAACAAAAAAAAAATCCATGGAATCTCTTACGCATGGGAAAATACATCCATTCGGCAGAGAAGCAAAATGGAGTCCACTTGAGTTAATTTCTCCTCACTTACTTATATTTAACTCTGCAATAACGGTCCTTTGAAATAGCTTGGCATTATCTCTTGGAATTAAAACACTGCTGGATAGCAACTGGAAGTGTTTTTTCCTTGTGGCTCTGAGAAGGGGGACCCCTTTATTTCTCAAACAGCAGCAGAGGCAAACCAAGAAGGATTCTGTTGGGCTGCTCAGGCAAAGAGATTAAAGGAGGTCTACTGGTGACTCAGGTGTGTTACTCAGGGTGAAGTTATGTATTTACTCCTTCAGTGTGACAAACTCTATCAGAATGTCACCACAGTGACACACACCTACAGTCAAAAAGATCTTGGGGTCAACAGACCTATAAAGGCCATGTCACTTGGCTGCACTCATCTCTAGTCTAGGGGCAGGATCTTCTACCTGTAAATCAGAGCAACCATCTTAAAGCCCCTACAGAAACACCACTTCATATTCTGGTTTCCAGATTCCTTTGTATACATTTAATTACTTTGAGAAATGGTCGTTATTCATTGCTTCAAAAGAAGAGAAAAGACCTGAAAAGCATCTAGGTAAGATTAAGAAAAGGGATAATGTCCTTAACCCTCTCAGGCACAGATTCTACAGCTCTTATTTCTCTCTTTTTCTCAGGTTGCCCTATGTTTCCATAGCTACAAATATTATTTGTGACTGGAAATTATGCACTCTTTTTATCCCCCTACCCCATAAACATCTATTTGAATTTTAAATTTAATTCTAAGGGTTGGGTGATTCTCTTGGTTGTTGTTCACAAGTACAATATTTCCATCATGTTGTAAAAACTGTAAGTATTTTCAATATTTGAAAACTGAGCAAAAGCGTAGGCTCTGTAATTTTGAGAAGTGGACTTCAGTCAAGTTTAGGATAGAATCCCACAGAATGTGTTCTTCAGCAACTCTGTTGTTTGTATTGAGATATCTGGTAAAGTCTTTTGGGAAAACATACCACATATCTCTTTAAGGTCCAACCAAAATATCATCTATCCTGCCCTCAGTACAACAGCCTTACTGGGATAAATAGTTTGGGGAGGAAAAAAAAATCTTCCACTGTAAATCATACTAACCAAACACTGCTGGGCCAAATTCTCTACCCTCTACTCCAGTGAGATGCTGTTAGTTCAACAGGGAGTCTGATCACTGGACAAAATTTAGGAGGTTAAAATTAAGACAACATAACTGCGGTCCTCTAAGAAACTATTCTGTTCTTATTTTCTTGCCTCTCTTTTTCTTGGCACCGGGGGACTTTGGGTCAGAGCTAAACAGCTTATGAACTCATTTCCTAAAATTTTCAGTCTCCCAAAAGCTTGCTTTCCTTGGATTATTTTTAATTCAGTCAATTTGTAACACATATTCAGACTGTATCCTCCACAATATTTTATGATAAATCCCATTCAATTTCATATGTACGGTTGCAAGCTTTATTGCTTAACAAACATTTCATCTACTCTCCCATAATTTATATCTGAATGGGTTTATTATAGACATTGCATTTCATTCATTGTGCAGTTAATTCTGCAACATGCTGCCTGTTTTCTGTATGGCCGCTCTACCATTATGTGCTTTCAGTACAATTGAATTTTTCCTTGGGAGCTTTATGAAACAGTTTATGAATATGTAATACAAATTGTATTAACAAGGCAAATGTACTTTTTATTCCTTTTGTGAGCATTTCCAGTCAATGACTAGTAAGAGAACAAGCATAGTAGCACATCTCCCTCAATTCCTATTCACCAAGGCTACCCATGCAATATTATTTTTAAAAGGCTCATCACTTCAAAAAAACAAAGATGTTTAAGAATCTTGGTTGGTGCTGCCATCACTCCCCGGAAAGGAACACAAGAAAGCTTTCTAACAAGACTTCTCTCTTTGTGGGGACTTCCCTCTTTCTCCTCTGGTAAAAGGATATTTGGCAGAGGCTATCTTGAAAAGGCATCCCCCTCTATCACCTCCATTTCAGGCAGTCCATTGCCTTGATTGCCATCATGTGTTTGCTTTTCATTAACACCCAGAAACACCAGTCCTGTTACATCACATGCCTATTTGCATATTAAAACAGAGGCAATCCTTGCCCTAGAGCTGTGATTGACCATTCACGTCTTGTGAGACAAGCAGTGGACATGATCAAAGAACGGGAGGAAGAACAGGGTCAGAGAGAGTTACAACATATATGACATTTCCTGTGGGTTCACCAGCTGCTAGAGGGACTGTATCATGTGAGGAGGAGATAGAGATGACGTTAAATGGCCACACAAAATTTTAAGGGAGCTCCTAGAATGACAGTCACCACATTCATATGCTTGCAAAAGAGCAGCAATGTGTTTCTTTACCAAAATTAGTTTGTTTCCATTTGATAGAAAGCAATTTGCACACTTAGAAGTGAAGTCAGGCCCTTGGCTTCTGAGAACACGTGAAGCTTCCATACAAAGGGAGGTAGAGGCTTATTTTACATGACAACCTCAGAGGCCACCACAACACCCTTGTTAAACCTCACAGGGGGATTTGCTACTGCACTTTACCTGCTCGTGCACTTTCTAAATCTTCAGATCCGTCTCTGATTTGAGAACACTTAAAACCCTGATAAAAACTCCAATTAAAAACCCCATCCTTCCCCTCACCATCTTGGCCAGCCCACTTTCTAGAACAAAACTGTGTCCAGGCACTGGCTGATGACTAATGGTTTGCCATATGTTCTTACTTACAAAGCAGGGGATTAATTCCTCAGCGACATGATGGGAAGGCTAGAGTCTCCAGCAGGAAATAACGTGGTACTGACAGAAAAATAAAGGAAATGGGAAAAGTCTGAATATATTTCTGCTCGACTGTACAGATTATGAGAAGGGACAGTGCAAAAAAAAAATTGCTGCTGGAATTGTGACTCTTTTGAAATCTGCCCATGGGCTCAGTAATGTCCGTACTATCTGTAGTGGGAGGAAAGCAGTGCTTAGTAGGGTTGGTTTCCTCACAGTATTTAAGATATAACAGAAATACAGCAAGGTGGATTATAGACTAAGGTTTGGCTGGCTTCTGCTTTCAGAACCCCTGACATATGCTTGGAAGAAAATCCCTTGGTGTCACTCTAGATCTCTGGAGTTAGCCTGGATTTGCAGGGAAACCATCAAGAATGAAGAGCAAGTAAAAGTACAAGAAGGGACTCTCACACAACTCCTGTGCTTGTAGAAGCACTCCTATTTTAGGAAAGAGCCCTGCTTCTAAAGAAGGGAGCTTCTGATCTGCCTTGCATATGCAAAGTGGGGTTCAGTACTGAAACACTCAAGCAGAGCATCTTGTGTTTTTCTAGATTAGATTCGTGGAAGGACTCAGAATTAGCAGCGTGCATTGCTGAGCCATACCCACTCCTTATTAAATTCCTCCAATGACAATTTTACTGGTGTTTTATATTAGTGTTAACAAAGGACCTGAATAAGATGTAAGAAACGTTATATTTTAAATAAAAGTCCAGGTAATGTGCCACTGGGGACCTCAGGATCAAATGAGCTTTTATATTTTTATGTAGAATGTAATCACTTTTTTCATTATTGTGGTTGCTACATTACTGTTATTAAAGAGTTTATTACCCTGTGGGGGATACTGCTCGTTGGAATCACGTGCTTGCAGACCAGCAGAGACAGTGTGGCTTCAACCCTTAATTCATGATACAGCCACGGGACAACAAAATGTCAGTACACTGGGACTGGTGTGACACGCTGGGTACCCAGTAGAATCCCACTTGTACCAGGCAGTCAGACATACCTGCAGCTGGAACTGGAAAATCATTGTTATATGATCATCTGATTTGCAGGCCTTTAGTACATGCTGGGTTTCTAGCAGGCTTCCAGGGAAACTGGCCAAAATAGAGCATGTGGGGAGAGGGCAAATTGGCCAAAAAAAAAGGCAAGATATTACAAGAAATGGAAAATTACCTAACGGGCCACTTATCCCTATTCAAACTTTGGAAAACCTTAGAACTTCTCCCTAGACTGCAACATAGCTATCATTTATTACCAAGGTGACCTTCATCCCTCTCCTGACAACACTGTGCTTTCATCAGAATTATTTTTTGAGAGAAGTCAATTTATTAGAAGACCCACTGAAGCCCCACTTTAGAAGGATTCCCACTGATTTCTATCAGCAAGCACCACAGTGAACGTGACAGATAAAAAGGGACGTACTGGGACATACTGGCTCCTCACACATCAAATACGTCTTCTTCTACCTCAGCTCCAGCCTGCATTCATGAGACTGTCATAGAGGAGGGTGGTTCATTCCACGAGGTTTGAGTTTCTACACTTCCCATAGTCCCAGGCCAATCATAAAGTTAAATGCATACATCGAAGAAAGAAAACTTTATCACTCAAGTCTCCTCCTTGAGACTCCTGTGATGTTTAAAAATGGGTGGTGCTATTCCTTGGCATTTTGCTGGTTTTCAAAGGGACAGATATGTCAACACTGGAATGCAAAACATCTAAAGACAAGTCTATTAAGTGTGTCCATATCATTACCTGTTGCTTCACTGAGACAAGGAAGGAATCTCTTTGAGGAAGTTGGACAGGAATGTTTTATCCAACCACCTTAAGGAATGCAAGTGATCCATACTGCCCAAAATACTACGCCTTCATCTCGTAACTAGAAAAATAACCTCGCTTAATTTTCTATGACTAACTGTTAAATAAATACCTGTCCTGAGCACAGGAAAAAATGATTCCTCAGTTCCACACGCAGTGGCTACTCTGCTTCCATGTCATGATGGAATCGGTGGTTCTGAGCATACAAAATCCATACATATCATTACAACACAGGAAAACTGAATATCCTGGGACATAAATACTCAAGAGGGCATTATCCGGGGTATTACCATTTATCAAAAATTTATCCGTCTTTCAAAACGTTGATCTTGGATTTCACGTCTAATTAGTGCATGTACACAAAATGAACTCAGCCTTAACGCAGCCCCACAAGTGGGAGCCACTCCCTGTCCTTGTACACCCATTCACACATCACACATCGTGCAGCTCATAAACCCTGTCACACACTAACGAGATCCAAATAATGCAGAATCTACAAAGTAGTAACATCTGTAGTTTGACTATCTAGCTTAAGTCACAGGGATTAACACTCCCCACAGCTCTAGGAACACCCCAATCATGCACAGGGATCACAGAATTGTGGTCATCTTGCACTGCCTGGCTGACCAAGTGATTTTAATTTTCTTTTGGGATAGATATTGGATCTTACAGACCACTGGTCTGTTGCCTTATAAAATGAAAGAATTCTGCTACCCCTGTATTATCTCTGTCCCCTCATTATGCCCTTTTTTGTGTGTAAGAGGCAGGAAAATAATGCTTTAAAGTGAAAAATTTAGCATTAGAAAGAAAAAGCAAAAAGCTATCTCAAGACCCTCCTGGACAGAGCTTTGGTCTTCATTTTAATGACTGTTCCACAGCCTTGTTTAACAAAATCCTATGACTAGGAGATAACCTCACAAATCCAAGCATATCTGCAAATGGACTGTTGGAAAGAGATTACAAAATGTCTTCAACAAGCTTTCAATTAAAAAAAAAAAAAAGAAAGCCCAAAAATTCTGGATGAACAGGTTGCAGTTTTTCCTTTTTTTCCTGGATATTTTAAAAGAATATTAGAAATGTGATAACGAAGCAGCACTTTTTTAAACCCCCACTATCATACTGCATTTCCAATACATGTGTATGTGTGCCCTGAAATTTAATAGATAGATTATTTCATTACCATTTTTTTAAGGAACAAGAAGAAATGATAAGATTCTTTTCACTGACTTCTACAGGCTTCCATAGATCACCCAAGAGAGCACCACAGAAGAACAGTATTTCAATAATCCCTACTTTGAGTAACAGTTTGAACATAAAAGATTACTGTGCTGAAGGCAGCCAGTGGACATATTTCATACTATCACGGTAGCTTTCTTTCTTATCACTTTATTCCATGATATCATCTCCCTTGGAAAAATAAGACTGTATGATATTTCTGTCTCCTGGAGTTGAGAGGAGCGTAACGATTCTATCTGGTTTAATACACGACAGTGCTCTTACATCAGTTTTCTGTGAAAATGTAGAAAATCCAAGGCAAGGATTTCAAGGAAAGAAGCCCACATACAATGTTCGTCCTGCCTGTGTTTGGCTTTCTCCTTTTCTGCAGATTTTCCACCACTGCCAGAGAGCGCTGGCCTAACCCTTTCTACAGAAAGAATAATCGTAAATCTGCATGAAGTTCATGATGATTAGTTTCTCTTGGAGCCGGGCCAAGGAATAAGCCTTTCTCCAATACAGACTTCACATGCTGGCTCTGTCAAGAATTCATTTATTAATCCTTTCGATCAAGCCTGGATTAAGTCATCCAGGGGCCCTAATGACATCAAGTAACTCTGTGCCTCGAGGTACACCTCCCAGGTGAAAAATCTCCAGAGCAGCAAGTCGAGGTTACCCTGAACATGGCCAATGTTTATCTTTACTCAATCCTAGGACACCTGTGTCAGGCTATGCGTGCACAGGCATCACTTGTGCCCTTGTGGGCACCCACAGGCTGGGCTGAGTTTGAGGCCAGGGCACACCACACGACCGTGCCCCAGGTTGCAGGAAAGTTTGAAAGGTACAATGTGTTGGAAAGGATAATGTAACCAAAGAGGAGAGGATGAGGTCTGAGAAATCCAATAGTGGACCTAAGAGTTTCTTTACTCCTATCCTTTTATTCTAGAAGTACAGCCATGAAAAGATCTTAGCAGCTACTCAATGAGTAAAAATCTACAGACCTCCTTCCCCATGCATAGCATTATTTTTGTATCAAAGGCAATCATACTTTGATTCAGCTTCTACTTCCTATAAGCTGTATTAAAACTCTGTCACTCCATTTCCTAAATGTTCAGCTGAAAATTGGTTTCTTTGGCTTTTAGCCCCTACAAGTTTCACTGTTTAAATTCCTTGTCTTTCACTTTAAAATTCAGATTTAAAGGTTGATATTCAACTTCAGAAGCAAGATTAAGCTAAAAAACCAATTTCCACCTTCTTTTATCTATTTGGCTGCTTCATTTCAAAGGAATTAGCAAGATTTTCCTGTTGCAGAAGTCCCACCTGGTCCAACTTGCCTGCAAGGTGAGTGTCTCCTCTCAAATGCAGCTGAGTTCAAAGCCATCCCTCTCCCCCTTCCCACCACATCCCCCTCTCCAATCCAGGCAAGATTTGCTGCAAACATTTCACAGAGCTCTAACGTTGTGTGAACTCCTGCAGAATTATTGTTGTTCCAGGAGTGTCCTGGGGGATTTTCAGAGCTGCTGTGAGACAGTGATATCCCTTGTGGAGGACTAATAGACTGTCACTGTTTCCACTGGGAACAATGAAGGTCAGACATGCCAGCTAACCTGTGTTAACACGTAACTTCCTCGCTCTGCTCAGGCACAGCTCTGAAAATAACACCGTGCCTAGATACCCCTGCCTGCCATCTCATTGAGATCACATCGAATCAGCCCTAATAATGCAGTCTTTTTGCTCCAGCCCAGTCCCTGATGAACCCACCCAGCAGCCCCACAGGGTCTGCTGCTCTGGTCGCTCCGTCAGAAAGTGTCAAAGGACGGGAGGGGAGATGCAGGGCAGGAGGAAAGGGTCCCTGCTCAAAGTGTCTGTCCCAGCAGCTCAGCCCTGAGCCCTTCTCTCATCCTGCAGCACACCCCTACCACTGCCTGTTTGAGCACTTGCTTTTATAACCTTAGCAACTAACTCGTGTTCATTCATTTTAACTCCTTGTTTGCCAAGTCCTCTAAAAACTGTGTGGTTTGTTTGGTTTTTTTTTCCATCAAGCCACCCCTTCATTTTGGTATTTGGGTTTGCTTTTTACCTTTCATTTGGAGTTCTTCCAGAAGAAACAGACTGTGCATGTTCACAACATGGCAAAGAATGGTGGATGAGTTTTGCACCCTCTGCATTTTGAAACTGGGATTCTGCTGAACAGCAGCAGATTCAGGGGACACTCACCCAGGAGTCACTGCCATCCTTCTTCAACTAATACTCTGTAAAAGATAAAGATTTGGTTGACATGTACACTTGCAGGTGATAGCCAGCATTTTATTTCAACACATCTGTAAGCATCTGTTGAACTTTCACTTCCCAGTGCAAAAACTGCAGGAGCAAGTGAAAAGCTGGGGGGGGAAACGGGAGATTGAGAAGTTTTAACAGGAAGAACTGCAATTCATAAATATTATGACTACAAGGGAAAATGAACCACAGCTTGATCACACAACAAGAATAGCAATTAGGAACAATTGTTGAATTTAGTTTAGGTATGCAGCATACGTAGGTAAATACACTGAATGCTAATGGTTTTATAATAGTCTTATTAATTCACACACATAGTTAATGTTTAAGATAAACTCCCCATCTTTAGAGTAATTTATGCATTCCACTTTTATAGAATTCCAATTGAATGAATATGAACATAATCATTTTGCACAAACGTTCTCTAAGGAGTGTGCAGAGAGTCTGAGGCAATGCTGAGGCTCCCCACAGCTTTATTCATAATGGATCAGTCTATTCATTCCTTATTAATTTAATGGAGTACAACTGAGCAGTCTAGCAGCTTGAGCTTATGAGTGTTTCACAAATGGGGCTTTTTGCCTGTAATCGCTTAATCCTACTGGCTAGGCCTCATAAATTGAATAAAGGAGCGAACTAGGTTTTAATTAAGTCTAAGGAATGAGCTTGTCTGAAGGATACTTCAGCCTCTTAAGATCACAGTGGTGAAGTGTGTTTGTCCAGGAGCCTAGCAGGGGCAAGCATCCTGGGCTACTCAGGTTAGAGACCAGTTGCTTTGATGTAAGGTATTTGTTAATACCTTTTTTCCCTTTAATTAAAAATCCCGTCTCCACTGTCAGTACCATCCAAGAGCACAAGTGAGAGAACTGCAGCAAATCTGACGAGTTCTGGAAAAGAAAGGGGTTTAGGATTCATTCCATCTAAGTCCATAAAGCAGCTCACACTAAAAAAAAGCACAGGTTGACACCAACAAATAGGGAAGAAAGCACTAGGCCCTATTAGTTTTGAAACACTCTCCCTTGGGGCTCAGTGCCCCTGGTTAAATACAACTCAGGCAGATTCCATGAGGAAAAATGCTAAACTGGGAGCCAGGCCCTCATCCCTTTCAGGGGTCCTGTACTTCTGGTCAGAGGTAGCAAACTGACACCTGCCCACGTGTGTCACCCCATGCCATGATTTTTCTCCTTGGGTATCCAAGTACCAGCTCAGGGAGACTGATTTGGTACTGGCTTCTTACCAAGCTTTGGCAGGACACATGAACTAAAAATTCTCTCCTTAGAGGCCCAGTCCTGTAAATCTTTTCTAAGGAAAACAAAGATTGCATCTCTCGTAAAATGTATTTGCAGCCACTTTATTTTAAAATTCAGCTGCTGGAGAAATAATTCTGTTCTAGGTATACAAATCTGTCTCTCGCCCAGGCTAGAAAAGAAGGGCATTCAGATTTCTCCCTCCCCACAGTGGTCTCCAGAGAACAAAAATTATCTTCTCGACTTGTTTTTCCCAAATTACCTGTTGAGGATATATCCTGGGCAGTGAAGAATTCAAGATCCATGGTGGTGTAAAAGCCCTTCTTAAGAATGCGTTCCATTTTTCCATTTCGTACACTGGTGGGCTGTCTGGAGTATCTGTATTGGATAAAGCAGAGATGCTGGGCATTGAACTCAGTGCCCTCCTCCCTCCTGGGACCAAGACTGTAAACTGTATTGTGCACTATCATAAAAAATGTTGGCTTGGTAAAACACCTTCTAGGATGCAGGATTTTCTTTTTGTTCATGTTGATAAGGAACAACATTCTGGGAAATCCTAAACCAGGGGGCTTTTTTGTCTGATTTTTTGGTTTGCAGTATATTGAAGCACTGTTTCTACTATGATTTTACAGCTTACATTATGATTTTACAGGTGCCCAAAAGCCCTTGATAACCTGGCTGTGGTTTACCCCCGGGTTACCAGTGCAACAGTACATTGAAGTCCCAACAAAAATCTGTTGTCTACACAATTTTTGCTGTCTACACACACAAATAATCAGAGATGGGTCCTGACCCCAGACAATCTAAAGCATCCCACCCAAGGGCAGTATTTTAAAGAGATTTGGCTTTCATTTGTAATTTTACTTCCATCTTTGAAAATAAGAAGTGGGAAAATGTGAGGCTGGCGAAAGGAAGGCTAATTTGCCTGGCTTCCTTCTTGTAGGTTTTACTGAATTATCCTGCTGCCCTTTAGCCATGTTTTGGTATTAACTTAGCTGCAGGCTTAAGTTATGCCAAAGGCAGGAAGGATACGAATTTTAATTAGACACCCATCTCTTACTGAATCCTCCCAGGCTCCTTTGAAAATCCAGACCCTAGAGCTGTCACGTGCGTGCGTGCTTGTTTCTGGGCATGTTGTATATATTTGTGCATACACAAATCTACATAAATAAATAAAGTGACATGATCAGATTTTCAATCTCGAGAAGCACCCCCGTAGCTCTCAACAAGAGTTGGTGCATGCTGAGCTCGTGTGAAAGCCCAGATCTCCAACTCCGGGGAACGCTGAACTTTCCACAGCCAAGGCCTGAGACGAACACACGCGATTTCTGATCACAATTAAGTTTTAATTGCTTTAATAGATTCTGATCTGGGGACGGGCAGAATAATGTGTCCTTCTAAATGGTTGGCTTTTCGGTTCAAACCCACTTCTGCTAAGCAGTGACAGCATCAGGCATCCTGCCAGCCTGAGTCCGGAGGGCTCCAAGGAACAGCTCACAGGCTGTGACAGGCTGGGGCAGTGCAGGCATTCAGGAAGCCTGCTGTACGTTTTCTATGATGTTAAAATGGGGTGAAAAAGAAATAAAGTTAAACAAACACCAGAAGTGCATGTTAAAATGTAAATGCAAGCTGTATTTATTTAAAGGGCTGTTACGATTGCTTAATTACAGATCTTTAAAAAAAAAAAATCCCTGGTGGCTTTTTTTTCGTCTAAACAGCTTGTTTTCTGTGCACAGCTAGAAAGGCAGGCAAGGTTTATGTTGGTGATGACAGAGCTATTGTAATCAGCATTTTCAAAGCTGGTACCTATTCAGGATCTAAGAGTATTTTCAGTTTTGATTAAATTGTCTAAACTATTAAAAAAATAATAACCCATTTTTAGTTATTCACATAAGTAACAAACAAGAGGACTCCAGTATGAGTGTAAAGGAGTGAAGGCTCCTAGAAGTGCTTCTGAGAGCATTCCTCATGGCAGTCAGCCTCACTGGAGACAGTCTCCCTGCGGCCACGAAGGGCAGACTTACTTAGAAAAGAAAACAGAAACACAAAGTTGCAAAACCACAAAATCTGACAAAGAGACTGAAGTGATATCCCACTCCTTTAAAAAAAAAAAAAAGGGCTGGACTCAACTAGCAATAATTCAGCAAGTGGCAAAGAAGCATCCATGGATTATGGATGAAAGAAGTGCATGCAGGAAGTTAAACTGGAGCCTGACAGGCCTGAACGACTCACCAGCCTGCCAAAACGGACACTGGAACTTGCCTTTTGACTCACAAATCCCTCACTCCCATGGAAAGTCTCTCTGTAGCTGACACCACCAATCCCTTGCCTACAACCAGCATCTTTCCCTTGCTTCCCACATTAAGGAGAGCCTTGGGTCACCACCAACATAGCTCAGCAACTGCAGAAGACCACAGTACAGAGAAGCTGGAACATTCCAGAATGTGGGCAGCTTTGTTTCGAAGAGGTCACTTGTATGTAAGTCAAAAGGATCCTTCTCCATCCTTATTTACAGTGTGAGCAGTTTGTGGAACAATATTTTTAAAGTACTTTTTTTAAGTGGAAGGTGTCTCGTTGGAAAGATATGATCTTTAAGGTTCCTTCCACCCAAACATTTCCATGATTCTATGATTCCATGAAATAAAAAGAAATCTGCAGGTAGTGTCAACTGTCTCGTAAATAAATGCATAGAGCTCTCTAAAACAAAAGCTGCTTAATCAAAGCACCAGTGATCTACTTTTTAAAATGGATAATTCTCCCACATATTAAACCAATGGCACTTAAAGGGGATAACTCTTTATTATAACCATATATAAGCCATTATAACCAATGGCACTTAAAGGGGATATAATAGATTACAGTGTTTTCTGAACTACTGCAATTTTTCAGGTGTCACTAACACAAATCTATTGACTGATTTATACTAATTACTTAAAAAAGATGCTCCAGGGCAAATCACACACCCTCAGTCAATTTACAACAGAGGCCATTCTGTAAGTGACAAGGTATGCACCAACTTTTGAAGAGCCGTCAGACTGGAACAAAAAAGAATACTGAACGCAGACAAAATATATAGAAAATGTGGTTAAACAAACACAGAAACCTCATCATTTTGTTCATGTTAACAGGTACTTCCTTTTTCATCATCCTGCAAAGGAAAAAGTCACCACAGGCATAAACATTAAAATTGCAGAAGAATTAAAGTGTTAATTTGTATATTTTTTCCTTGAAAAATACATTTACAGTTTCTGTGAACATATAGCAGTGATGACAAGACAGGTACCAGGGCAGGCAACCTCACGGGTGCACCACACAGGTAAGGGAAGCACAAAGGGTCCTCCCCTCCCATTTTGTGGGATGGGGGATGTTCTATAACACACACCAGCAATTCTGATCCCTAACAAATCTCTGCTGCTCTCTGACATGATGTGCAGCAAGCTGTGATCACTGATTTGGGAAAGAGATGGAACAATTAACAGCCCACAGTGACAGGGTCAGGATAGAGTCCAGATATTTTAAAATGCATTTGAATAAAATCTACTTTTCCGGGGGGGGAAAAACCAAAACAGATAACCCTTCACAGCTCTGTCAGGTGCCTGTTGGGATCATCAGGACAATATGGCCCAGTGGTTTTGGGAAGAGGCTGGAGCCCAGTTCAGCCACCAGGCTGTGTGCAGGCTCCCACACGGTCACCAAGGCTCCTGACCAACCGTCTGCACTCACACATCAGCAAAGGGCATAACCAGGGGGGACACGAGGGCTGACAGCCCAACAGTCTTTTTCACGTTCCCACAATATGACAGAATATAAATACAATCAAAGCACAATTTGCATTAGCACCAGTGGTGAAAAATAGGATGCCAGCATTGTCTAGCACAACAGCTGTTCGGCATCTGAATGAAATACTGTATCCAGTATTCACCCATCTCATAACATCCTTTTTGTAAGTCTCAGAGGTCACCTAAACACATTTATTGACTTCATTATTTTTATATAGGGAGAAAAAATTGATGGTGCTACAGAGCTGAGCAAATAACTCACAATAAAATCTTTATTCAATATATTTCATCTTTTTTTACTGTTGCTGCAACACAGTGAAATTCTTACATTTAACCATTATCTAAAAACACTATCCGAGAATTTCTGCAGTAAATTTTTTTATGCTACAAGATGCTCTTGGAAAGTTCAGAGTGAATGTCTGCCATTACAACTGTGTTTATTATTCAGATAAACCACGCAGCACTCTTTCTATTCTCCAACTGACTTATACAATTCATAGTACAATGTGACTTGTGAATGTTACTGGTACATGGACATGACAAATCCATGGACAGTTGGTTAGAGTGGCTCAGATTCTGGGACTTGTCAATAATTAATTTCATGGGGAGTAAAATTAAAAGCAATTTGAAAGGATCACATCCCAAGTGTCCCACCCAGAGGAAACAGAGATCCAAAAATGTGACAGGAATGCACAAATCAGAGGTTGATTAGTTGTACATATTCTAAAATAAAACTCGCTGTGGCATTTTATATGAGAGCCTGGATATACTTGGTGAAATTTTTTTATTTTTTAAAAAATATTTCATTTCACTGAGCAAACCATTTCACTCATATCCTGAGTGGGAGACAGCCAAATCTCCTCAGATGCTATCAGTTACCCCTGGCTCCTTGGCAAAAATCTGGTGACACCTTCGCTGATGAATGTAAGAAAGGAGAGAATATAAATACTGGTCCTGAAACTGATACTTTTTGCACGAAAAGTGCAGACCATGACACACTTGGGTAAGGTATATTATTAGGATTTTTCAGCACACAGTATCAATTCCTGCTGGTAGAGATGGGTACCAGTTTCACAATATGCAGCCCTGAAAAGCTGATTTGCTTCAGGAAGCTCCACTTTGGATCTTATTTTGAAGCAGACTAAGGAACTGAGACAACCTCAAGTACAGTTTTGTACCTCTTCATAATGCTCATAGGGATGAGACTCTTCAAGCTGAATGAGGTCTGAAATTTGCCTGAGAATGCTTTGCCCATTCTTATTGGAACAAATGAACCAACAAGTGAAGCACAGAGCTGATTATGACTACAGAAATAACTCAAAGCAAGACCCCCACTGGCTCACACAAAGGGATGGTTCATTGGCTGTGCAGGGTGTAAGGAGGAACAGCACAGATGCAAATTGCACTGGGGACAGGAGGATGCTGAGCTGTGTGTGTATGGACAAGTTTCATCCTTTAACTGCGCACAGGGGATTGTTCAGATGTCTGCTGAAAAAGAATTTCAGTCACAAGCTCTGCACTAAAATGCCTCTTCTATGGGAAAACAAGATGCAACAATTTCTAAAGCCCTAAATGAAAAGCCAAGTCTTATCCAAATGTCCTCTGGATTTTCATGCATTTCTGACCACATTAAATTTGCATAATGAGTCCAGGAGAACTAAGTGAAGCTCTACTCGATTTCTATAATTGCCAGAAATACAGCACAGGAACCAGACTACGACAGGATATTATGGGATGAGAATACTACAAGGCGGTACCACGTTCTCATGATGGGCTCCTCAGTACCCAACCATGAGCAACTCTATGAACTACAGTTAAGTCCCAAACCTTCTCCTTATTAATATAAAAATACAGGTCTAGCTCTATTTCAATCTCATAGAGATCCCTCCCCGCCACTGCATTTTTATGGTTTTGCTAATAGAAGAGAGTTCAAAAACTGCTGACAGGGATAACAAGAGTTTTGTGTAGTCTGCACACAGCATCAGGGAAGGGTAGAGAGAAGCTCTGACACAGATGACATCCATGTTCCACAACGTTTCAATCACTGATACAGAAGTATTATGACACTGTCAATCTTACTTTCTTTACAATCCCATACAGCCCTTACTAGTACAAGTGATTTTCCAGATGATTGCTTGGCAGAGGTTCAATGGAGGTGCCCACACACCCACGTTCCTGTTTCAGCGGATATTCTTTCCACAAAAGAACAAAGTGGATTTGTCCCTCTAATGAACTCCTCTTGATCTGACACATGGGACATGAACGGCAGGGTATCAGTTTAATTTCTAGCAGCCACATGTGTCTCTCAGTTTGCCCAGTCAATGGAACTCTTCCCTTTGTGGGCAACCTCCAAAGAACGAAACAAATCAGGGAAGTGACTGAAGTGAAGCACATGGAATATTTTCCTTTCTATCTGGAGAGTCTTTCAGGGAGACTTCAGGGTGACAAAAAATAAAAACAAGGTTAAAATCCCTACTTCCATGAAATCAGTGGGATTTTTGCCATTGACTTCAGAGGAATAACAATTTCTTTGTGAAATGCTTTGAAAAAGGCTGCATCCAGTCCAGTTCAGTACCATCACCCAGTGTATCGGCCCTGGCTGCTGCCGATTTGCACCAGGCAGGAATCTGATCCCTGTATTGCAGAGATTCACCCTCTCTCACTCTTCATTGTTACTCACCAGCCTGTGCTGCAGATAAATTGTGGGCTTTAATCCCCAGGACTCTCAATCCAATGCCTTTCACCACTGCCAGATGCACATTTTGTTTTGTTTCTTTAATACAAGCTTACAGAAGAAGCTGATAGCTGAAGCTTACAGAAGAACGAAACTGATAAACTTCCTCCTGCTCAGATTGCAGGAGCACAAGATAATATAACAAGTTAAATGAAACATTAGGAGAAATAGAAAGCACTTTAGAAAACGTGCGCTGCCTCTTTAACATTTCAAATTTTTCTTTTAACGTAAAATTACAGCATAATATAAGAAAGGAATCCAGCAAGATACTTTATCACAATACTTGGGCAACTTTAACTCATATCAAGTGTTATTATAAGAAATAGAATTTACTGGTATGGACTTATATTCAATAGCACTCCTTCCCTTTTTAATGAAATGTCATTATTCCAATACAAATCCTTTCATTCTGCAACCCGCTCCCCCCTTCATCTCACTATATTTCATTTCCTGCAGTTACGTGATATTATTGCCTTTTTTTTCCACAGCTATTGATTTAGGTGTATATGGTTATTACAATGCAAAATAAAACAGTTCCCCCATCCATTCTACCTTGTACCATTGAACATTAACTTAATTTGTTTCAAATCTGCATTTGATTTGGCAAGGAAACCATTTATCTTTATGAAGAAAGCCCTCATAAAGTAGGGACTTCAGGAGATCACTGCTTTAAAAATTTAATAGCCTTGTGTCTTATACACTAGAAAAATGAATTAAACCTTCAAATATTATATGTCTCAATGTAACCTTTTTGCATTTCATACTATGTTTAATTCATTATATCCCAGGAAAAAAATTAGATAAAACCTCACTAGATTTAGGGTGGTAGTTGGTTCTCAGTTTTGTTTTGACTTGGGCTGGGTATTTCACCTTCTAGGATTAAAAGTCTTTCAATACAGTATTAGCAGTTGGATGTATCTGATGTTCTCGGGATGGAGTTGGTTGTTGTGTATCTAATTTTCTTAGTTTGGTTCTCAGCACTGATAAGAATCATTAAGTTCTGAATCCATCAGCACTATCTTTAAGGATGATTTTTGTGGCATGAGCAAAGGACAAGCTTTCAGAGTCTAATGCAATCACAAATCAAAATATTTTATGTATTATCACTACAAATGGAATACTTGGACTGCAATGTAGTATATGATGACTTTTGTATGACTGGTGAATAAATAAGGTAGGAAGCAGAAATGTCTATGACTGCAATGGAAAAGTTCTGGTTTAGAGAAACAGTCACTGTATGATGAGGCTGATGAACAACACCAGCAACCAAGGGAAAAAATAAGTTTAGCTGAGTTAAAACTGAGAACTGCTTTAGGTACTCAAGACCCATATTTCTTGGAAAAAACTAATATTTCACATTTTACATGAATATAGTCATTCTGGATATCTTTTAAATGGTGGTTTTCCTTTCTTCAGTTTGTTTTTCTACCCTGACCAACAAGAGCTGTGTGACTTTCATGGATTCATTAACAATTCATTTGTCATCATCACTTAACACACCAAAATCAGCAGCAGTCAGAAAAGTAAATACCTTTCAGGGCCTGGCATCTTTGGCCATCTCTGCAGTGCCAGAGGGAAGATAAAGGTCTCCTTAAGAGACAGAGCTGCTGATCAGCTATACCGAGACCTCTGAGGCAAAACTCTAGAACTGGAGACTCCAAACCTCTGAACCCCAGCACTCAGATTTGACCATACCCTGGCACAGCTCCTCCCACACTCCGTTTCTGTGTGCATTTGGAGTTCACCCAGGATCATGAATCTTGAACCCAGGAGTCTGGAGAGCAGCAATCCTACTACTGCCTGTTCTTCTCTCCCAATTGTTCTGCCCACTCATGCACCTCTTCTGTGATTTCTTTGGTCAGAACAAGCTTAGACCCAAAAAAAAAAAAAAAAATCCAGTTTCTGAGGTTGATTCCTGGGAAGGTCAGCTTCCCAAACACAGCCGACTGGAAGAGCAGATGTGAGGCAGACTGTGAAGGTAAACAACTCATATGGCTTGGTCTGGCTGAGTCTGGCAGGAAGTTTAAGCCTAAATTAGCAAACCAGAAACACATCAACAGGCTCAAGTCAAGATCTAGAAGTCACCAAAACTGTGAGTAAAGATTAGATCACTTACTCAGATGAAGACCTATAAAGGTAAAAATACCCAACTCCAGGCAGGCTGACCTTTGTAAACTGAGATGAAAGGCACAAACTCAGTATGGCAAATATTTATACACGAAGTATAAATATTGTATTGTCTTGCTGCAGCATTAGTACCGATTAATTGGTTTTATGTTAGGACTCTCAGCATTGAAAAAAATCACAATCAAAAGATACCTATAATAAGGAGTTTTAAGCAGAGAGGCATCATGAAAGAACTGATGAAAACTTATGCAGAAGAAAAAGCATCTCAGAGGACCCCTAAAAGAGGAAAACCAAGCGAAGAGAAGGGGGCAACAAAACAGTCAGAAGTTGTGTAAGTAGGGAAAGCAGGAAGCTCATAATGTACAAATCAAAAATAAATTCCCCATCAGAACAACTTCCATCAGCCTGCAACACTCTATTACTGAGCTACATTCTTTGGTACACCTAAGTTCTATTGATTTTATAACTATAAAGAAAACAGCAGACACTAGAAATACATTGCCCAGGTCTCATTACAAATCTCTCTGTCTGTATCTTAGAACACTCTTAAGCTGCATTTAGCAAGCAACCTGGAGAGCGCTGATATACTGTGTACACATATTAGAGACATGACTGTATTTGCCTATTCCTTCCCAGTAGGTAACAACAGGCTGTTTTCATTGGATGATCTCCAGAAATGAAATCAGAGCACAGCATTGTGATTACTCAGCTCATACAGTGAATTCCCAGTTTCAGTAAGAATAAGTAACATTCTAATTTAGGGTTGATATTTGACACTGTATACGAGGGGAGGTGTCTACTTTCCATTTTCTCCTTAGACAACAGCAGTAAACTGCAAACCTCCCTGCTAAAATGTATGATCTTTGGAGAATGCTAATTGACCTACTAAAGTTGGCTTATTTTATTTGGTGAAATTTGCTTATCACAGGCCTCTAGGTGCTCTACATAAACAATATAAATGAAAATAATGAATAGACCAAATACCTAAGTGACAATGGGGACCACATCAATAGCTGTCTGCCCAACAGAATTCGGCTCAAAAGAAACTGTATTATAGCATCTGATCATTTCAGAAGAGGGAACTTTCCCCCCTTCTGAGGTTTGTTTTATTTCCGAGCACAGGGGGATTTGTTAGTTTGAGGCAGATCAGGTATATCCGCCCCTGCAGACTGCAGAGCACAGCAGTTCTGTGGATATGAGCACATGCAGAAGGGATGCCATCCTGCGGGTGTGCAAAGTGGATATTCAGGGAGGGCAGAAAGAGGAGAACAGAGCACACTCCCACACTGCCAGGGTTGACTTCTCCAGTGCAGGGCCTGGTCTGAGACTGCAAACAGAGCAAAGCTGGTTCAGCTCACAGGGAATCTGGTGGTTCCCTACAGGCCTTAGGACAGGCACAACAGCAGAAGAGGTTATCTCTGATTTTATGCACTTTCCAGAGTAGAGAATTTCTCTCGAGATAACCCCAATTATTTTGTTGTTGTTGTTACTATTTCTGTGCATGAAGTCTAGGGAGATTTCTAAACAGGATGAAACAAGCACATCATCTTCTCATAGAAAGGCTCATCCAGCAGCATTGTTCTTCTCATGGAAAGGCTCATCCAGCAGCAATGGTCTCTCTAGGTCAATCAAGTCAGAAAATAAACCGCATATGTAGGAACACGGGCAGGATCTGAGAGCAAACCAGTCACCCAGTGTGAGTCACCATAATGCTCGAGGGCTGTAAACGGTGAAACTGCAAATTTAATATTGAAATAACCAGACTAGACTTATGCTAGCTAGCTAACAAAACAAAGTTCAGCATTGCTTCATTCACCAGAGGCTCAGGGAGCTTCACTGCTCACTCTGACCTTGCCGGATCCAGGCTGCTGGTGAGCTGGAGACTCAGGCAGCTCTACAGCCCCCTTGTCCCACAAGAGCAGCTCTGAAATACCAGCTGTCCTCCCTGAGGGACAGAGGACAGGCCATCCTCCACTTTGGAAAGCAGGATCCCTGGCAGGATCAAACACTGCCTGCCAAACACGTGTGTCCCACTGACAGCCCCCCAGTCGGGATATCAGCCTGTTGGCTGTGACGTCTCTGTCACTTAACTCACAATTCCCAGAACTGTGCAACTCAGCTGTCTTAAAACCTAAGTGTTTCTGCTGATTCCCAGGCCAGCGAAAGCAAAGCAAACAATAATACCTGTTCTTTATAGATTTCATACCCCTTCAGTGCAGGTACATGGAGTCAGAGATATTCCTCCTCTTCACGGATTTAAAAGTTTGGATGGGAAGAAGCCTCATTCAATCTCCTGCTAATGCAATATGAAACACTCTTCACAGCTGTAATTTCCTGTAGCATCTAAAATGTTTCCTGTTAATATTTTCCATGTTGTTGCTGTTTTTATGAAAAAAATCCCCTAAATATTAACATTTTCAGATGGCAGAATGGAAAAAGCTAATATAACTCTTAGAGACACAGCATACAAATCCAGAAATAGATCTAAAGGCAGATTTCTCAGCACTCCCTAAATTCTGGCAGAGAGAACAGACCAAAACTCCAGTCCAACCTTCTGCTTTTCCTCACCCAGTACTCAGATGTTGTAATTTGACCTCGATTCTAGCCAGAAGACAAACCTCATTTCTGTAGCGTAACACAGATCATGAACCTTTATTTTATCATTGTGTCCATACTAATTCCTCCATTCTCCCATTTCCATGGCAAATAATAATCCTACCCTCCTTATAATGCTTGGTGGAAAAGGCTTAGGCTCTTTTTCTGCAAGGTAAATTATAAATACTAACTGTAGTTACTCTGTGCTCTTGCTGTTGAAAGATTTTAGCTCAATAGGAGGTTTGAGAGACAGGGAACAATAAACACAATAAAGCTACAAAGTAGTCAAAAACTAAACTAAACAACAAAAAAAAGCCTTGGGTTTTAGTCCTATAGTGGCTCTCAGCTACCCTCAAAAATTCCATTTTAAAAGATTTAATGACTGTTCATTTTGTGAGCACCTAAAGGACGAGGGATGTCTACAGAGAGGACCAGGACTGTGCCCAGCATTCGCGGGGAGTTTTATTGCCCCAAGAAAACTAGAACATGCCTGACCCTTGCAGACAGCAGAAACAGACCCAGTGAGCAACTTCCAGTATTATTTTGCTGTTTCTTTGTCCACGCTGCCTGGAGGGCTGAGCCAGCTTGCAGGAGCATTGGTTTGGCTCCCCTGGTTGCCCAGCCCAATTACTCAGCAAAAACCAGCAGGCTGATGGCTCATCTGGTAACGGGAACTCAGGGACCGCCACCCCTGTCAGGGAAGCTGGGTCATTTATACCCGTGTGTGTGTCTGTCTGTCTGCCTGTCTCACCACCTGGCACAGGGCTATAGGATTTATGAGTAGCTCCTCTCTAGCTAAGCAAGAAAAATATCAAATTGGACATATTTGCAAGCCTCTGCAATTAGTTGCTGAGTTGAGTGTGCAGATTAATATTTGTTCATGTATTTACCAATTCTTGACCAAATTTTCAATAATGATGTGGATTAATGATTAATCCACATCAGCTGTGGACATAATTTGTGTAGTCATAGACCATGAATATTGGCAATCAAATGCAAGTGCCCACAAAGCTGGGAAAGATCTAACACGAGATCAAGGCACACCTTCTGGGATTGTTCTTGTTCTGGCTAGGCACTCACTTATTCCAGGGGAGAAAACACTGAATTTGTTGAGATTCTTGGTAGCCACAGTAGCAGAAGGCAAGCAGACTAGACAGAAGATACAAATGTACCTCTAGCTTTAGAAAGTCTTGCAAATTGCCCTAGTTTGTGGCTTATATGGACACTGAAAAATTCTCACTCTTCCCAGACAGCATTTGGGACGCTGCTCAGTTTAACGTTATATTCATCTTCTGAAGAACTTTGCAACATTTATCATTTCCAATAAGAAACTTTTCTGCACTGAGAAAATGCATGTGATTTCAGCCTTGCCATAAATCAGTCGGTAAAATTTCTAGCCAGGGTTTTGTTAAAAAGTGAAAAGAACACTCACCAGTGTGGTCACCTCATGCCAGGAATGCCGGGGCTGGCAAAGCCCTGTTCCAACAGGAACAAGTCATGACCCTCTGGGACACTCTGAATTGCACTCTTCTGTACATAGAGGTCAATTAAATCAATGAGATGGTATGTGGGATACAAGTGAGCCTCAGAGTCCTTCCAGATACCAGGGACTCTTTATTTGCCCACCTTTTTTTCCGTGGACAGCTGCAGGCATTTCTGCCAGGCTAACACAGAGCGGAGCCCACGGGTATTTGCAGATTAGTCCTGTAGAGTGCCATTACCGGGTTTTTCAAATTTGTGATCGCACACCCGCACCTTGCCAATTGTATCTCTTCATATTTGGATTATTTAGATGCAAATCTGCTGCACATAGCAAATTCCCCCTCTCTCAGAATGCAATCGATTTTAAAAGCATGCGAGCAAAAGCCTGAGTGCTCAGAGACTTTGCAAGTGTCCATGACATGAAAGACTTTAAGTGACTGTAAGCTATTTTCCTTGCTGTCAAGCTGCCAGACGATTTTCTTGCCATTAGCACATGCCTATACAGGCCAAACTAATGCTTGCCTTTTTGGACATACGTGAGGAAATAAATGTAATTACAAGCAAGATGTAATCACAATTGCTTTACTATTAAAGCTGCTGTATGCTCTCACGGTTTAGTTAACAATACATGTAGAAAAGTGGAATTGCTTGATGTTCTCAGAAAAGGGGAAAAAAGATAAATATGGCCTCTTTCATTTATATCTGTGAAAACACAACATTTAAATGCAGAATTTGACTTTCCAAATATCACACCAAAAACCTCTTAACAAAAACAGCAGGGAGAGAAAGCTCTTTAAACCATGATATTCCATGAAGGATTATGAAAATAGAGGTCATTGCAAGAAAGAGAATTGCAAATACAACTTGAAAAGCTTCTCACATTTGTAAATACATCGAGGAGAATTTATTCCTCTCTGGTTTTGCTACCAAAGGATATTTACAGGTTCCCAGGGAAAAAGGAAGAAAAAAAAATGACATCAAATTTGATATACTCTGTGTGGTGCAACATGCTGATGTGTAGTAGTAACACTCAACTGAGCTTCAAAGGAAATGAGTTTTCTAGGCTGGAGTTACACATTACAGGCCTGATCCTGACAACACACTGAGCATTTCCTGAGAGCTTTCGTGTGCCCTCAGCTCTCACTGGATTCAGAGACAGCTTTTGATTTCTTTTGGTGCTGGATTATGATCAGAAGTAATGAGACAAAAACGTAGCGTGCTTCAAAGCAAGAGCTGAAGCTCATCTGCTTACTGAGTCCATCACACTGAGGCCCCTGTCCTTCGTTAGGGCTCCGGAGTGATGAAATAATAACAATTAAGATCCTAATAACCAAGTGAATCTTGGTTTGTCTGTTCAGGCAGCCCCAGACTCACACAATGACATCTCTTACATACCCAGCATGAGAACAAAAGGCATTTGGGACACATGCATAGGTGCTTTGGCACACTGCTGACACACAAGTGGCTGAACACATTCCCAAGCCTTTGAGTGACAGCTCTGATTAGCAGGTTTCAGTACCCTGGATGAGTGAGGTCTGTTTTCCAGCAAACCCCAAGTACCAACAGTCCTAAAATTACACCTCTTTAACGCACAGGCTATCCTATTGCCAAGCAACTAAGCCCATTGCCATGTGTGGAGGACGTGCAGGCAGCCCCTTCAGACGCCAGCCATGGGAGGTGCTAATTTGTGACAGACGCAGCCAGCAGGTCGTGTTCTCCATCCACTGCTGATGAATAATTCCCACAAACTTCAGAAGTTCAGTTCAGGTGGTATGTGCCCTCTCAGATGACCAAAGCATAAAACTCCTGACTTGAACTAGATTATCTGAAGTTTCAGATATTTCTAAACTCGCACCGTGAAAATAAACTGGAATGGAGTGACGTGTACCAGAACCAGCCTGCCCTGCCCAAACTTTCTGTGGCTCCGAATACTGGAGAAGGTCTCCCTGAAGTCTGTGTCACAGTACAGCTGATAGTTATCCCCACTGAAACCAGTCCAAACCCTGCTCATCTCTGCAAAGGGCCACATCCACGTATGTCTTTGCTGCTCAAGCTACACGGTTTTGCTTGAACTTGGCAGGTATCTTACAGCTGCAAGGTGAAACTGAGGACTGAAATCAACAGCAAAGCTCTCACAAGTTTTAGCAGAACTAGGATTTCACATTATGATTTCCTTCTGTACAAAAAAAAATCAAGAGGGGATGGAGCTCAACTTCTCACTGCCCAAACATCTGATACCAATAATACTTCTTTTACTCTGTCCAAAACTATATTTAAATTGCATTTCTGGCAGGTTTTGAGATGTGTGATATAGATCTCCTGCTATCACATCAGATGTACTTTCCTTCAGAACTGTTGAACCAGATGTAAAATGTGAGAGATGTAAAAAGTAAAATAAAAACCCTGCTCAGAGTAAAGTGTTTCTGACATGTGGCTATTATATATGGGGTTTTAGATGGATATCTCCACTCCAGCCATTTAAGAAGGTACACAGTACCATTACTCTATTGGAGCTGATTAGTGCCAGCTACTTGTGATCAGTAGGAATTTAAAAACCAAGGACTGCCAAACACTAACAATTTATAAACTGTATGCCAGCAATGTGCTGCAACTGAATATTCTGTAGTGCACTTAATTTCAAAGTAGAGCCATATTTAGAACACTGGTTGGGGGGGCGGGGGGGAGAGAAAGAAGCTAATATATCACGCCAGTATTTGATTTTCAGCACTTAGAACTATACATGTTCTGCTTCTTACTGACAAAGAGAACCAGAGGCACAGAGTGAAAGGAATTCTTGCGAGGTTGTCAAGCAGTTGCACAGACAACATGTATAGTTGTAAAGTAATTCTCCCTTTTCAAGCATAAAATTGTCTCTTACAAATCTCAGTCGCAAATGTGTGTAGGTAAAGATTTGAGTTACAAATGAAGAGCAGTGAACGAGTTCTTTGGCAGCAAAGGTGAGTCAAAGCACAGGCGACACTGGGGAAGAAACAGCTGCACTCCCAGCACATTAACATCCTGATTGTATCCCACTCCCCACAGACCCAATGATCACTTGCATGACATTCAACACTATCTGAGGAGCAAAGGAATTTAAGCAACTGTCTGCTCTTAAGAGAGAAGGGCAATGATTCTCCTGTCACTAGTTTTATCTCTTTGCGACCCCTTTTTAGTTCAAGGAAATCACTCCTGATTTATCGTGCTGAGAGGAGTATTAGTCTGAGCCTATTTCATTGCAAGACCACAAGCCCTCCAAAAAGCAAGGCTTCCTGTCTCCCAGGGACTCGAATTTGTCCCTCCCTGGTGACTGTGTGTCTATTAACATCCCAAACACACTATGCTGCATAGTGCCTTCAGTTATATACTGCACCGTGGACCACTCTAAAAATTAATGTAACTGTGTTGTGTGACCAAACCAAGAGAAAAAGAACTGGGGAGAAAAAGCTATAAAGGCAGTGCATCCAATCATCAGGAATCAAAAAAGCCTTCCGAGAAAAAAAAAACAACCCAATGAGACAAAAATTCATCCTGATTCCAGGAGAAAGGAGATGGCTTTGTCATCTGCAGCACCCCAACACCAGCTCAGCGACGCAGAGATGGACCCTACTGACAAATGGGCACAGAGCTGAATCTGCTGTAAAGCAAAGAAGGCCCCTTCTATCATTCTTGTCCATGAAAGACACCCAAGGGATAATTTGTATTTTTTTTTTACTTAGAACAAAAGACGCCCACATCTTAGAAAGCCAAAAAGCCTCACTGAATGGAACTGAGTGAGAACTAGAATGAAATAAAATTCTCCCATAATCCTTGTAGTTAGTTTCTATCTACCCAGCATTTTCTGTAAGCGCCTAAATCCCCTTAAGTAAACACAATATACTGAAACTCTGTGCTTAGCCAAGTTCCTTCACTTTTAGGAGTTCAAGGAAGCTAAAATGCAAATGAGAACTTTGACACCCTGACTCCATGATGCAAGACAAGAGGCACAGAAACCAAGCAAGGAGCCCCAACACAACTGGAGAGCAAGTAATGTGATAATTCTCATCCTTGCTGACTTCTAGCTAGTGCTACTTGGATATTTTAATATCATTGTAATTTCTAATTGTTCAAATTGATGACATCCTAGTTAATGGAGCTATAAAAATTTACATGAGGCTCAAGGCTCAAAGGCATGCCTGTAGGATGGAGTGTGGGGATTTGGGCAAGGACAGTTAAAGTGGCCACTTTGCTTCATTCAGGCATAAATTGGGCCATTGTGATAATGGTCTGATAATGCTCAGGGAATGATTTTTATAGTGACAACAGTCAGGAATCTTTCACACTGCCATTGGCAGGGCAACTTCAAACTCTCTCCACTGTATATGGCATATAGAATTACAGAATCATAGAATAGGTTGAGCTGGGAGGGACCTACAAGGATCAAAGTCCAACTCCTGGCCCTGCACAGGACACCCCAACAATCCTACACGTGCCTGAGAGCATTGTCCAAACACTTTTTGAGCTCTTTCAGGCTTGGGACTGTGACCACTGCCCTGGAGAGCCTGTTCCACCCTAACACGGGAGCCTGACCACCCTAACCTGCCAACATCCTGACATTGCCACACAGCTAAGATGGGAATCCCTGAGAACACGTTTGGAGCACTTCACCCCAGCACAGCCAGCTGAGGGGCAGTGTGCTGAGGGCCCAGCAGCACCCGTGGTTCTGAATTCAGGGCCAAGAGTGTTGCACATTCTTCGGGAGCACACGTCACCCTTTGGGTGCAGGAAGAGTCGCGATACACCCTGGTTTACCCGAAGGGCCTGAGCAGAAGTTGTGGAGTTAGATACTTGTGATGACAAATGGTAGAGGTTTCTCAATAGGTATTTTAATTTGGGATCCTGCACAGAATTGCCACACCCTGGTCCTGCAAACACAATGTGAGATATGGCAAACATTTGGAAACATATGGAAATCCAGATGTTCTCTCACGTAGCACTGGAAAAGATCAGTACAGACTATGTTCAATAGATCCCAGTTATGATCTTACACATATTTTTAGAGAAATGCTGCAATTCTTAAAAAAAGAGAAATTGATCTTAACGGGAAGTGACATTTTAGTTCAGTCACAATTACAATCAACCAGACTTACTTTTCACATTAGTAGCAGGATACGATCCTTAAGTTCATACAGGGTTAAGTTTGTCATCCTCAGAGATTTCTTAATGACCCTTGTTATCTAAACCCCGACTCAGAATGGTGGCTGTGGATTATGTTTTCAATGCACATCCTCAGACATATTAGGACACAAAGTGAACCTGACAGAGAGAAGAATATTTCCTTTCTCCTCTGAAATGCCCCAGGAGGGTTTTCTGCAGGTGACCTCTTCAGACCTTGGCTCTACATTAGAGTTATTGTCCTGAGAGAAGATTCAGTTAAAACACACAATTCATTTCATATAGTGCTCTTGAGTTTATTCTTGGTGGCAGCTAACTTGTAAAATTTTATTATGGATTCTTCCTTGGTTTGCTTGATGGAAAACAATTATTCTATCATCAAGTCTAAATGATATACCTTGCTAGACTACACAATTTTCTTTCCATTACTATTTTCAGATAAAATGTTAATTTCTGCTTAGAAAGAAGTTCCAAAACATCCTTCCTAACATATTATCCATATATTAATTTAGATGTCACACTTCCAAATGGCTGTGTTCAAGCAGGTCTGTTATCCTAAAACAAGACTTATGACTTCTGAATACAAGCTGTTGACTAAAATAATTAATAATAATAATAATAATGATGCAATAATGTAGCAGTGTGCTGGTGTCTCTTACGAGAGCAGAGCTGGCTGTTGGTATGAGCTCACCTGTGCCTGAAACTGCCTACACTGTCACCAGAGAGAGAGAGACACAGAGCAGCAGAGTCCTGCCCTGAGAAGTGAAGCTGCAGCACAGAAAAACATGCAACTCCAGCCCAAATAAACAGGCTATCTCTGAGAAGCAGCTGTGTCTCCAGAGAGCTGCTCGGCCCCAGCAGCAGCAGTGACCTGCTGGAGCAGCAGTGCCCTGCTTTTCCAGCTCTGCTCTCAGGACAGGCTGCTGCAGCCACGCTGCTTCCAGAGCCAGTCCAGCAGTGACTCAGGTGCCTCTGCTTGTCATCACCCAGGGCAGGTGTACCCCAAGCAGCTCAGAGGGCTTGGGAAGGGCTTTGCTGCCACCTAGAACTGAGACTACTAAATCCCAGCTGAGAAGAGAAGCTCTGAGCCTGGTCAGGTGTGGGGCTCTCAGTCAGTGGAATTTTTCTCCACAGCAGGCCTGGCATTTACTTGGGGGGAAATGTCAATGACAGCAGAGCTGAGCCCATGCAATTTATTTACAAGCATGTTTTGAGATGACTGTGGAGTGTAACTGACCTTGAAATGCATTGCTCTGTGAGGACTTTGGCAAGGAGCTATTTTTATGCTACAATAAAATTTCCAGTGCTGTGACCCCACCCTGGTTTCGTGCCATGGCCTTACACCTGCTCAGAGTGACAACCCCCAAGATGAGGCAAGAACCTAAAGCCACCCTCTCTGTTGCCTAAGCCTGTGAGTTCTCTAAGAAAGAGAAGTAAAAGTGGATAATGAACATATCTGAAACCTCTTAAAACTTCACCAGGATTAGAGAAAAGAATCCACCCATCTACAAACTGTAGCAGGTGCACTCATTTGTATCTAATTTCTCAGAAATGGACAACTTTTTGTTAGATGGGCCTATTTTCTGGAAAAATAGAGCACTTCAGACATTTTATATAGACACGTGTACTGGAAGTCTCATACACATTCAAAACAGGTGAAAAATTCTCACTGATTTCAGGAGTCTGTGCTTACCGGAGGTTGAGCCCAAAATATTTGTATCAATCCTTTTCTTTTAAATTCACAGGCAACAGTCATTTAAATTGAGGTTCACCTCTTATCTTACAAATCTGCTCTTCCTGAGTTACAGTTTCTAGTAGAACTTTCTCTTGCAAAACAATCTTCTGAAGATATAGAGCCATTATAGAGCCATTTTTCATACATTTGTTATATATCAAGTGAAAAATCCAGGCCACTAAAAATATTATGCAGCTTCTTCAGTGCACTGTGCAGCCAGATTGCTCTGATAAGATGGCAGATGCAACCTAGGAAATTAAAGTAAAGCCAGTGCTGTGGATTTGTATTTTGAATCTGGTTGAAAGCACAACAAACATTTAAAGCAGCTTTGTACAAAGGCCATTCCCAGGGATGAATCTTGTTTTGTAGCAATTATCATGGTGGGGTCAAAGTCTGTGGAAAAAGCCCAGGTGTCCTAGAGGAAAATGTTCAGAAGGTGATTTTATTTGAGGCTTATTACAGTGTCCTAGGAAACCATTCAGTGGGGTTTTTCCATGCATATACCCTTGAATATCAATTTGGAGGCATGCAGAATTATATGATTCCATGGAAATTAACATGGTAATGAATATTAACATGACAATTAATAATACACTTAAATGCATGTCATGCAGTTGAGTGAGCCAAGAATGAACCAAATGTATTGTACCAACTAACCCCCCACAGTTACAAGACAGAAATGAACAGCATTTTGTAATTATACACAGTGACATATTTTCTCGTATCTACTGCCAAAAAAAATATCACTTTTTGGAATTAAAAGAGAGAGCAGCAAATAGAAACAGCTATGTCATCAGTAATTGCAAACATGTTTTCAGCTCCAGCTTCTGATAACCATCCAAAGGCGTTCTTTTAATTGGCAAAATTGACAACTGTCCAAAAATAGAGGAGTCCTTAAGGGCCATGTTCACTCCTAACAAGTCAGATAAAGAAATCAGAGTACCTAGAAAGTTTTGCAATGAGATGGGAATTAGCAAATAAACAGTACAACCAGAAAATAAACAGTGCTGCTGCTGAAGGGGCTTTTCAGATATTACAAGACTCCATTAACTTCGCCCCATGGGGTCTGATCAAGTTGTCCCTGAGAGATGGACAACAGATTGACTCACTGTATTTAAAGTATAACCACCTCTCACAGGAACACTAAGAGGATTGCTTAAGACAAGTCTTCTTAACAATGGTGCTCTCTAGCATGTGATAAAACAAGCTGATGAAATCCAAAACAACTTTAGAGCTGATAGTGAGTCAGAGACTTTGGTTTCAGAGCTTTACAACTAAAAGATGCTTTTGTAGGGCATTATTCTTAGATGCAGGTGAGATCTCAGTCCAAGATGCTCCTCAGTGGTAGGGGGAGAATCTCATGATCCCCCACCCCAGTCACAGGTAAGGTGGCTCATGTGAAAGAGGTCTATAAAACCATCCAAAGGCAGGCAGAGGGAGACTCTGCCAGGTCTCCTCTGCAGCCAAAAAGACATTTCATCAGCGTGATCATGTTTGAACATTAATCCTTACTTAACAAGGATTATTGCTTGATAACATCACAGGCAAGCAGGAAAGTAAGGTCCCTACTCTGAAGTTTCTTATCTAAAGAAATATTGTCTTTCAAGTATCACACTATATCCCTGTTAAACAATGAAGCCAGAAGCCCACAGACTCTGCTCCTCATCGACTGAACAGGAATTAGAGCACTGAAAGCACGGGTGTCTAGGGAATTCAGAATAGCAAAATATCTGCAGGTCCTAGATGGCACAGAAATAATGAAAAAACCTTCAGTGTTAACAGCCCTAGTGCTGATCATCTCCACCTAGAACTGACCAGGAGAGTTCTCACCAAGGAAAATGTCTTATTATTCACCTGGCTGAACAAACATGTACTGAAAGCCTGTATGAACTACAGTTCTCTGTCCCCTCCCCACACAGGTATATTCCGTATATCCCATACCAATATTTTGCCATTTGCTACTAAGGGTTGTGGGAGAAGTAAGTTGCAAGTTCCCTTGAAATCAGCATTTCTCCCTATGATTAGCTGTCTCCTGTCTTCTTGCAGTGTTTAAGTGACCGAAGATACTGTATTCAAAGAGTAATTAATAAAACTTGTTGGGGCCCAAGAGTTGCCACAGATATATCTTTGTGTACACCATAAACTATGTGTAAATATGTATTTGGACAGTTGTTGAAAATGTTTAATTTTTCCCAAACACCACAGCTCTTTCCAAACAGCATAGCTTGATGGCATAATGCACATTTAAAGATTTTTTTAATAGTCTGTTTTATTTATAGTTATTTACTCAACAGAGTGCATCAAGCCTTCAAAGCCTCTGGGGGTATGTGTGAACTAAGGAAGCATCCACCCATTGTTTTAAAAATGTGTCATTTGCAGTTGATTGATCGATCTGTGGAACACACTGCAACCAGACATTGCACTTCAGAAAAAACAAGACTTGACTAATACCTGAGGGGAGTTACCATGATACTTCTATATCCACAGGGGACAACTCTGCTTCCAGGATCCAGTGTGAATCCAAAGCATGCACATCAACCAGGGCTCTTACGCTGTTTTTCTCCTCTTGGTCAGTAGCAGGATAATTCAACTCTTTCTGAAACACATGGAAAGTTACAGAGGAGGCAGAGCCCACTGTTAGTAAGATTTCCACTAACTCACATTAAAATAGAGTAGGAACAAGGATTTAGCAATGTTTCATTGTTCCTCTCTAGTTCAGCTGGCCTCTTTCATGTAAAACCTGGACTGAAATCTCCTTTCTCAAGTTTTACAACATGCTCAATTCAAACATGGGAATACAGGTTGGTAAAGAAAGGATCCATTGAGCAGCACGCCACAGACTCTTAAAACGTGAATTATTTTAACACATTGAGTAGGTCAGTACCAAAAATCTGGTTTCTATTTCAGTGCTGTCACTACTCTGTTGATAGTCATCACTGTATAGCACACCTCAGTTTTCTCCTCCTGCAAAGTCCTTTGCAATTTGTTTTGAGATGTAAAGGTGCAAAGAGTTCTCTAACAACTAAAAATGGTTGTGATTGGTTTTGGTGTTGGTGCTGTTGTCAAGCAAAGTTTCTTTAAATGCTCAAGATACTCTTCTGCCCTGTGCAGAAGCTACTACAATACTATCCCAGATACTATTGCATCACCAACAAAACTGGAAAATATTCAGAGCACTTAAGAGATTTGCAGAGACAGACTTAAGAGTGTAAAGTGCATCAAACGATTTACCACAGGCCTATCTATATATCACAGATATCAAATTCAATTTTAAATGCAAGAAGGGAAAAAATGAGAGATATGAAATTCATATGCTGTAATTAAATGGAAAACACATGCAAACTGTAGCAAAAAGTAATAGAAACATGAATCGTGTATGTTGCATCTGCCTGTTATTACGGTAGGAGTGGCAATGATTAGTAGAAATAGGGTTGCAAAATTATTTCTTATATAATATCACTTCCTGTGCCCACGGGGTAAATGTGATAAAGACATCTCAGCCTTAGGCGAGGGCAAAGGCAGAAAGCAGAGATCTTTCTGCTGGGAAAGAGGAGCACTCGGTTGCACAGAAGCCAGAGGTGCCAACTTCTCATCCTTTGAAGGTACCAGCAACCAATCTTGGAGCTGACACACCTTTTGGAGAGAAAGATACACTGCCAGGGACCTGCTGCCTAGATATCCCAATCAAGAAGAATCTGCTTCAGAGCCATCCTGCACAGCAGAGAAATGCTAGGAATACTCTAGAGGGTCCAAAACGTTTATTTTGTGGAAAGTATTATGTAAATTCAGTGGGGCATAAACGTGAATTTTTACATATTCACTTAGACTGGGAATTTGCAATTGTGCACACACACGAACGGCCCCACTCCCGGGGAGAATATTCCCATGCTCAGCATTATTCACAGCCTTGTGCCATCCCTTTCCATGTATGAAATGTAAACCAGCTCCATTAAAGCACAGACATGGGTGTCTCTCGGTCCTGCTCCACACAGGACTGAAGAGGCAGCAGCCAGGCACTGGTACATAATGGTGATGGACTGTGCTTTTGCTCTAAGAGTGCAACCCTGAGCTCTTCCAGAGGCAGAATTTTAACACATTGCCTAAGAACACAAGATAAAGCCCTGGCAAGCTTGAGCTGGCAATCTGGGTGGAGGATCTCCCCCCTCCACCCAAGCCTGACTCAGTGCAGCTCCTTGCAGCTGAAATAGGAAGGGGCAAGGTCTTTGATAGTGGTTGAAGCAAGCAATCAGTTTGGCTGCCTTTTGGAAGTGCTGAAATAGGTGACCTCAGTGGGGACAGATGAAGTTTGCAGCACTGAAGTCCCACATTAGTTCTTCTGTCCACTAGAAGCCAGGGTGGGCTGCAGCAGATTTGAGTGATGTTCTCTGTGCAGCTGCACTGACTCCCAAATGTGCAAGTGAGAGGAATTTAACTGGCTTAAAACATCTCTGCTCCCTCCTGCTTCCAGGAGCTGCATCACTCAGGTACATCACTGCCATGGCACACGTTCCCAGCCCTTACATCCACACTGCTTCGAGCCCTGCTGCACTAACAGAACCAACAGAAATGCTCCTGGATTCTCTACACAGTGTGCTGGGTTTGGAAAAGGTGGAGGGAAGAGGGTATTTTTCTGCAAACAGGATTTTTCATAAGCAACATAGTCACTTTTTGCTATTACAAATACAAGAGCAATAACAATATATACAGGCCTGAGCAATAATGGAAATTCTGGCAGATATTTTTTCCCTGTCATAAGCACACTGGGCCTAAGGCAAGGTTTTCCTCTGTTTAATAAAGTAAATGGAAAGGTAGGGAGAAAAATAAAATTAAACAAAAAACCCCGCATTGCCTCTCAAATTACACAAGCTGCTAAATGGGGCATTCTTTCCCACAAACATTTCAAATGGATGAGAAAGAGGTTTGTCTTCTTGACAGTTCACATCCTCTTGTGGGCCAGACTCATTCCTCTGGAAGCTCACTGAAGTCAATGATACAGCAGCAAGGATGACAGATGAAGCCCACGATCCACATTTCAGTGGTACCCGTCTACCATTCAGACAAATCAGCTCAGGATTAAGATGCAAGTGAAGACACTAAAGGTTCAGGTTGAGGAGAGAACTGAAACAGCATAAACAGTCCAAAATCTGTGGCAAACGTGTGTGTAATTCCACTCTCAGTCTCTTGGCTACAAAGGAAGGGCTTGAACAATGCAAGAGTAACATTACTTTTCAGTACCTCCTCAGAGGGACACCTGCTCTGGCTGTTTGGGGTTTTTCCCCAGCTGCAGTGAGTTGCCACCATGTACTCTCATTGCATGGCTGCTTACCTGTCTTGTAAAGAACAAAGTGGGAAGTGTTTACTGTGGATTACCAATGGGTCAGCCTGCAAACAGCTTTGCAAATCGTCAGTTTCAAAACTCTTCCAGCTTCCTTCAAAACACCAGAAAAACTCCATTGGCCTTTTAAACTGGACATAGGAAACCTGATTGCAATAACAGGCCTAAACCAATCTGAATTAATTAGCAATTGAATTAGAAGTTCACCACAAGTCCAAATGAAAATCAGTAAGCAGTCATTAGATCAAGTAAAAATGAAAGTGAGGAAGACAAGAAGCAATAGCAGTAATCATCTGTCCAAAATTAAATTATCAGCTAATAACTGCTGTGTTAAAAGCTTTTTCACGTTAGGCCACTTGTTCCTCAAAATAATTAAAATACAATGCTTTAATAAAAGAGTTTCATTTATACTCTGATAGTCAAGCTAGCACTAAACTTGATTTTGGGCTGTTCTCAATTAAGAACTGTTTATGGTCTCCAAAATCCTTTCTTGGATGCTTCTGAGGTTCTGCACCAGAAAGAGGAGGGGAAAACTGGCAAATCATAATAGAGATGTGAGAGCTGTGCCGGGGAAAAAGAGCAACCCCCCTATGGAATCTGGATTCTAAACTCAACCAAAGCCAAGCTGCAATGAAATGTAAAACTTTGGCCAAATTCCTGAATTCTAATATCATGATTTTCATTTACTGTACTTATTTTGCAGCATGTATTGATTTCACATTGGGCAAACCACCATTTTTGTGACAAATTTTCCATTTGCAAGCCTTTCCTCTGCCATTTCCCAGCCCTATCTCCCACACTGAGCTCCCCACGCCCTACCCTGTGTGAGCTTCATCCCCAAGGCACAGAGCTGCCCTCTGACAACCCCATCCCTGCTGGCAGTGAGGATGAGCACGTCCCAAGCCACCCTGGTGTCCCATCCCCCAGATTTTTGGAGGCCACCTCGCTGCCTCGCGCCGTGCTGAGGCACAGAGGCGCAGCACACACCCTCTGATATCACCCTCCCCACTGCTTCCCAACGGGGAAACGACGAGCACATGGCAAAGAGGCGGCCACTGTTCTTCCTCACTTCAAAAGACAATACCCTGGCACTAATAATCCTTCCCACTTAGTAACAGCCAGCTTTATAAACAGTAATTAAAGGTGCCTTCTGGTGTACCTGCAAAGGAAACATGATTTTCGTTCTCCACAAGGACCACGTTTTCTTTAGTGACTTCTGATTAAAGGAGTCAACCTTAAGCACAAAAGGCTTAATTTTCAGGGGAACAAGCAGCTACAGGTCACATATTGTAACCTTTTAACAGTGTCTCCTAACAGCAGCTAAAAGTTAAAATCTGAGATTTTCAGCAGAAAGCCTCACAGTTTTTAATTTCAGAAATTTTCTGCAGACCGCTAATCAGTAATTTTGACAGAGGAGCAGGATTCACACAGCAAAGATTGTGAAATCTGCTAAATCATTTTTACATATACATATTTTAAAAAATCCCTTGCTTATTCCCCTGACATTGCATTGAGTAAACCTGCCAGGGATGAATTAAAGCAGCATTCTGAGATTCACCATATTGACTGTTCATTGGCTTGTGCCTCTCCTTTTATTTTTAATCTCCAAGCTGGCTGAGCCTTTTACCACTCACCATTTCTCCAAAAATTAGGCCCCCTCTGAGCACTATCTGGAAGTGAAAACTGGTGACAGTTACAGCCCTGCCCACTCAGAAAACCCAGTGCAACCTGGGTGAGCCCAGAGACGCCAAGTCACTGCTCTGTCTAATTACAAACCCGAGGCAGATTAACCTTTGATGACTAAATTAATCTTCTAAATAAAATGAATATGCATCAGCCTGCAAATTAGGATTAAATGCTTAGCAGAATCTTTATGTGATCAAGCAGGTTTTGTGGTGCAGATGTTAACCATTAACATAAAGCAATAAAACCATTCTTTTTTTCTTATAATAACACCTAACAATTCCAAAGCCACCTTTCATCTGAGAATCTCAAAGGATTTCATAAACATAATTAATTAACCCTCTCAGCATCTGAGACAAGAGCATAATAATATCCCCATCCCTCAGCTGAAGAAACAGAAGCACAGCAAGGTCCTGGATCGCGTGCCTCGGACTGTGCGCAATGGGGATGTTAAATGCTTTGAAGAGAAAGAAAAGACCAGGTTTATGCTGCCTCCAGCCCTGCTCTCACGTAGACAGGCAGGGTGGCTTCTCCATGAGGCTGAACTCCTGCCATGCATGCACATGCCTCTGCCAGAAATGCCCATGGAGGCTCTGGACAGCCTTTGAGGTTGGCATCACCTCCACCAGGCACTGGGTCAGAGGAGAGGTGGGCGCTGCCTCACCTGCCATCCATACCAGGACAGCTTTCCCTGGAACAAACAATGAAACTTGGCTCACCAGGGACCAAATGAAAACAAACTTTGCGGTGCTACCTAGTTCTGAATTGAATCATTCCAGCACTGCTGGTGAATCTTTTCTAGAGGGAAAAAAAAAAATGTTTCTTCTGGATTTTTTTGGGGCAGTAAGAATTACCAGTCCCTTGAGGTGTCTTTTTCTCACACATGCTGACAATTTAGTCACAAGGAGACCCCAGTGACCTTTTTTTTGGACTGCTGATGTCCCTGCAATGTGACTCCTATGTCTACATGGAGTAAAAAACTTACATGGAAAGTTACCACTTGCATCCACATTCTGACACTGAGATGGGAAGAGATGTGGCCATGGTTCTTCCAGGCTCTCACAGAAGACCAAATGTTTTCAGGATGTCAAGGAAAACTGTTGAGGACTGCTTTCTGTGCTCTTTCTTTCAATGGGATACTCATTTCCAAGTGGTTTACAATAAGGAATTTAGAAAATGTATACATCACAGCTTTCCAGCCTTACTACCTCTGATTTTAATTTCATCATTTTCAAGCCTTATGCACTTTGTTATTATCAAACTGTAAAATTAAGTTTTAATTTGATCTATTTAAGTCAAAAATAATGTGAGAGTATTGCTGACCTACAGACAGGCACGTGAGAATTCACATTCTTGATAATTCAATTTGTTGGCACATTTTGTCGTCTAATTGTAGCAGCTTCTCCTGGTGTATAAGTTTTCTTTTATGTAAACTAATCGGCTGGTGTAAAATGTCTGTTGCTGCAAATGTAATTTTATTTGTTTGAGAGGTAACTGGATAAGTTCTCTGTTTAAATTTCTTGGCTATTAAAAGGAATTTTGAACTAAAAATTTACTATTAGGTTAGAATACTGACATCACATATATAATTTCGACATATAAGCGACTTCCACAGCACTAGAAGTTGGACATTGAAAAGCATTTGTTGTTTTCATACAATGACTGCTAAAATCCATGGAAAAATTCCAAGGACTTTAATAAGCTTTGAATTGGGCACATTATTACTGTGAATGTAATTCTGGATACCTCCCATAACATCTAGGCCATGTGAGAAACTTAGGAAGAGCAATTAACATTCCTCCATCGACTTTTGTATTTACATTTGAAATTTACCATTTAAGACTTTAATTCTCCATAAAACTACTTAAATATACATAACTTCAGTGTTATTTAAATGTTTTATGATCTTCCTGAAATGATCCGCTAATTAAAATCACTTACTTAACTTAGTATCTTAAATTTACCTACTTTTATTTTATTTGGAAAGAATTGGATTTAATGTGCAGGTCTTGTTCATCTTCCTTCTGAGGAAATCTTAATTTGGGAGGAAAATTATGATTATATGATAGGGAGAAGGATGTCTTGAAGGCTGCAGACTTAGACTAGTGATAATCATTAGCTACCACGTATGACATGATGTATATAATTAAGAAATAAATTTATTACAGAAACTTGGAATTATCAATTAAAAAGTAGTCAGTGCGGTCCCCCAAGGTCTGATATGATTACCTGCCTTATCTGGGCTGTCACTTCCAATGCTGGTTGGAATCTCAAAGACCTCAGAGGGGGCTCCCTGTGTCAAGTTAAATAAGTGAGACAACCTTAGTGGAAAAACGCAATGATACAAGCGGGCGCAAACTGAACTCTTCTAGAGGAGAATAAAGAGATTGGTTTAAACCTGAATATTACTGGGCAGCTGTTCTTCCTTCCTGCTGTACTTCTGAATGGGCTGGCAGGACCATTCCATCTGTGGCTGTACCCCAGCCTGCTTGATGTGTTTAAGGAATGCTGAACCTCGGGGGCATTGAAGGACGCTCCAGCCTGTTACATTTTTTTCTTACTTATTACCTCGGCAGACTTTGATTTTTCCTCTGAGTTTCCTCAGGTTTAAGGCCAGAAGAGACAGTTAAATGATCTAGTCTGACCTTGTATATATACCAAGCTAAGCTACACTCCCTGGCCTCCTTTTCTCTAAGCTCCCTGTCATCCCACTGATCCACAAACATGTCTCAATTATGAGGCAGTGAATCAGTGTAAAAAAATAAACAGCTCCTCCCACCTGCCTTTGTCTCCAAAATCTCAGCTCCAGCAAAATTTGTTGCTCACCCTGAAACAGAATTAAAAATTTGGCATCCTCTGATGAATTAGATTTTGTTTTTTGTGCAGAGTGTCTCACATCTTTATTGCTCTGGGCTCTAGTTTGGACTAAAAATAAAATTAATGGAAAGTGTCACCTCATCATATTTTTTACCTGATTGGCGTAGATGGATCTTAAATACTTTATATCCAGCTATGGAGGCTGAGTACACCTATTTATGAATTCAGATACAAACCGAATGAAGTTAAAACACAAGTTGTTCATCTACAGGCTCAACATAAAAACCTAATGTTTAGAAGCACTATAAAACTTCTTCAAACCAATATACATCAAGAAACATAACACACTGTTCACAACTCCAGTACCTGCCTATGCAGTAAAACTTTTGACATTTACCAGAAACAGAGAAAAAGAAAATAACAGTCCAAAACTCATGATAGGGCTTTTCAGGATATGATTTGAAGACTGTCTGTTGGCTCCGAAATAAAGACTCCTAGAGACACAAGGAGCCTGAGAGACAGTGATTGTCTCCTCTTTTAAAACTGTGCTGACAGCATCAACTGTGGTTCACTTTGGTATCAGGGAGTGTCAGGAAGAGTGGAACACTTCTTACCTTACCACGTCATGCAAAATTTAGCACCTCTGTCTTTCCCTGGATTCGCCCCCCGAGCGTTCCAAACGTGCACAACAAAACCACATGAAACTCAGATGATTTCAGATCACGTTACAAAGTCAAAACACAGAACAGATTCACAGAAACATTTGCTAAGGTTCACCAACCTGTTGAGTGAACCTGGGCCCCATTCCAAGCAAATCTGGATTGATTAATGTTTTCTTTAAATCAACATCACCTGATGTTCTTTGCTACTGATGTGAATCTCAGCTTTCCCTTTTCTCTTTGGGATTTTGGACTGGTGTAAGTACACAGCTGAAAACAGCACATGGAATGCACATTCATCTATGTATAACTGAAGAACACGTATCACTGCTTCTGCAAGGAAATAAAATATTGCAAAACCTGCATCCCTCCAGCCTCATCAGTATTTTGCATTATTATGAGCTTTTGTGGGAGGGCTTGAAGCCTTTTTTCAAACTGTTTGTGCATTTAAGAACATTGCAGTAAAGGAGCTTGTTCTACATTTCAACCATGGGACCAAATCGAGGTACACTCAGCTGTACAAAGCATGGAACCTCTCTAATGGATCTCTTGAAATCAGTGGAACTACTTATAGAGTCATATACCATTGTGAGTGAGAGCTACTGTAAATAAGCTTTGGAAACTATATTCCAGCTACAGCTGTGTTCGGTGGTTTGTAATATTCCAGCACTTGCTAAATATAAATAAATGAAATAAAGTGGGAGATAGTGATACTCTGATTTCTGCTCTGACTGTACATTTGTTGGGAATGTCTGAGCAATCAGAACACTACATAAATACCTTGCCATGCCTGTGGGATTCCATGCTAGCTTATAATCCGTCACTGAAGCAGGCAGCAGCTCTTGAAGACGTGCTAAAGCACTTCTAGGTTGTAATTCATTGTCGCACTCTCTGGTTGCGTGTTTATTTCCTCTTGCAAGAAGTGGCTACATGTGTATGTATGTATATTTCCAGTTGTATGCTGGAAATTTCACTAAAAATTTGCACCATATTAAATAATTATTGACCAAAATCTCTGTATTTTATCATTTGATTTATCTTCTTTTTTCTATACAAATTCTTTGTCAGCAAGCTTTACACTCAGGAACTCTGCTTTGAACATAGCATGTCTATACCTCTATCTTTATCTGAAAACTGACAAGTTTTCAGGATTGAGACAGGTAAAACTATTCAGATAAACAAGAAGAACCTGTCCCACCCTGTTCTCACTAGACATACATAAGTATGTATTCTGTGTATCTAAAAAATACCTGTTCATCACATAGTTGTGCTATTTAATTTCTTCATTTCTGACTCCCAGTTTCAGAGAAACAAAACACTGAGGAGAATGTTAAAGAACTGCCAAAGTTTCTGTTGGAATAGAGAAGGAACAGGAATATTGTAAGACAGACTGTTCCCTCAATTTCTTCTGGCCAATTTGTAGTCCCAGCAGATTTGCACAAACTTTGAACAAGCACAGAGGCCTGGCAGTGCTGAGATGAGCTGAACCCTCTCGCCCTGTGAAACTCAACCACTGCAACTTCATAGGCAGCTTTGGCAAAACACAGAGAAGATCAACCCAAAAGAAAAAGAGATTTAAAACTGCCTAGATTCTTAAGGAGAATTTTTGTCAGCAACTGAAAAAGGCCCCAGAATTTCATCAGGGAACTTTCTAGCAGCTTAATTCCTCACTGATACGTTTGTGCTGCTGGGGTCCATCCCCAGTGTCCTGGGCTCCTGCTTTTCCTTTTGCTGCCGACTTAGACGTTGGTGTCCACTAATGATCTAAAAAAAAGGAATCTTTCATGTTCAGGCTGTAAATATGCCACTGAGTCCCAAGAGCCTAACATATGTCAAAGGCATGAAATGATGGCCATGAAAGGGAGCTCTACATCTGTGTTTGCTTAGCAGAAGAACTGCAGGGCTGACCTGTGGACCGATGTGGCTGTTTAATACGGTCTCTGCAAACCGTTCAATAACATCAGAACTGCTGGTTAATCCTCTTACCAGTACCATTGACATTATTTCATGTTCTACTAATTCCAAGCCATCTGTAGAAATACTTGCCTCTCTGGCAAGTCAATAGAGAGTGGCCAAATTTTTTAAAAGGCTGCAGCTCTAATAATCGTCCGTGTATAATTTCAGAACAAGATTATTATTTTTTTTATGGGACTATTTTTGCATAATGTTATAGCGTGAGTCTCACCTCATTTTATTAGTGTGAGTCAGGAGTAAAAGTAATGAAAATGCATGGGAAGGACTGAACTTTGAAATAGAATATTCTGAAACAGGTATATTTTGAGATTATATCTCCAAAGGTGTTCACATGCAAAAACCTCAATTATTTCGATTTTAGAAGAATATAAAATATATTTCAAATGGACAAAATAAAAAAGGTGGGATTTGAAAAACTTCAGAGGTATGTATATTTCTATTTTGCAACTTGAGCAGTTTTTGCAGTGTTTTCCCTTTCATTTGGATTTCCCATGTAGACTTTGTGACAATCGTAAAAACTGACACAGTCAGGTTTTTCGTATGGTGATTCCCAATTTAGTGTTGAGCATTACAAAAAACCACTCAAAATTACCCATAAATGAAAGAAGAAAATGCCTGGTTAATAAAAACAATCTCTCTTAATGATTTTCCCATGTATTTCCGAAGAGTCCCAAAGAGTGCTAGACCGTGAAGGAGAACGATGCAAGGGAGTGAAAACTTTCTGACTTTGGAAGGAACTAATGTTTTTGAAGCTGTCCAATCATTCTTACCTCTCTTTGCAACCTTTGAGGAGTCACAATCCATCCAGGAGAATCAATTATTGAATGTAACAGTGAGAGCCTTGTGTCACCATTCCTGTCATGTCACTGTCTTCTGTCGGAGTGCACCGTGGGTCTGAAACCAAAGCAGACACAGAGTGTGAATGAACTGCAAAAAAACAAAGTATTTCAAAATCTGGGAGACTGGTTAACACCACTGTTGTGCTCTGAGCATTGCACACCACAGAAACTGGTCGAGGAAAGAATGCTTCTGTACACAATACACTCAGCCCCCCGCTATCACTTAATCCCTCTTCCATCTCTGCCAAATTCCAGCTGCAGCCCGTACTCGCCTCCAAAGAAGCAGAGCTAATAGCAAAGTAAGTCATATCTATTGGCTCCTCCACCAGCGTTTCACAACAGATATCATCTGATTAGGTGCTAAGTGGGACTATTTGCACTTTTGCTTATGGCACATATAATTATGTAATTCTGTATAATGCCCAAATGACTGTTTAAGTAGCAGCTGCACAAAACAGAGGCATTGGTTGGACAGCACAGAAAATACAAATTTAAATAAAACCAGCACAGTAAAAAATACACAGATAACATGTACATCTATGTGTGTTTATACACCTTCAGGACTATCAAACATGGAACAAGATCATGTCAATGGAACCACTGACAAGCAGGACTCTGCCTCTTCTCTATGAAAATTTTGCCAGTGATGGTCTAGTGACATTTAACTTACTTTTCCTAATTTTTAGATGTCACATGTCCTAATTTCATTTCACAGGAACAGAGCTTCCAGGAGCTTTAATTAAAGGTATCACAAAGTATCAAGGTTAGTTTGAAGTGCTGTTATGTTTTAAAATACATCCTTCTAAGCATATGGGTAAGGTGGTTGCAGTGGTAGGAGTCTGCCACAGAGGTGCTCCACAGAGGTCAAAAGGAGATCACTATTTATTTAATTTAAATAAATCAATTTGTTAAACAAGGAGCTGCTGAGATTATACAGTCAGAGGGTGGAGAGCAAAGAAAGATAATTAATTTTGCTTGCATAAATCATTTTCTTATTACTTGGGGATCAGGGTGGTATTGTTTGGGTTCGAGAAAGGAGGGCAAAAGAAGATAACTGTATCAATTTGCTGATCAGGGTTACATGGGATTTTGCTGCTGGGGCTGGAGAAAGGAAAGAAGATCATTATTTTTATTTAAATAAATCAATTTGTTGTGATCAGGGATCACATGAGGTTGTGCTGTTTGCAAGGAAGGCATAGGAAATTCTCCTTTATGGATAGCTGGTTGCAGAACAAATGTTCAGGCAATATTCTATCAAATGAAAAAGGAAAAAACCAAGGCCTTCAAGACCACAGAACTGGATTTCTATTCTTTTCTTTTGAAAGATCCTGACTTTGTCATCTTATATTGGTCTCTAACTTAACACATTCACTATTACACTTCTAATGCACTGAATCAGGATTATATATATGTGTGTGGACATGTATATAATAAACCATGCATACAGACAATTAGAAAGAGAGAGAGAAAGAAAGAAAAAAAAAATAGCAGCTACCAGGGCCTGATCCTGCAAAAGCCCTTGTACTTTGAGGCAATGCTGATGCAGCTACTGTACAAACTGTGATTGCCTTCCCAGGACATAGGACCAGCTCTCCAGTGGGGAATATTCATTGAAATCAATGGCCATTCTATGCACACACACTTTAAGGGCCTGATATTTGTTGCTTCTTTTCTGAGGCAATTAATGAAGCTCTGTGTGTAATTTTAAAGGCCCTTCATGAACTAACTGGAAATCTACAGCACTGAACATCAGTGAACTCATATCCAAAACTAATAGCTTCAGTATCACTGCCAAAAATTGACTAAGCGCTCTTTGTGCCTGCAAATGGGGTTCTGTAGGCAGTATCCCTCTATCTGCCTTCAAGGGATAATCTCCTCTTACAAATAAAACAATTGTTTCATTTGCTCATTGCAATGGTTGAATGAGGCTGCAGAAATGAATCTCACTGGTTTTGAATGTTCTCAAGTCAATCAAGAGCGGATTTGGGGAGTGGGGTTGCTTTCAATTACCACGTGTTGTTGTTTGTAAAACTAGTTTTAGAAATGTCTTTTCACAGGTTTGGATGGGACTCATGGAAAATAATATGCAAACCATTCCTCTCCGTATACCAGATTAAAGGATGGCTTGAATACAGTGTAAAAGTCAAAAATCCATATCTGCCTGATCAAGTGCCCCATATATAAACCTTGGAATGAAAAGAAGGAATGATCCAGTTAGCTCTTTAACAAATAAAACAATGTTTAAGTAATTACAGAAAAAAGTATGATCCAACCATCCCTTGGATACTTTCACAGCCAGTAGTGTAGTCCAAGGGATCAATTTGTGTTTGTAACAAGAATGATAAATCTAACTAAACATCTTTATTTTTACAGTATGTTAAAGAAGCATTTTTATTTAGTGCAGTCATATATCTCCACATTATTCTGAAGTATGCTTCTTTATTGCTTTTATGTCTCCAGAACTGCCTGAGGAAAGCATCCTTTTCTCCTTGTGTTTCATTGCTGTTACCCTTGTAGAGTATAACATGCACAAACTTGATTATGATTAATTGAGGGCTTTGGCAAATTATGTTTTTATTCCTTTCAATCTAAGTCTTCCATCTGCTCAAGAATTAAAAAAAAAAAAGAAAGAAATTTTACATTTATAAGGACACTCAGGGCTTTCTGGGTAAATCATCAGAACAACTGGTTCAGCAATAATGGCTACAAGCAAAGTCTTCCTTCAGTCTTACATCATCGACACATTAATGCATCTCTATCCTACAAGTGAGGCTGAGAGAGGGTGATAACTGGTCCAACCTCATTCGATCTTGCTGCAGAGCTGGAATTTCAAACTGAATCAGACCAGTTTAGGATATTGCTCAATTAGATCCTGCCACCAAAGAACCACTTGCAGCAGTGAAGCGCGAGGTCTGTAAACATAAACAGCCGTGTCCTTCAGCACAGGGCAGGTAACACCAAGCTGGCTCTTTTTAAGAGGAGTTGTTGAAGCTCTTACCCAAGGTGCTGCAGCTGCACAGACCAGCCCATTAAGCCTGGTGTACCACATCAGATAAGGCCCTCCCTTCAGGGTTTATGATTCAGGTATAAAGGCTTGCCATCCCCTGGAAACTGGCAAATGAGGCTGCACTTGGCAGTCTGGGGTTTTCTTAATAGGATGAATGACAGAAGCGAGAAGTCGTGTTTAACCTGTATGACTGCGAGGAGGAAAAGGCAAGGCTTATTCATTTAAAGACAGACTTGTTCTCTAGCCTTGCTGGCACACAGCAGAGAGTGGTGATGAGAAGGCAAAATTATTGAGGAATTTGCTCTTCTGAGACCACAGAGTTGAAATATTGAAATAACAAAAAAAACCCAAACAATTCCAGCAACCAGAACATAGATGCAATCAGTCTTCAAAAGGCTGGTCTGGACAGCTGGTGGCATGGGGACAGCGGCTGTGGATTTATGACAAGGTCAGCACCAGTGGCATTTTTCTTATTCAGCCAATAACGTGAATTGAGTTGTTGGCCTTGGCCCAGGTCCCTGTGAGCAACACTGCAAGTGACTGACACCACACCACTCCTGAACCACCACTGGGCAAGACAGGTTAAATCTGCACACTTGACACTGGCAGGAGCCACAGAGCACTGGTGTGATCTGCTGCTGTAAGTCAGCTGTAAAGGCAGTGACTCCAGTGGGAGGGATGAAAATCATCACCTACGATGGGTCTAATTGCCAGTAAAGGTGGCACCTAGTGACCAGCAGGAGAGGTACTGCAGTGTCACTGCACACAGGTGGTCAGAGTGGAGGCTGACTAAACACCAAAAGAGAAGGAGTCTGCAGTTCAACTGAACCAAATCAGATTTAGAGGTAGATACAGAAGCTACACTTCCTCTGCCAGAGTTTGCAGAAGATCCTTGTCAAAGATGTACTGACAGCAATGCTGTAAAACCTCCCAGCAGCTCACTGACATGAAATTCTCTAGTAGCCTCGTGGTAGATCAAGAAACTACTTTGAGTAATAGATATGGTTTGTGTAGAAAAACCAATTATGTGGAAACAGAAATATGGATCAAGAGTCCTCCATGGCAGAGTGAACAAAGTACAGAGCAACTGTACTGATGAATGCCACATGGCTGGTAATCCAGGCACTACCCATGTACCAGGAAAAAGCAGTCCCTTCTCAGCAAGGAAAGGAGGGGTGTTCTATTAATCAAATCCAAAACGGTTTTATTCCCAGTTAAACCTCCTTTCATGTTGGTCAAGTGACTTCAGCATTCCACTTCTGAGGCTCACAAAAAGGAGAGGCTGCATTTACCCACCACTGCACAGGATCTTAGCAAGAATGATTCACTAGAGTAAACTTTTCCAGTGACATATATCACCCTTCCCTGCTGCAGTGGCATGGTTTGGAGAGAAGTGAGGGCTGTCTGATGATTTCACCCCTCCAAGAAGCAACCCCTGCACTACCAGGCCCAAAGTGATCACCACACAGAATACGAGGTGAGATAAATAATCTGGTGACAAAGCTACTAGAATCTCTGGTCAGAGCCCCCTGGAACTGTTGTCCCAGCTCGCTCTGGGGACTGCTACAACTGCTGCAGTCCCCTCCCCTCCCTCTGCTCACACACCGAGTACACACAAGGGCACACAGTCAACTCAGTCTTCTGTGGAGAGCTCTGCGTGAAGCCTCTTTAATTTGGCTTTGTGCAAGTGTGTGAATCTCATCCTGATACTTTCTGGGTACTCAGGGAAATGTTAGAATGGCAGCACAGCAGAAATGGAAAAGCATTCTCATTCTTTGGCAGGAAATAATTCATTTCATGTCCAACACCCTTTTTCTTTTTTTTCCCTGCTGCCTGTGTTTGCTATTGTAAGTGAAATTAATTCCTGAAGAGTTCAGCTAATAATTATTGGTGAGAAGATCCTGTCAATCTCTCAAGATAAACAAGAATGGGTTCTGGCTTACGCCAATTGCATGTCACGTGACTGTCCTATTTTTCTGATTTAATAAATACTAACCTTTCTGCCTTTTAGGAGCATTGTGCAAGACTTTTTTATATTCTGATGTGACATGGTAAATGGCCAGCACATGCCAAAACTACTCCTATTATATAAAAAGGCAAATTTTCCTTATTTCATTTCAAGACAAGACATTGTTCAAATTAAAATTAAAATGCACACAGATTATATCTTCTTTTACATGAATCTATGCAAGATGCTATTTAGGGTGTGCCTGCTTTTCTAACCGCGAATTCTTCCAACATCAGATAAAAGAGATTTATCGTCATTTTCCCATTTTATCTTCTAACTTTTGCCTAGTGGGAAAGCATAAAGCAGACAGGTGACCCCCCAAAAAGGCTGTAGAAAAGGATCTTACATCAAGGCACTTGGCAGAAACTCAGATGACTTTTTGGAGGTTGCCAATCTTGCCAAAGACTTTCCTTGCCGCCTTGAGCAGATTGCTTTCCTTCCCTGAGCCTCAGTTTCCTGACCGTAAAATAAAGGCACAGGAAGGTGTAACAGTTCTTCTTCCCTTTTTTTTCTATCTTATTCCTATTGCAAACCCTTCCAGGCAAGTCTGATTATGCACTTAGCAGATGGGGTCTCCAAACTCAGCTGGAGCCTTCAGGCATTCCTGTAGTATAAATAACGATGATGGAGCATTAAAATAGACAGAACTTGTTTTTTGTTCTCTACAATGTGAATCAAACTGTGGCTGGACTCATATTTAACACCACCAGCCAGTTTATTTATGAGAGGATTTATCAGAAGTGGTTGGGTTTAATTTCCTCTAATTCACACTGTATGAAAAATGGCAGCTGTCCGATTTTAATCTAAAACCTGATGATAGGGCTTCCCAGAAATAACAAAAACACCACAATGGAGGTATCCAAACACTAACTGGAGGAGTGCAGCACAGGCTGATCACTCCTGCTGCCTCACACCTCCACTCCATCCCCTCCCTGCTTTGAATTTTCCAATGCAACCTGCAAAGCCAGGATCACTGAAGCAGTACAGGAATTATTAAGGGTAACAAAAAGAACTGTGGAACTTCCAAGTGCCTTCTTTGGCATCTGGATTCACAGAAAGAGTTCATCTTTTGTTCTTAGACTGGCTTTTCTTATTTTTAACCAAATTGATATGTTTGTTAAGATGTCTTTCCTACAGTGGAAGGAGAAGGGAGAGGTTGTGGAAAAAAAATCTGTCATTTGCAAATGGAACAAATGCCTGAAGTTAAATATGAGTGTGCATCAACAAGCTCACATATTGTTGTGGGGTGAAAAATAATAATACAATAAAAAAGGAGGAATTCCTTTTCAAACAAATCAGAGAAAGATTCAAAAGCGGGGGCCAATCAATATCACCCTGTGATCAACAGGAAATGCTAAGAATAACTGTATATCATGTGTGGCTTCAAATTTACAACCAGGACATATAATCTCATTGTAAGAAAAGAGTCAAGTTCAAGAACTTAGCCTCTACAGTAAAGCTCTCATTTTAACTAAAGAAGCTGAGGTCGATGGCCTCTCAAATGAAACAGATAAGGCGACATAGGGTTCTTGTCAGAAACAAATGTTATGTCTCTCCCTACTGAAAAGCTTAAAGATATTATCAGCAAAAGCCTAGTTGGGCCTGAAATGGGTCCCAGAGAAGTAATATTAACCAGGCTCCTGGCAGATCATTTATTTATCTCAAGCTAAATTCAATAAAGAGAGCCATATATAAGTGAGGGAAAATAATGCAGCTGCTAGTAATTTATCATTGGATGGAAAGTCATTGTTATCCTTATCTCTCCAATGATGTTCTATTTCCAACTGGTAATGAATTATGGGGCTTGCCACATCTTTACTATGTGACAGGTCAACACTACCTCATGGGTACTGTACTGTATTTATGCAATCGATAGAGAGTTTGCTGAGAAAATATTGGCAACCATTTTGTGAGAGTGACCTAGGGCTGCATGGTCTTAGGATCAGTGGCGGTGGTCAGTGGATAGGGCAGCATTTCTCTACTCCTTTAAAACAAAGATGTCTTTGAATGCTTTAAAAGTATTTTTCACTTTGCTCCTTATAAAAAGCCAAGCATGTGAAGTGAACCACTGGATTGTTAATTAGAAAGCATTCTGCTCATTTAAGCTGGCTCAGCCACCAAAGGGATCTTTTCTGTTCCTTTGTTGCACTTATTAGAGGGATTTATTAAATCAAACTTCAGTACAGCCTTATCCAAAATTACTTGTGCCTGTGGTGTTTGGGGCAGAGCGGAGGCACGAAGAGCAGAGGTTTGGCCAGGCTGCTGCTGAGATGTAAGGCCAGGCTAACGAGCAGCACTGGGTGCCCCACAGAGCTCCCAAATTCCACACTGAGTGCAAAGGTGGAAGCCATGCAGCCCAACACTGCGTTTGCTCTGCTCAAGTCAGCTGTGAGAGACCCCCCCAGCACGACCCCTGCAAGAGAAGCAGTGAAAAAACAGTGTTATGTGATGGATGGCTCCAGGAGGAAGAGCCCTGCTGCAGGGACAGCTGGCTAGGGAAAGATTTCTAGGGCAGTCCCTTCTCTGGCACTGCTCTCCCATCCCTGAACCAATTATGCCCATGTTTTCTCTCTCCTCTACTTCTTCCCATTGGGTCCCATTTTCATTATTCATGAGAAAAGCTCATGCAGATTTAAAAGTTTGTGTTTATACTAAAAAATCAGAAATACACCTTTTAACTCTTCTATGTATTGAGAGGGGGATGTATATCACAAATGACTAAAAAATTACGATTTTCAAAAACACCTCTTGAAGAACAAAGAAAATTTCCAAATACACTTTAATTATTCAGAAAAATAGGGAAATATTTTAGAATAAACAGTCTTCTCTCACTAATAGTTACCAAATAAATAAAAAACCTGCACGACTACAGTTTGGCCCAGACCACATTTCTAGATTAGGCCACTTAACCTTCATACCATTTAGCACTATCTCCTCTTGAGCCTTCTGCCTTCTTCTCCATTGAGACTACCCACTTGTGGCCATGGGTTGTTTCAAGAACTGAGAAATCCAGAAAATCCCATTTTGACTTTTTTTTTTAGCTTGGATAGGTAGAAAGGTAGGAAAATATACATCCTTCAAGGCAGAGTAGGAATATATTTGAAAAAAAGAAGGGAATTACAATTTCACTGAAGAGAAGCAGCAGCCATGCCAATGGTAAAAGTCACTGATTGTAGTAACACATGGATTTTTAGTCATGCAAAGGGATGTCCAGATGAGCTGGATCATCAATGCTGAACCCACAGACTTTTCTAGAAGAGCACAATAGGACAGGACTGTACCCATGTGACATCCAAATGAGGCAAGAAGAGGAAAACTAAAGCTGTCTTTTCCCATTATTGTAGGAAAGGGAAATTTGGAAATGTTGGCCAGCTACAGCTCACTTACATAACATATTAGGTGACCTAAATGATACTAACTAAGGTGGCCAAGATTAACTCAGGTGAAAAACAAACGCGGAGAGCTCCATCCATTGTTAAATAACGAGCGTGTTTCCTGGTCACAGAGACGTGCTGTGCCTTCTGGCATGCAGGCATGTGTTAATACGTCCCTTTGGCTCTGTAGGTTTGGGAAAGTCTTAGTAATGGAAAAACAAGGATGTTGTAGGTGCAGGCTGAAGTCCTTTGGCAGAGCAGTGTGTGCAAGAGCTTGACCAGAGCCTGCTGGATTGCACTTGGGCCGAGTCTGTGATAGCAGCCTGTCAACTCCCCGAGCATTCACACTCATTCACAAAGATTCAGAGAGTCAATGAGAGCATTACCATATCCTGGAGTAAATAATCTCATTTTCCCATGTACCGACTGAGATATAAATTCCATATGGTTTGGGTATACCAGAAGGGGTCCTGCCCAGACCACATTAACATAAGAAAGCTCTGATATTTTCATACTCATTTAACTCAAGGGGTCATCCAGCTGATGCCAGGAAGGTCTCGCCTTTCATTTAATAGCTGAGAAAGTATAATGAAAGTATAATGGATTTTTACAATTTAAACAAGTTATATAAATAGAAAAAAAAAATCTAGGTGTCATAACTCATATAAAACAAGATAATCCAGAGAAGTACACTCCTTGAAATCACCTATTGATTCTGAGTCTGTCATAACCAGCAAGGAGTCTGCTACTTGTCAGACAGATACTCTTTCTCACGTAGTTTCAAACACACTGTCAAAATTGTGTGTAGCTTCTAGCTCCCAGGCCTTCTACTTACACACAAATCACTCAATTCACTTTTTAATTTCCATTGTTTGGAGGCCTATCCCAAAAATTTTAAAAGAAAAAAACCCAAAACAACAAAACCCTAAAACATTGACTTAAAACTCCTTCAGTTTACAGAGGTACAGTCTGGTAAAAATGATGTATGTGTTTAATAATATGTTCCCTGGTTAATAAAATACTAGATTATTTTTGGACTACAGAATTTAAATGGAAGAAAGTTTAGCCATTAGGAACCTGTTTACTATTACCAAGAGAATAGCCAGTTGGCAGGTCAATAGCTATCATCAGAGATGAAAAACCACAGCAGCCACCTGTGCTTAAGGCTTGTCCCTGTTAGGAAAAAAAATAAATGAAAGGGCAAGACTTGAGAAGCAAAGCTAGGGCATGCTGGGTTCTCTTCAGTTTAAAATTAAAAAAAGAGAGGGCATTGCTTTGGGACTACTGATTTAAGAGTTTAGGGCATATGATAACCAGCTCTTCCAGGCTGTTTAAGATCAAATGGGCAGCAAATAGCTGCATCAAACTTTTTCTCTAGATAACCAATCCAAAGCGTGCTGAAATATCTCCGGTTCTTCACAGCACAAAGGTTTGCTCTGAAAGGAAGTGTGCACGCAGGGACGTTTCCCCTTTCCTCTGTGGCTAGTCCCATCATTGAGCCAGTTGGAGATGGGCCATTTAGAGTTGAAAAGGCCAGCAGACACCTGTGTCGAGTGCATCCTTCCTTTACCAGATGGAAATAATTGGAGCCTCGAGAAAGCTCTCACTGGCTGTGCTGCGAGTGGGTCAGAGTGAGTCGCAGAGGAGCCGCAGCACCGCAACACATTCCCAGCAACGTCACTGCCAAAAACGGCACTTCTGCTGTGGAACCTGAGGGTGTCTATTGCCAGCAGTGAACATTGTGAGAGGCAATGAAATCTCGTTCCTGCATAATCTAGGGCATACATCAATCCTGACATTAAACACAGAGAAGAAGGGTTTTTCCCTCTGATTTCTCGTTTCCACACGAGGACTGCTGTTCGCGTTCTTACCGCTCAGCTGTGGTTAAGGTTTCGCTCTCCTAGAGACTTCATTGTGTACTTAGGTATGTAGGTACTGTATTGACATTTACATAAAATTAAAAATTACCTGGCATCATGTGGTGATTCAGATATTCTCTCGTGTAAGCATAGAGAACAAGTGTATTAGTAAATGAAAACATTTTAAAAACATGTACCCTATGTAACATATAAAATGCTCCTCATTAAAGACACAGAAACATTAGAGTCCAAATATCAGTTAAACATTGAATGATTGGCTGTTTAGGTGATGGATAAACCTACAAAAGATGAAATCTTTAACTTATTGACAATGAAACACTTGAATTCAGTTTAAGTTTGTCTAGTCAAAGGTGTTCCATTTTTCAGTAGGAAAGTAATTTTCATCTAGTAAAATCTGGACTAAAAAAGCAGAGGAGAGGCAGTAGCAACAGCTGCAGAACACCCTTGTGCTCCTGACCACCTCCTGGTGGTTACTTAAGGTTTGCTGAAGTCAAACAGCACCTGGCCAGTTTTATACCAGTTGCCCCATTTACAGGTTCCCAGTGGTTTAATGGCTGGTATAGATATTAATGCCTAATCGACTATTGATGCAATTATTCTTCCCATCCACAAGCAAAGTCTTAAATAAATAGGCAACTATTAACTTGGCCTTCAGCTGATAGCGTTTTCTTCCCCATGCTTTTTAGCAGAGACTTCCGTTCTGAACTTTGATAAGACATTTACAGGGTAAGAAAGAAAAAACTATAAAACCACAAACAAACAAACCCCCACACACAACAACAAAACAAAAGCCAAAACAAAACCCAAAAAAAAAAAAAAAACCAGCTAAGAAAATGATTGCTCCTATGAACAACACACAGGACCTTAACCCGGATTTATCTAACGTTACATAACTTTTTGGTACCCTGCCCTCTGACAGTAGTGCTCTCATGGCTCAGAGCAAGCACGTTTCCCAAGGAACCTTCAGCACTCCCTGATGCCAAAGGAAATGCTCCTGCAATGGTCCAACTTAACAAGGAAGGCAAAAAGTGGTGTTGCCTGCAGCTGCTGCTTGCCAAAGCACTTGCCAAGAGGCCAGCAAAGGTTGAGGGCACCATCCTGCAGCTCGTGCCATGTGCTCCTATATTGAGCAAACAAGACCAGGGTGAGGCACAAAATCTGAATATTGGGACCCCATTTATCAACACAGAAATGAGTGCAGTGAACTCAGCAGACTTCCAGGACAAGCTCACAGGGGCTGCATTGGAACACAGGGCTACAGGTCCGGTCAGGCAACGTTGGCTGCAGCACAACCAACACAGATCCAGACACTTTTTCAGCACATGCAATACTCATTTTTTTCTTTGAAAGCAAGTTGTCAACTCTTAGTTCTCTGCTGGCTTGCTGAACATCATCTATTCTCTTTTTCCAACATCTCTATCTCCCAGAATCAAGTCTCCATGTACATAAATAAACACTTTAACTGCCATAAAAATGACGGTGTTTATAACATATAGGGAAGCTCATTACAAATATTCTAAAGAAAAAGCTTCAGCTCTCTGGGAGTCTTGTTTTAATGTGTATTTCTGAGAAATTCTGTAACTACTTGTGTGCTGATTTGTAAAAAGTAAATCTCAATACACTCAATTTTTAGTCTCATCTGAGGGTTAGGTTGTGGAGGGAGACACCGCTATATTTTGCTTCCTTTTCTTGTACAGCCTAAATTCTGTGACTCAGAAAACTGATCCACAAGAACAAGCCAGGATAGGTAGTAAACTCTCCAGGACAAACTCCCTGTCACTTGAGTTTTTAAATCAAGATTGAAAGCCTTTCTAAACTATGTGCTCAAGCTCTACCACAAGCTTCATGCAGCAACCACTAAGCAAAATCCTCTGGCTTATGGGAGTCAGCCAAGATGTTTATAATGGTTCCTGCTGGCCTTAAAAATCAGGTGAAATAGAAGCTATGGTTGAAATTCACCCACATGCAAAGCCCTGTGATAAAACTTTGAATAGAATTTCAGCCAAAGTATTTAGAAAATCTTAGGCAACCCTGCATCCAGAGAGATTTTTAGGGAACACCCCCCAAACTACACATGGAGAAGAACAACTGTGTCAAGCCTTATTAAGGTTTTGTTTTGCAGAGTGTGAGAGGAAATAAAAAAACATTGCTTTCTGCCCCAGGGTTACTGCTGGAAGAGAAAGACCAGCTGGGACCTCTTGTGGAATGCAAAGGAAGCTTAACATTTATCTGTTTCTGCTCACGTTGGTATTTCTTGGAGGAGCTCCTGAAGTGTGAATCTCCAAGAAAAAATAAACCTCTAAGGAAGCTCTTTTGACCTAGCAGCAAGTTTCAGAAGGGCTGGTGGCTTTGCTACATATCCTGCAGGCTCATCAAACAGCCAGTGCCTAATGACTGATGCTGAGGAGCCAGGGGAGGAGGACAGGCAGCGCTGCACATGGGAAGCTCTGGTCTGCAACCCCTGTCACTTCTTATTTCAATAACTCCCATTGTAGAATAAAATTCACCAAGGGAAGCCCTGACTCCACAACTCACTAACATAAATCATTGAAGGGAAAAGCACATAAAACTGCCTTGAGATTTGGAGCAGTTTGGGAAACACATGACTCCAGCACAGCGCATTTGGCCAAGGCCTCTTGCTTCCTCCTGGAATGGGCAGGTGCCCACTGGCCCTCCCGCATGGGAATACAACCCGGGTCAGTGGGCAGAGACTGGCCACGAATACATTCACACAAACTGTACATGGGTATTAGTAAACACACAGATTCCACCACAAAGGGATTATATGACTCTTCCCCGGCATCTGGATCGCACATTGTTACCAAACAAAGGAAATTATGCAAATAAGTAGCCCCAGAGGCAGAGTAACCATGATCCGCTCCTACTTGTGAATACTGGGCAAACACCTAAAAACCAAAATTAATTACCTGCCTCTGCTCGTTTTGTTAAATGATCAAAGTAATACATCCGCTGGTTGCACATGAATGTGACTATTTGTACAAAATTACATTTATACAGAAGCTGTGCAGGGCCAGAGCCCGCAGTATTTGTCATTAGTCACATGTAAGTCACCTTACTGAGGGAGTTGCTCCTAATTTCTTAGCACAAGCACTGCAGGATGCAAAAGAACTTCTGCAATATTGAGGTGATGAGGTTCTGTAGCAGAGCAAGGGTAGAATCAATTCTTAGGGTTCACCTCATCCTCGTCGGCCTACCTGGCACATGTGAAATATTTGTGAAATCAGTTTCGGAATGACCAGATGAGGTGCTGGAAGCACCACAGTCAGTTCAGCAGTTGGCTCTTCCAGGAACACTTGGGGAATGAGGACAGAAGCGTGTAACTTCCATTCCCAGAGGATGTCTGCAGGGCATACAGTAACCCACGACTCAAGAGATGCTGCCGTGCACGCAGCCTCACACACTCCATCAAATGAACACCGTTGGCCCCTTTCAGCAATAGCTGTGCAAAGCACCATTCCATAAGCTTAAACTTTCTTTCCTCATTTCTTCACCATCGTGCAGTATTTTGGATTAGCACTGAATCATGCTGAGGTCCTTCAAAACCATTTTTTCTGGCACAAAGCAACCAGAACTGTAGATGTTGCTCCTGAGTTTGGCTGTCTACAATGACAACTGTATTACCAACCCACAGGGAGTGGAAAACAGAGCAAGGATACTCACATGGTTCCTGGGCCACTGAAGTCCTAAGGCAGCTTTCTCCTGTCTACAGTAGGCTTTGAAGGCAGGCTGCTAAAATTCCATCTCAGCAACCCCGTCCATATTTGCTCCCAATAAGGCAGAAAAAGTTTCACCTTAGCAAATCCAGCCCATGGTTTCAGTCTCCCTCTGAGAGCTTTGGATATGCCCTCCTGGCAAAGGAAAAGGAAAACTTTGCAATAAACATATGGAATTCAGTTGGCTAAGAATTTTGATAAAAGCGTGTACAGAAGGAACTCGGTGTCAGTGCAGACCCTGTAAAACACATACATAAATATTTATGTAGTTTCCCTTTCTTTCAGGAATTGTTTGTTGTTCTATTTGATCACAGTACTTCTCCAGCTTCCAATATTTTTGGATAATGTTCTTCCCTTCATTTGTAATCACTCTATTTGGTGTGGAAGATGGATTTTTCCAATTTTGTGCTATTACATACACCTTAGCATGGAAAGGATTAGATGGGTTTTTCTTTTTCCGTTTAGTCATTATTTAACTGCTTGTGAGCTTCAGGGACTTATATCCCAGTAGGTCTAATTCCAGGATTATAGGTATCTAAATATCCAGTAAATCATTTAGTAGCATATAGGTTTAAGGCAACTCCAAATAACCCCTCCAGTTAGCTCTCCAGCTAAAAACTGAAGTTAGCCAGAAGCAATAGATTTGAGCAAGAGTTATTAAGTAATGCAGAATCACTAATTTAGAGTCTGATTCTACTTGCTTCAAAGGTACTGATAAAATTTATACCCACTTCAGTGGAACATGGCAAGGTCTTCAAGTCCTCTTGCTTTAGACACTTGCCTTCTTCCTAGCCAAACACTAATCAAAGTCTCCTCCTCCTCTGATTTAAGCTCTCATTCCCATAACCATTGCATTTTTATTTAGATAAACACTGTCAGGTTGAGTTGACCCAAAATTTAGATTTATTGAAAATGAAATAAAATGAGCAACAGAAAGCTCTCTGTATTTGTTTTTCTAAATTCCAGTGAAAGCAGCTTCTTGGTTTGGACTTCAATTTTCCTTGGCATCATCTACAGCCTGAACATTTTAAGCACTGTGCTCATACATGAAAACAAACAGGGGACAGACAAAAGTGAAACAAGTTATAGGTTCTCCTTGTTAGGGCTTAGTGAAAAGTAAACACGTGGTATTACAGATCAAAAGCAAATCTGGTTTCTTGCCATCTATCGTCAAGGATAATCGAAAGCAATACTAATAGCAAAGATAAGGAGATCACTGGGTTTAACTGCCTTTGCCAAACTGTAATTTGCCCATGCTCCTGTAAGCGTAGCACAGAGAGCAATCCAGGCTTTGCTCTGGCAGAGGGGTGAGAACAACCACAGACTGGTGCCAGCTCCCACCGGGCGTGTCTGGGGTTTGTCCTGCTGGGTTCAGGTGAGGCACTGTTCCATTGGCACCAGCAACGCTGGAGAGGCACAGGTGTTTCAAGGTCAGGTTTCTGGTTTGGTTTGAGATGTGTGAGGGTGTTAAATCCATCATTTCCTAGCACTGACTGATTCCCCCCAACCCATGCAAAAAGGTGCTTTTGTACCTGACCCTCCTCTTGCAGAACAGAGTATCCTGGAGCAGGTGACTGCTGAAGGACACAAACCTCAGCACTTACCGCACACAGGGAACAAACCTGGCTGTTCTAACAGGGCCTGGAGGAACCAGGACTGGGGTGTGGTGAGGTGATAAAACTGAGCATCCCTCCCACCCTTAAGGGTAAGTGCTTGTTTAAACTCTCTTTATATTGGGTGTGTCAGAGGTGTGGGCCTAGAGGACCTGCCATAGCCAGAATTAACATGTGTTCTTCTTCTGCAGAACAGATATAAAAAGGCTTTTTCTTTCCAGACAGAGACTTTCTGCCTGCACGAGTGTCAACACAGAGTTCATTTCAGGCAAGCTCTGTGGTGAAGAGAAAGGTAAGGTTAGGTGAGGAGCCCTTCCCATCAAACCAAACTTGAAGGAAGGCCAGGGCTTCGGGGCTGGATTAGGACTGGGCACATCCCAGCACACAGGGCAGTGAGTAATGTGCATCACCTCAAGAAGGCTTTGAGTCTCAGAAACCACCTTGCATTTGCAGTTTCCTTCCTTATATGGTATTATATCACTATTAGATTATATATTATATATAACATGTATATATATATATATATATGTAGATTATATTAGTTTTCTGTGCACTATCTACCATCCTTTGCACTGGCTCAGGCAATTAGGCCAGTGGATAAGCAGACAATCACAGCTGTCCACATCTCCACACACATCCTGCAAGGAATGAGCAACCAAGCAGGTAGACCTGCATGCCAGGATCCGCAGTCCAGATAGCCAAAAAAAGGGGACAACAGAACATTCAGTTCACTCATCTTTATCTCCTGGGCAAGAGAAATAAAGTCAACGTGTAGGCTTCCTTTACTGACCACTCAATCTTCTCTGCAAACCATTCTCTAGCTATGGCCACAGTGTGTTCAGTCCAACCCTTTTAAATGGCTTTGAGAAAGCTGATTTTTTAAATGAATGGACAGTGAAAATGGAGAAATAATATATTCCACTGGTGCCATGTCATCACGGTCCATCATTCATAAAATTTTATGTGTATCTAGACCCCGTCAAAGGACCTGCTTCAAAGAGCGTGCAGGATCAGCAGTCTGTAGCTCCAGAGGCAGACAACATCTAAATCCACCACCATTTCAGCAGCCATCTCTGCCTGCATATGACAGATAAGGATTTCAGGAAGGCATGTCAAAGATAAAAGGAAAGCTACCCCTTGCTCTTGTTTAATTTCCCTTCCAATTTCCTAAAAGGCCTGTTGCGGGAATGACTGTCACCAGAAAGATACAAGGCCCAATTTACAGCCATTGCACAGAGCTGCAATAAGCAGTTGCAGTCTATAATTTTCAAGTAACACCACATTTATGAAAACTGCAACAATCCCTTTTGCTGTGATTTGTGGACTCTGATGGCAGAAGAGCCAACCTCTCTCCCAGGCAGCAGAGAGCAAGAAGAGAGAAAGATGAAGAAAACCAAACTGGCTGCTGCCTCAGCATGTAGACTGCAAAATAAATAAAAAAAACTCTTAAAAAGTGCTAATAAAATATCCGCTAAGAGTAGAAGGGGAGATTAGAGCTGACAAGTTGGCCATAGGGCCTTCTTCAGGCTCTTCCAGTTAGAACTGAGACAAGATGACAAGTTGAGAAATTGAACTATGTTGACACAGTCTGCATTTTCATAAATTTCCTCCTCCTTTTTTTATATTAAAAAAAAAAATCTGCAAAATAAAATGGATAGAATTCAAACAAAGGCCTGTGATACTGTGCGGTTCTTCCAAGCACCCTGTAGCAGGCTTTGGGATAAATGCAAGAGTAACTGCAAGACCCATCACAGACAATGCGTTGTATTTGCTGAGGAATCACCTCTAATTTTTTTCACCAAGGATTCTATTTGAGCGGAAAGACTTCAGCATGAGTTGGATGAAGTGTTGGATGAAGCAGTGTTACTACTACAAGAGCAAAACAGAAAATACACTAGTTAAAGCTTATTATTGTTTGGGTTTTTTTCAAAATCCTATCGAAATCAGCAGAAAAGCTTTCATTAGGACTAATCCCTTTCAGAAAAATAGTTAAAATCTTTCTGAATTGGGACTGAAATTCTGGCAATAGGGACACATTCATGAAGAGTCAAACCCAGAGTTCCACATTATCATCAATTCACTCACTTTGTGCTTCAGGCAACTTTAATGTTTTAAAGCTGAAGCATTTCCTCTTTTACCTCAAAAAAGCCACTCCATTGTTAAAAAAATTATAACTACACCTCTAATTTTGCTGTCTGGGAGTTTCTCTCCCAATCCAAGATTTGGGAACTGGGAGTTTTTCTCTAAATTGCTCAGGCTAAGCAAAGGTAACATGAGAGATTTTCCAAGTACGTCATTTTATTTTTATCATTATCATCATCACCATTATTATTATTATTATTGTCATGATCTTTTCTTTGGCATTTCAGCTGTTACCTAAGCGGGGTGAGCAGTGCTGCACAGCACGTAGTCTGTGCTTCCCCATTTCAGGAGAGCACAGCCATGCACAGATGAGAGGTCCAACAAAGAGTTTATCACAAGTGCATCTAGTATTGTTTCTAACCAGTGAACTGCACCACAGCAGTAACATGGAGCCGAGGGCTGGCAGGTTACAGAAACGCTCCTCATGCAGCAGCAAGGATGTTTCAAGAGAACAGGTTTTTATTAGCTTCAGTCAGACTTTCAGTCGCACAGCTGTTTCGATGTTCACTCCACCTTCTTTGAGGGGGCAAGAGAAGGTTTAAATCTTAATCCCTTCTGAGCACAGAGGGCTCGACAGGCAATGGAATAAACTTATCTTCACCATATTAGACATGAGTGGAAAGCAAGGAAGACCCTCAGTAGAGTTTAGACCCCTGTAATGAGCTCTGCAATCCTAACCCTCAGCAGAAGAACTTAAGTCATTGGTCCTGCTGGAGAAACAATACCTGAAAGGGATGAAATTCTGGTGAGAGCATTCTCACACATTTTTTTGTTAAGGTTGTTTCATGAAGGACTCCCTGCGGTGGAGCTGGCCTTTAAGAACTGAGAATCCTCTAGGCTTTTGAGATATAAATGGCTGGACCTGTTGCCAGCAAGGCTCCTGCCTCGAGTTTCAAAGCCTAAGAAGGCCCTGGCCACAGTTATTCACTACTTCAGGTCACCTTCTGCTTAATGAAGTTCTAGAGAAGTGGTAAATGATTGTCTAAAGGCTGCCAATTCCATCTGGGGGACACTGTCTCTGCACTGGAACATCCAGTATCAAAGGAAGCAAACCAGAAAGCTTTGGCAGCCCAGCGATGGTGAGGGACCAGGCAGACCAGTGCAGGAACAGCTTTCTTGCTCACTGGCTTCAGTCATTTTCCTACCCAAAGCACCAAGGCTTCTTCAGACTCTCAGGTGGGACTCCTAATGAAAGAAGTTATGAAAGGGCAGAGTTTGATTCACCGAGCAGCCACACTGGCAACACGTTTACACAACTTCTCCACCCAAAGTCAAGAGGTTTAACCTGTAGGGATAATTGCACCCCTTTGGCAAGGGTGGTACAGAACACTTGAGAAGGTAATCAAAGCAGGGAAAAAGGGAAAGCAACATCATTTTGGGTAATTGGAGCAAAGAGGTAATACATATCTCAGTGTCACAGGGAAGATTGCCCAATGCAATATGCATTTATTCTTATCTCAGAATTGTATTTATCGAAGTAAACCATGCTTAAGTTAAAGGGAAGCACATAAATCTTTTCTTATTGTAATTTTGCAACTCAAAGCAGCTGCTAATTATATTATAGATCTTCCAGAAGTATGTATAGTAATTACCAGTTGCAGCCACATTATTAGACTTGCAAATCGAGCTTGCCCTTTGCAAGCCTGTCAGGAGCAAAGGGTCAGACCAAAACTGGGGTAAATCAGCACAGATTCAAGAACTCAAGTGACAAATCCTAACTGTACTGGACTTACCTGATTTGCACTTGATGAAGACACCACCTTTAAGAAATACACAGGCTTCCTTGCTGAACTCTTTCCTTTTGGGTTGCTCACCCAAGTTATGAGTTATGTTGGGCTTTTCTGCATGATGTCCTCATAGAGATGATCAAAGTCTGCCTTGGGCCCAAACTGAGTGCACTGGAATCAGTGATAGCTCATTTCAGATCTTAAGATCTCCCAGAAAGAAAAACTGATGTTACTGTCCTTAGAGTAGAAGAAAGTTCAAGGCCTGCGAAGTCCTTGAGAAGCCCTGGGTACCACCTTCTACCACGGATGAATGGAAGCACCATTTTTTGTCAAATAAACGCACAAAATGAAAATATAGTGAAATAACCAAGGTATGGTTATACTACCCCCTTTCTTCATATACTACAGCTGAAGCTAAAAAACACTACCAGGCATAAATCTTAAGTATTATTTATATATGCATACATACATGGGAATAACCACTTGTATTATTAATTTGGTCTATTTGTTTGGGTTTCATATCAAATGAGCACTGGCTGGAGTTCTTAAACCAACAGGAATTATGTGGGCAAAAGTCTGAAATGTTGTTATGCAAGGTAGAGTTTTCAAAACCATTATGTGAATTATAAGCTGAACTTCCAACATGAAAAGATTTTTTTTATAAAGTACTCTTAATTCCAATGTACTTCTATAGAAACTATAGAAGTACTAATATATATCTATTCAGACTAAAACGAAACCATTAGTCAAATCCCTACTTTCTCAAAAGAGGCATAGAAATGTAATAGTGAATAAAATAATATACAAGTGATTAATATTTTCTGTTAGGCCAGTTGGGGCACTTAAATATCATAATCACTTCCCACTTCAAGCACAACTTATTCCGTGAAGACAAAAATAAAAGTATTTGCTTCATGAATCATAAATTGCAAAACCTTTTGAAACCTTTTACTGGAAAGGTTTAACATGAGTGCAAAGCCATATTATTAATGAAAATAACCATACAGTCATTTCAACAATGACATCTTCATATTGCTTTGTAGCTTCAGTGTCTACTCTTGCAAAGTACTGAGTTTCTTCCATTCTCATTGAGAATAAGAGTTGAAACAAAAGTGAAAAAAACTCTCCCGTGGCCAGATGGATGGGCAATGTTTATTGTGCAACATCCTCCTTGGGAAAAGAATCTAAATAAGAGTTTCAAGATTAATATCCAATTTCCAGGCTTTTATAGTACTTGGCAATCATTCAAATCTAACAGTGAACCAAGGCAAAGATTAAAAAGCCAAAGGCCACAAACCTGTTCAAACTGGTATAGATGGGTTCAAAGTTTCCTCCAAGATCTTGAGCTATAGTTTCCACATATCACTGAAGTAAAAAACCTAGGCAGCCCCATAGATAAGGTCCTATTTACTCTAGATGAATGGAAGAATTATAATGAACCACACTTTGGACCTTGTTCTTTAGCTGTAATTAATGCTTGATTATTTTGGTTACTCACTGAAGAGGGACTTCAGTATAACCCCTCAGAAGTGTTGGAGCAAAATGACCTGGGGGACAAAAAGAGAGAAGAAAAAAAAAAAGCTTCTGCTGCTAAAGGGGAGAAGAATGGTGGGAAAATACTTATGTCTCCTTGCCAAAGTGAAAGTGCATTAAAGTGCCTGCAGTCATTGTTATTCCTGTTCTTGCTGAAAACTTATCAGGAATCCCAGTGACTTTGGAGAATGCAGGGGAGAATGCTCACAAACAGGAGTGTGTGTGTGTGAAAGAAAGCAGAGACAAGAAAGAAGTGGTAATGCAGAGTCCTTTCTTACCTGTGCTTGGCATCTGCAATCCCCTGGTAGTTACATCATCTTGACACAGGACTGGTTTTAGTTCTGTTACTGGATGTGATCCAGACCCTTATGTTCTGATTTCCACCAGTGGGAATGTCAATAGGATTCCTTCTTTCTTTCCAGCCATGTTACAGGAAAATAGTTATTTTGAGGAAGGTAAACAATTTAATTGTTTTCCTTTAAATAAAGTACAGTACAAGTCCATTTTACCATTCTAAAACTTGGGACACCAAGCCTAAAGAAGTTAGAATCATAGAATCAGTATTTATTATGCTCAGTAGCAGACTGTTGCTTATATGACTGCTCATGAAAAATGCCAGGTACTGAGCACAGCAGAGCAGAGTTTAAACACATAAGGAGAACCAGCAGAAGAGGAGATAGAATACAGGCTAAGCCAAATGCAGCTTTTTAAAAAAAAAATCAGATTCATTCTCCAATGACAACAGATAGACCAACTTTTTTTCTTAGAGAAGCCAAAAGTTTTTTCTCAGTCTGCAAAATATTTGTGTATCACTTGACGTTCTCAGTTCATTAAGTGCTGAAATCCTACTCTGCACATTTACCAAGACCTAGGCTACGACACCTTCTGTCAAACTACCTTTCTGTAGCCTACAATCCCTTTCTTATTAAAGAGAACTAAACCAACCTTGCTGATAGTAATGGAAACCCAAAAACTTTCAATAAGTATGAAATCATCTTATATTTGAAGATGAATATTTGTCCTTTGTACTGAGATTCACAGTCCCATCTCTTGGCAGCTGACAAACAGCTGTCACAACTGGGCAGGATCAAGTCCTGAAAAATATGTGTGGAGCCTCAATACATTGAAGCAAGGTCACCAAGAAACCAGTTCAAAACAGGAAAAATCTCTAACCCCATGGATTATAAAGACTGCATATAACCATGACAAGTGCTTACAGTAAATTCCAATATACAGAACCTCCACCAATAGCTACAGCTGTGAGCTCTTTACAAACAGGGTGGCGTCACTTGATTCTTGGAATCTCTTAAATTGATGTGAGTGAACTGAAGGGTAAAAAAACTGACACATTACCCATTCTTTTAGTCAGGTCTCATATTTTTTATAGAGACTTAGTAACAAGTCAGTTTTTATACTGTTGGGTCCCGCTGCAGCACCTCATAAGAAACAGCTGTTCTCAGCTGAACAGGCTGGCACTTCGCTGTGCATTCCCCAGGGTTTCACTGCCCTGTCCTCCCTGGACTGGCTGAGCAGGGCAGGTAAACAGCCACTGCCTTTCCCTGTGAGTGGCTCTTGCTGGCAGCTATTCCCAGGTCTGGAAAACAAATTGCAGACCATTATCAGCTCTTCTGGTAATTGCTGCAGGATGGAAACGCAGAGTGCAATAAATCACAACATCATTATCCTAAGGCCCAAATGGTCTGGCATATTTTTGCTTAAGATGGTTAATACAGAAGTGGTGTAGACTGCAATGGCAGATAAAAACATCCTATATTGACTAGCAGGCATGGGGGCTTTTTTGTACTTGATCAGATTATTCACAACAGATTTTAAACTAATAAAAATAACATTGTCTTTAGTTACAACATTTTCTTTTTAACTCTGTGAGAAGAAAATCCCTCAGTCTTTAAATATGAGAGCCTTGAACTCTGGACAAGGCATTACATTTATTGCTAAGGTACCACAGATAATGACTGTGGGCTAAAGGTTGGTGTATTTTCCCTGCTTGTATTCTGTCTTTACGGCAAATGTCCAGTGCTCAACTGTATCTCAGTATTTACATGGACATCACATAATTTCCAGTAAAATTTTTCATGCCTGGGCCGAAAGAAGTGAACCAGGTTGAAGCTCTCCAAAGTCCAATATACTACATAAACTTCAAAACTCAGACTTTAAAAGAAAGAAGCTGCAAAATCAGGCACTTTCAAACAATCATTAGGTCATGCGAACTGGAGAAAAGTGATGGGATTTCCCTTGGGATATTCCAAGAACAAATACAATCCCTGAGCCAACAGGACTGGGGCATTTCAGGGAGGTGCAAGATAGGGAGGTTGTGCTCAAAAATACATATTTAATGTTCAGCCAAGGAGCAACATTAATGGCACTCCTGGATTTGCCAACTGCCCAGAGAAAAGTGCAAGGATGGAGGGGAGGGAAAGGAAACAAATAAAACCAGAGAGGAAAAACTACATATAATAGAATTTTGCTTCTCTCTCCAGTTTTAGACCAGATCATCAAAGCCAAAAGGTAATTCCACTCATTGCAGTATCTTCCATCTTGATCAGATTTCATCCATGAATAAGCAACTGGATTTCTACCAGACAACTGGAAACCTCCCAAAAAGCACAACCCTCTGACGTGCTAGCAACACTGGAATTAGATAAAACATTCACGAGACAGAGCCACAGATTTAGTGGATGTGACTTTCATAAATGCTGGTGTTCAGAATGAGCAGCTTTATAGAAAACATTTGCCCCTAGTCTACAGCCTCTGCTGAAATGAGTTTAAATTACCTCAATATCAAATACATCTCCTTTTTAACTTTTTTGATGATGGCATTATTATTGTTTTCATCCAGTTAAAAAAATAAAAGGCTCTGCACAGCTTGTGCTAAACAGGTTAGGATTATTATAATCAAATTTTGATTGAAATACTATTAATGATCTGTCCTGGGAATATAAAGTAAGATTTTTGGGTTGATAGCATCTTTGTGATGGAAAGCACATCTTTTTAATTGGGTTCCTGGAGAAAATACTGTAAAGTTTGTTCATTTTATGTTTTAATCCAGGCTGCCCTGCGTACGTGTACGTGGTTGCAAATATTTGATTATGTTCATGACTACAGTGGGTACACTACACAGGGAGAAAGCAGAGGACAGAGCAAGGCAAGGCAATCCCCTTTCAACCAAGAGCATGAAAGTGCTACTTGATGCTCCCATGACCAACAGTAACCTCGAGACAGAGGCCACGGCACCATCAGTGCCAGACACACCCGGGCCAGCGACCGTGTGAGCTGGGCTGGTCCCTGCCCTTCAGCCAGGAGGGATTTTCCTGACCCTTGTACAGCAATGCACCTCAGGTAGACGAAGAAGTGCCAGGCTTTTTCTTTCCTGGGAATACTCAGAACTTTGTGCATTGAAAACAACAGGTACCAGCAATCTGCCGAGCAGCTCTGTGCACAGGTAGATGCTCTGGCAGGGAAACAACAAGGCTCCCTTATCTCAGAGGCAGGGCAAAACCATGGAGTGATCCCTATTTAATTGAGAGCTGACAGCTGTTTACATCACCAAGGATTTAGCTGCAGTGTAACTGCTCTTGTGACAAGCCGTGTACCTTTGAACATTGGACAGCTTACTTCCAAATCTTTTATGTTGTGACAGCCTCCCTAATCATTCAGAAAATAAATTGTGGAAGCTCCCAAATGGCATTTTCAAACATGACAGTTTTACTGCCTCCATCCTTACACCAGTCACCACAGAGACTACTGTTTTTGGAGTTGTTGGGGGTTTGGATTATATAAGAAGAAACAAAACAGGTTGCTGCTAGTACTCCTAACACAATAAGCATTGCCTCTTACACAGACTGAAAAACTATTTAATGTTGTGGAACAGTCAGTAGTGGTGGCTCTTACACCACCATCTGTCTATGTAAATGCAACGTCTGCAGCTGGTGAGACCTAAGATAATATATTCAAATGTAGAGTACTTGCTACCACTTTCCCGTTATTTCAGTGTTATCATAATGCTCAAATTAAAAGAAAGTCAAAGCAGAACAATATGTCCCGTCCACTCTGAGTTTCAGGTATCAGAGAAAATACTGTAGACAGAACTTCTCTCTCTACAAAACATTTTGCTGACTGCAATTATATCAACAAAAATGAAATTCCTATTTACAAGAGTGGATACTGGCAGGGGAAATGCTAAACCAGCTTTGTTAATTCCAACACCATCAGATATTCCAGTTTGCCAAATACCTGCATTGATTTCTGTGTCCCCCTCCAGCACTGTGCTCACTTATGGTGGCCAGTCTCACCCCTAAGTTTATTGCTGAAAAAAAATTTATTGTGGCAAAATTCAGCTAAAATCAGCAGTTCTTTTAGGCACTGGGGCTGTGCCTGATCTGTAGAAGACACAGCATCTCCTCAATCTACGCATATTCTTCAGCCATGCCCTTGTTTCCACTTTAGGCCAAAATCCAGAAGCACATCACAACCTAATCCTCTTGCTCATTTATTGTGGGAAGGAACCCAGGTGCATGGGCTGGATGGGAACTTAGACAGATGCCTGAGGCACTGGGATCTCCTGGCACATTCCCAATTTTGCAGTCCTTGCAGGACCAACCATAATCTTGGATATGAGGATGATGAGTGCTGTGTAAGACCTACAACACCCCGGCATTTATCACGGACTTACTGGAGCTGGGGAGCCGAAAGGAGATGCGGGGACTGGATAAAATCTATAGCTGCCATCTAGTTCCACCTTCCTCCCAGCACAGGGACATTGCCATCTGTAGATCAAACAGGACTGCCTGGGCAGGTCCTGAAAGCCTCCCTGGATGGATGGTTCCAGGTCTCTCTGGGTGACCTGTTCCCAGCTGCACTGCCCTCTGAAGTGCAGTGGGGTGTAGGAAGAGACGGAGAGTTTAGTAAAACTCACAGAACCAGGCTTCCTAGACCTAGCCTAAATACCTTCACTTAGAACAGTAAGCAGCTAATAAAAGATTTCTAACCTCTTGGTGCATAAGGGTCATGGTATTCCATGGACAACAGTGAAGCGTTCCGTGCTTTATCTCTGCTGGAGGGAATAATTTATCTGCAATGGCACCTCGAGAATGGTGGGTGTGGTCAGAAGGTCAAGGTCCAGCATCAGGGTATGTAACAAACATTAACTACTTCATCCCTCTTCACCGAGCAGTATTTTAATTTCATTTTTTATTGAGCTTGATTATTCGTTTATGGTAGGTGTAACTTATAGAAGCAGCAAACCTAGATCACCTCCTACAGGCCAAGGAGAGAGGAGACTTTTCCTTCACTGAATATTGTTGTTCCTGAACCTCTGCACTGCATTTCTAGTTTCAGCACCTTTAAAGAGCACCGAGTCCATCAGAGTGTTCTAGCCATGCTGAACTGCAATTGTTTATCTTAGCATTAGATCATTTTGGGATGATCCTCTAATACTCAGAATTTTGGGGTTAATAGCAGGCTCCCTCATAGATGTATAGCAGCCAGGAAAACTGGGCACTCCAAGAAATCAAATAAAAGGACACTTTTTTGCCCACTCTATGCAATCAGAATCTACCTTTGCACATGAATCAAGATATTTCATTTTTTTTCATTTCTTGGAAACCTTTTCTGCAAAATGGAGTCTATGCAGGCTATTGTAAAATACCGTGGGGGAAAGTGCATATTAAAAGTATAATATATTCTCTTTACTGATCATGATCTGAGAGTTAAAGTGTGTTTGAAACATTGTGTTTTGCAATCCAGGCTATGTGATGAGTGATAAGCTATATAGTCATAATTAACAGTAGCGATAAATAAAATGTATTACGTCCTGTACAGCCCTATTTGCATTGCAAAAATCCCTATTTAGATTACAACAAACTCGAAATTACAGAGTAAACAAGTTTGGGCTACATCTTGAGGCCCAGCAGGGAGGAAGGTATCGTTTGCCACCCCAGCAGAGGAATGCTGTTTACATCCAACTGGACTGTGCCCAGAGACTTTGCAGCTTTAACACACGAGGGGTTGCAAAGAGACCCCCGCAGTCCCTGTGCTTAGTGGGGTTTATTGGATGGCTGCATGCTCCCTACTCAACACCAGAAGCTTTCAGCAGTGCTTAACTTTCCCAGAAGTGATTAGGGCTAGGGATTTAGGCTGAAGTTAACCTCTGCCTCTGAGCCAGTTTGGTGAGCAGTAGGCTGCCAGGTCACTGAAATGAAACAATGTTGGTGCCTTCATAAACAACCAAGTCTGTGATTTCATTTTGGACAAGATGTAGATAAGGAGCAATAGGATATTTGCTTTAAACTTTTTCTTCTCTTTCCCCATACAGAAAATATAGCAACATTCCAGGGGCTTGGATCACCAGGATCTCTGTCAATCCGAGCACCAGAGTGTGTATGGTACAGGCTGTGCTGATCAGGTAAGTTGATCATCACCTCTTAGAGCAGTGTTAAGAAAAGCCAAATCTCCACTCTGTGATACGAGGTCACCTGTGCATATCTGTCACCATTATAAACTCTTCTGTGCTCTAAGTGGTGTTTTTATGAAGTTCCAAATTTATGTGTCCTTTCGCTAAACGCACATGCAGGGCTATCAGGAGAGAGGCAGCGTCAGTTCTGATGACATCAGGAAGGCAAGAATGTGCCTTTTATTGACCTGGCAGGGTAAGATCAGCTCTAGAAGTGGCACAGTTTGTGAACAGAGATACTGGAGCCTGGTTGCCACCATGTTTCACAACTCAGAGAATGTGATTAAGATCCCAAATTTCTTTCGGACAACCAGCTTCCCACAGCTTTTAGTCACTTGCCTCCACAAACAATGACATAAAATGTTCTTCTTCCCTGTGGACTTCACAAGTCATGAGCTGTCAGGAGTCCTTGAAGTCACACAGAAAGCAAAGGTGGTGCAAAAGACACCAACCCTCTCCTCAGTCAGAGGTCCCTGTGCAAAGCCAGACCAGACCAGACCAGCAATGCAGCAGCTGCAGCAGAGTAAGTTTTTCTCTGTCTGCAAGCACCCAGATCACCAGAGAGAGCCACAGTGCACATCATCCAAAACATCTAAGTTCCAGCCTGTTCAATGTTTAGGAACTCCAGGGTTGTTTGAACAGACTTGATGTAGGAATTGCCCTCTTTGTCCAAAATAGCTTAAATTAGTTATTCTTCCAGATATACCGCAATTTGCTTCTCTGGAGGAAAGAAAAAGAGGCACGGGTGCCTTCAAAGGAGAAGGAATTGTCAGGCAGGGTAGGGCATTTTTCCTTTTTACTTTGGTGTGTATCATTGATATCAATGCTACTTTTTTCCATTTAACCTTAAATTACAATCAAGAAGAAAGTGTTGGACTTTCAGTTCTTGTTATAAATCAGCCCATATAATCTCAATTTAGGAGTCTAGCTTTGAATGCTTATTTTTCCTGCAAATATTTTCCATAAAAATTGGAGCTGGAATAAAAGCTTGACTGACCAGATATGATTCCTGTTCTCTGGAATGAAGTAGAACACTCCACCTCTCACCTGTGTACTCATGGTGGCTTTGTTCTGCATCCTCCCATTTCTTGTTACACTTGGGATCTGAAGTGCTGAAGAGGCCTGAGCACATGAATGCAACCAGTTTAAGAAACAAAACAAAGGAAAGCAAAAAACAGGCTTGGTGCATAACCTGAGGTGTATCTACGCAATAAGCAGGCACCCGAATCTTCTGGTTCAGGCGACAACAGAAAAAAGAAAACAACTTGTTAAAACATTACCTGGAGCAGAAGTTTCTAACTCTGTGCCAGGCGTGGTACATGCTTGAGCAACTCTTTTCAATTAAGTTATCATCCCAGCGATGCCTCGTGGGTGGTGCGGCTCCGCGCTGTCCTCGGCGAGAGCGAGACGTTCCCCCGCACGCCTTTGCACTAATTATTATCTCTGCTGTCCCGCCTGTTCACCCAGAGCCACGCTCTCATCAGCCCAGCTCAGCACCCTCCTGAGGAACTGGATGCCTCAGTGACACCACCAGCCAAAGAGAGCTGCTGCTCAGCTCCGAAATTTCCCGAAGTGTCTTTCCAGATTCCCTCGTGAGGCGGGCATGTGCCACCGGAGATTGTATAAACCAGCAGCTCCCAAGTCAAAAATGAATTTTCCATGCACTAGATTTCCAAAGTCAAAGACAGAATTTCTTAGCAGCTCCTGCGCTCCTTGGCTACTAATTCCCCATCTGCTGAAGGCAATGACAATGTAACAGAGAAACAGATAGATTTGTCCTGGAAAACAGAAAGACTTTCTGGCTGAATTAGCTTTTCCCTGCTGTCTCTAGAAACAAATCTCCCTAAAATATCAGCAACAAATCAATTTTACTGCTTTTCAGTAGAGAGCAAGGAAATTACCTTTTCTGATTTCAACCTTCTTCCAGTGTCACAAACCCATCAGGCCAAATAATCTCCTAAGAATTTACCATATGTTCAAATTGGAACCTGAAAATAGGCTTATTTTCTGTTTAGTCTAAATCCAAAGCCACAGAATGAAGTTTATGTTCAAGGTACCTGAATCTGGAACTTCTCAAAATGTGAAGGGCTTAGGTCTGTACTTGTAGCTTTGTTTTTTGTTCCATTTCTAATGAAAGATAACTTAAAAAGTAAGGATTAACAATTTATGGGGTAGTAATCTATAAAAAGCTCTGCATCCAAGGTATTAGAAAGCAATATAAATTCTTTTGTGGAAATGTAAACGGTATTTAAATGTAAGTAGGTATTATACCCAGTTGGTTAGATGGGGACAGTGAGAGTCTCTGACTGGCTTTCCTGGGAATCAGAGAGGTCCCTAAATCATTAACTCCATGTTAAATCATCTTAGAGATATAAATAAATTGAGAGACTTATTCAGGGATGTCTTGCAGAATGTAAGTAGTTTCTAGATGAATGACTCATAAGATCAAAGTCAAGGAAGACACCCATTTAATTAGGGAGGAAAGTCTTGAGCAAATCTCAAAGACACCTTTGCCAGGCACAAAACCTTCCCTGTGTTCTCTCCAGTTTCACCTGACTCTTCTGGAACACAATCACCCCAAACTACCCTACAAAAAATGGAACGATGTTGAAAAGCAGCTAATCCAGGAATCCTCCTACAGATTCCAGAACACTGCCAACCACCAATAAATATTCACAGGTTTTTCTACAGTGCAAATTATCCAACAGAACAGGTTTGCAATCAGAGTCTAGCCTTATGCAAGTCAACCTTTAAATTCCACAACTTTACCAGTCCTACCCTTCAGCTGGACAAGTGGCCCAGGCTGGCAGTGCAGGACCCTGAGGTAATTGCATGGTTCCTTTGTATCACAGATGATCTCTGTCCTGCACAGGGTATTTGCTCCTGACATAATCCATCATGCTATTAAGGAACAACTCATCCTTGATGGCTTGTTCAGAGCTAACCAGAAACCACAACATTCTTTTGCCATTCAAAAATAAGCATCACTTTCTTTTTTTCTCCAGACAGTCAATGTATTTCAGCTGATACCTGAGGCAGGACAGTTAGACCCACTTTCCAGTGGATTCTCTGAAATTAAAAAACTGGATGTATTCTTAAAGTCAACACCCAAAAAAACTTCCCTTTGTATTACTGTGTTTTGCATGAATTAGGAAATTTAGTAAGTCAGTAAGGAAAAGCTATTATTCGTTCTATGAACTAATGTTTCCTCTGTCATAGTTACGAATTTGGTAGGTGTACCTCCACTGTGGAGTGGAAAAATCATGGTTCTACTTTACAGCATACCTGATTTTTATCCTAGCTGACTTTATGTCAGATATTAATAATTACATTTCACAGTCACTGTTTGGTTTAGTATCATGGCAATTGAAAACTGAATGTACTCAGGGCTTAATTCTCAGTTATATTTACATTGCTCATTTTTCTCACTCCCCATTGCAACCCAAGACCTTCTTTTCCTGACGATTCACCCTGTATCCATGCTGCACTGCCTCTAGGTCTCTTCTGGAGAAGAACAACCAGACTATGCTAAGTCTTTGCATTGGTTTAGTTGTTTGATCTCCCCAGAATACAGAAGAGACAAGAGCACAGCCACTGTAACGTGCTACTTGCAATTTTCAGTGGATATCACAAAATTCTTCTGAGAATCTGTTGCAAAAAGTGGAGTTCAAAAATTAACTGCAACTTGTCAAAATCTAGTGCATGAGTGCTTATAAAGTGACTCTCTTCCTTGGATCTGGCTGCTTGCAGCACTTTGGAATCTATTCATTTGACACGAAGATAAGGTTAATGTAAACTCAACTGTTACTTTCTTACAATCCAATTAATCTTGTCAAGCAATATAAAAAGTTTCATTTCCCTAAAGCTGCAGAAGCTAAATAAGGGAAGATGGTTAATATGGCCAAACTTCCAAGCCCTTTTCCAGGCAGCACTTAGCTCAAAGATTCTCTCAGTAATAAAGGCATGGAGGGTAAACAAGATCAGCATTGAGAACTAACCTGAGAAACATCCAGCAGCAGAGATTTGTTTCTGCTCACTTGGGTGGCATCACAGGACTGCTGTACATCTCTCCTGCACCCTCTCACACTTGCCCATGTTTTCTTTCATTCAGGAAATTTGCAAGTTACCCTCATCTAAAAATTGAAAAACACAGAAATCTGTTACCCTGGCTTTTCCTTTAAAAATCACATTTACTGTCACCTCCTCGCATTCTTCACTAGAAAAGCTTCTCTGGATTTTCTAGAAAAATCATAGTCTGAACAAGTGAACATTCAACAAAATTATGGTGTACTGTCAGCTGTCTGGACTGAGCATATTTTGCTGAGAGACCACTGTCACCAACACCACTAGGAACCAGGAGAATCCCAGCAGTGTGTGAGACAGTGTAATGAAGACAACTGACACAGGACTTGTAAATAGTCTGTGCCAAGACTGGACACAGATTACTGTGATCTCTTCCAAACACATTTTCAGTCCTCATCTCTCTTCAACTGTTAAATATGAAGAAATAAAGATGAATAAGAGCAGGAGAACAAGACACAGGCATTTCAGGGAACATAGGCAACAACAAAGGAGTGCAAGCAAAGCAGCATCTCAGAAAAAAGATACATCAATAAAAGTAATTACATCTTTTCCTTTATTTTTCTGTACTTATCTGGTATGATCCTTTGCTTTTCTATGCTTTGTTCAAAACAAAGGTATGACTACCCTGATCATTCACCTTTCTGTTACAGCTTTCTCCCAACTTTGTAACTAAAATCAAGAAGATAGATACAGCATATCTGAAATCAGACATACAAAATGGGATTGCTGCATTGTACTCAGAAGCCTGGCATTGCACACACACAAAAAACCAAAGAAAAAATAGTTATCTGTTACCCTAATTCAAGGTGTGCAATTAGCAAAGCTGGAATGCAAACACTGGCTCTCCTCAAGTCACCGTGGGTGTATAGATGGATGACATATCTAATAAGAAGCTGAGCATCCAGCCACTAAGATGCTCCTATAAGCTGTATCACAATCCTCTTAAGGATTTAGGGAAATCAGAGGCTCAGCTTTGCCATCTGTGGCTTAATAAATATTTTCTTCGGAGGCTTTGTGCCTTGTTTTAGCAACCAAGAAAATAGTCATACAGTAATTTCTGAGACATGGCATTACCATGAGCTCCTTTTTGTCTTTCCTCCACAGCCTCTCTGTGAAAGTGGATGACCTGTGGTAGCTGTGCTGAATGAAGGAAGTGAAACACAGCTTTTGGGTTTCATTGCACAACCCAGCAAGGCTGTGTTAGGTCAAGGGTGTCCATGCACTCTGAATCCCTGTCTTTGGGAGAAAAGAGTTAAAAGATGGTCATAAAAGGAGTATTAACAGGTCCTTTAGAGTGTCCAATGGACTTGCAAATCAGCAGGGTCTCACAGCAAAGCAGAGGGATCTCTGAGGAGCAATTCCCATGCTGACCTCTCATGCCCTCAGTTCTGAGGAAAGTGATATATTAGAGATGATTGTGTGAAAATTTTAGTATAGTACAGGATCAAGGTTGGAAAAGATCTTCAAGATCATCAATTCAGCACCACAGTAAGCCACCGAAACCACATCCCCAAGTGCCACATCCAGGCACCTCTCGAACACTTCCAGAATGGTGACTCCAACACCTCCCTGGGCAACTTATTCCAATGCCTAACCTCTCTTTCCTTTTTTTTTTTTTTTTTCTGATATCTAAACTGAACCTCCTCTGGTGCAACTGAAGGCCATTTCTTTTCATGCTTTTGATTGAGACATGGCAGAAGACACCGAGCCCTGCCTCACTACAACCTTCTTTCAAGTAGTTGTAGAGAGCAATGAGGTCTTCCCTGGTTGCCCAACTGGGCAATGACTCAAAGGATCCAAAATAATTCCTTCCAGATGCACTGTTGCCACAGATACACTATTTTTCCAGTGTTGCATAAGCAGCATCAGCAGACATAATGCAATTCTGCAGTTTTGTAGCACAGTCAGTGATGGACCCTTATCTGGGGCTACCTCCACCAAGGAATTCAAATTCTTCCCCATCTAACTTCAATACCCATATTCCCAAGATCTGGAGCTTCAGAAGTATCCAAATCTGGCTTAGAATAAAGGAAGCCAGAAGAGTTTGCTCAGCTTTTCTAAGAGAAAGACAAACCAAGGAAATAAAGATGAATAGCATTTCCCTCTGGAGCTTTAGATGAAGATAAAGAGGGTTTGCATAGGCCAAAGGATGTGAGCAGGAAAGGTGCTTGTATTTAAATGGATGTGAGAAGGTTTCCTAGGGAACTCAAGAAAAAAATCAGTGGTTTCCAAAGTTTCTAGAAAAACCTGGAAAAGAGGAAGAGAAAAATAAAAATAAATATATCATAGCAAATGGGAAAAAAATGTTATTGTATTGGCCCAGTGTTAAGAGCAAAAGACTGAGAGCCAGAAGACCTAATCTCCAGTGTTGGCTTTGTGTGATGTCCTTGGTGCATGACATTGGTGAAGTTGCTGTCTCTCTCCGAGCCACAGATCCCCTTCATACATATGTTTCAGATGTCATCAAGGTGAAAGCTCTCTCTTCTTACTCATTTTTTATATTTTGAGGGGTTTCATTTTCTGCTGCAGCCTGAAGCTGTTATCATAAAGGCAAAACCGAATGGAAACTATAAAATATTGTTGGTTGGTTTGATTTGATTCTTCAAGAGGTTCAAAGTGACAGTCCTCATAATTGCTCTGCTTTCAGAGACAGATCCTGGGCTTGTGCACATCATAATTTTTAGTATTTTCACATAATGTATTTTCATCAGAACACTATTTTAACTTGAAAACACATCATGGAGGGAGTTTCAGTGTACTGCTCTTAGCACATACAAATCTTAAAATGCCTATCTGCAATATTTCAAGAAGTGTTTTGTGGATAGAACTACATGGGAATAAAGTGCTGCCCATAGGATATTTTAGAAGTCTTTCTTTCCTGAAGAGCCATGTCATTGATTCCTTTGTACTACCATACATCAAAGAGGGGGGAAAAAGAAACAACAAATGAAATTCCTCTGAACAATTTGTTCTAGCAGAAGATCTGTCTTTGTCAAATGAACGCACCCCAGTCTATAATTGTCAATTTTAAGGAAAGACTGAAAGATGCCACTTATTTAAATAGGAACAAGTACTTTGCTCTGGAAAGCAGACCACAAGTAGGGACAGATTTGCAAATCAGCTGCCAAACCAATGCATGCAAAAGACAACAGCCTTTCCACTTCACGTATCCGAACGGACAACTCTGACAGTTTCTGTGTGCAGTTATGTGAACTGCACACGTAATCATGGCAATTGCATGCAGAAATTGGATGCAAACTGCACAGTTAATTTGGCTTTTAGAAAAGGGAGTAACCTTGCAACACTATGTACAGAGGAGTCAAGCAGTAATTACAACGGGCTCTTCAAACCTCTTAGAGCAAACCCAGTGTTTCCATGCAGTTGTGCTAAAACATTTTCCAGCTGTCAATGTGCCTGCACATTGATACGAAGATACTTTATTGTTTTTTACATCACTGGGAGAGATGGATGAATTACAATTGCTTGACAGAATGCTTGTATGATATTTCTTAACGAAGGGTATGAGCAGCAGATTGTATTGCTGGTCTAAGGGGTGTGGATCTGTAGCAGAGCTCTCACCAGATCCATAAATGCATTAGAGGACACGGCAAGGAGTCAATGGAGTCAGAGCAGTTTGCTAGGAAGGCCTCAGGTGAGACTGGGCATTTTGCCTGGCATGGCAAACTGAGGATTAAGGGCTCTATGGGACATGTGAACTTCACTCAAACACAAACACAAGCATGATTAAAATTTAGCAAACTATGATGTACGAGCCCTTGGGCAAAATCCAGTAGACACAGCTGTATTTATAGGCTGATACAAAGGAGAATTGTTAGACCTAACAGCAATTCAGCAGCTCGAAAAACAGAGAGGAGCTTGAGATCTCTCTGTGCTCCAAGTCTCAATCTAAGGTAGCACATCTTTCTCTCAACCACTTCCCTAAACAGCTTTGACCATACAGTCACTGTGTGGGACCCTTTTTCCTATGGATCAATGCATTAGCAATTATAATTAGACCTACAGGAGGAAACAGCATTATTCTTTCAAAGACCAGGTGTCTACACCTCTATTTAGGTAATTTTGAGATGTTGGCTGAGGGCTGCACTTCAACGTCTATGCTGATAATGGGAACAAAAGACCTTTGGAAACAATAGGAAATATTAATGCAAAGGAAGGCATTCTCTGGAATGGCTGCAGAGAATCACATACAATGGAACACTCATCGCCCAAGAAAATCAGAACTGCTGCTGCCAGTTTTCTGCAGCAGGAAGAAGCCTGTAACTTCAGTCTCTGGAGGGAAACAAAACCAACGGAGACACGCTGGTTATGAAACCTTCCCCTTATTTTCTACATTTGAATCAATTTCATTGCTCTAGGGGAAAGCAAGAAACACACTTGGGAATAGTCATGGACAGTACCTTTGCGACAGCAGATTATGAGCTACCTCTACCCTAAAAAAAAAACATTTTCAGTATAGTCACCTTGTTCTGATTTGATGGGAATACAGCAACCTCAGTGCTGCTTGTACAAAGAACCAAAGATTTCTTAGTACCACCCTTCAGATACACTTGCACATCATCTTGCTGCTATGGTAGTGCAGAGCCATGCTGTTCTCAGGTCATGTGGCTTTACTTCTAACTAGGAAAAGTGCTTTTTTTGCACTGGCTGGCCTTTTTTTGAAAATTTGAAATCCCATTGAAATTTGGCATTTGAAATTCCATTGAGTGGCACGGGCTGGACAGGAACTTGTCTGATCTCTGGTTTGTCTCTACACAGCATTCCTTGATAAACTCAGCACTTAAACAGTCAGCCATCTGGAGAAACTAAGTATTTTGGGAAGAAATATATGCAGAAGTAATTCATGCTTTCCAAATAAAGAAAGTCTCTGCATTAAACCCTGGTCCATTCTCTTGACTCCCTTTTATGCCTGTTCTTCCTCCATCTGAGATTTTCACGACTGAGAACAAGTGCTTGGCAGGCTTGTGCTCTGCCCTGAAGAGTAAATGACTGCAAGACAATTGGGAAAAAACACATTCCCAGTACCCTAAGCAGCACATCTGCCTTGCATGTACTCTCCACAAAGCCATCTTGATGCTTCCCTTCCCCCTCTGACTGAGGAATAATATTAGGAAAAGGACTATTATTCTGATGTGGATACTAACACTCTTCATCATATCAGTGCACTGCAGGGCCTGAGCACAACTACAGGTAAAGAGCAGAGTGAAAGAGTCATCCTGGCAGTATCTCTGCCTCCTGCTGAGTCTCAGACAGGAGTAGACATTCACCTGTGCCGGAGTGGCACTGGAAGGCAGCTTTTTCCCTGAGATAGAGAGCTGAGAAACACTGGATTACATGGTTGTCATCACTGCTTATTGGCTTTTGTTCTTTCCACATCGCCAGGCAGCAGCGAGTGGGGTGCCAGAGTGCTGTGCTTGGATGGCTGAGGAGAAGTTCATTGCTTGTTATTGCAGAAAGGCATTAAAAATAGCAAAAACAAACAAAACAAAATTTTTAAAAAGGGTAAAAGAAAAAGAGAGCAGCTTTCCTCTTAGAGCACCAGAAGCCAGGTGCATAGCTACTGACAATGATGGCAAACAAATACTGGAAGTATTTTGCACTTCATCAAAGCAATAATATTTAGAAATAGATTCCAATTACCTTTCTGGTACCACCTACAATTCTCTTGGAACTGGCGCTGTGTTCATGGAATAAGGCCTTTTTCTACACCAGTAAAAATATGCAAAAGTACCAGTAGCAAAGGTCATATTCTTGCACTCCTGTTTACAAAGATTAGCACATGTGCCAGTAGCAGCTTTAATTCTTGTAATGAGGTTTTTCACAAGGTAAGGAAAATCCAGACAAAAATATGATTGGCAAAATCTACCCTTAATATACTATGCAAATACCTGTGATATTTGATTGTGTGGCATTAACTAACTAGGGCTTATCTTGGTATTATTCTCCACTTGTGGCAGGTGAAAATCTCAGGCTAAAGACTTCACAGGAAAACAGAGGGCTGTGTAATTTTGAATATACAGCATTCTGCATACTGCAAATACTTTGGGTATTCTAAAGCAGAGCACATTGTAAGCTAGCAAAAACAGATTCAGAGTAAACAACAGTAATCATGAAACTATACCAAGTAATAAAAACTGAACTAAACAGTCAAAACCCAAACAGAAAAAAAAAGACAAAGGTTTATGCCTTTACCAAACAGTCACTATGGCAACTCACGCTTCTTCCACCTGAAACTCTTACCAAAACACCTTCCTGTGCCAGTGCATTTCACTGCTAAGGGGAAGACTGGGGTTTTTATGTGTATATGAAAGCAGCCTTGGGCAGTGAGAGGTTGATCCAGTCATACAGAGCAGTCTGGGGGGCACTAAGTGTGGAGATTGTGCTTTAATCCCTCGTGGAAGCCCTCCTTGATGTGGGGACTCTGTTCCACAATGTGGTCAGTGTAAAATCTGGTTTAGTTACAGCTGAGATATTTTCTTAACTGCACCAGGGCTCCCAGACCACCAGCTCAATTCTCCAAGCTTCTGGACTGCCCTCAAGCCCCACCATGGATTCAAGGATGACTCTCACCAGTCCTCACCTTTCTAGAAAGAGGACGTGTTGCTCTAACACACAATTCTAACTGTATCTTGTGTACAAGCACTTCATCATGCAACGTTTATAAGGTCTCATTCTGCATTTGTTTCTCATGTCATTGTATTCATCTGTGTGTTGTTTTTAAAATATTTTTAATAAGATTCAGAGGCTGACTTCTATGTAAGGGAAACAGCCAAAGAGACTTCCTGTCCAGTTTCAGTGGGAGACAGAAAGCCACACTTCAAGCATTTCCCTTAAATAAAAAAAAAATTTAAAAATCAACAAATTGCAAGTCAAAATATGTCATGACAGACAAGTCAACTGGTGCTCAGTCCTAGATCTGCCCACTTCAGGGGAGCAGCAGCATTCAGTCCAGGTGAGCCACTGTCCCCATTCTGTTGCAACCTCTTTTATGGAACCTTGCAACAGCTGATGTTTTTTAAAATGTTGCTTAAATCAAGAGACTGCACAAGAACCCAAGCTTGGGTGATTTTTGTGTTGGCTTTTGCTTAAGTTTGAATTTCTAGTTCCTATGGCTGTAAAGAAAAACTAGAAAATGTTAGGTGAATGCTATTATGTGAAAAGAGCCAACAATTTTTAAAAAAATCTCAGTAGCATTATTTGTTATATTCCTGGTGCATGTTTTTTATTTGTTAGAGGTAAGCAAACATTAAATTCAAATAGAACAAATGATAAAGAAATCTTGTACAACATGTTCCTAAAGCTCTCTGAAACTTTAACATAACACAGCGTGCTGAAGCTGGCAAAGCACTGCCTCAGTGAAAATCAGAGGCAATTTCAATACAATTAGCAAGGCTGGAAAGGAGGCAGGGGTGGAGCAATAGGATCTCTCCTTCTTTTAAGAATTATTCCATCTTCAGATTGCTCTGCCTGTGAGCTCTCCTGCAAAGACAATGCTTATAATAAAAGTCCAAGTTCCCTGGGCAGTGAATGCCTTTTTTTCCATTTTTTTGTTTTGTTTTTACCTTCCCCTCATTGACTACACTCCTGTGCAGGGGAGTACTCTTCAAGGCTTGGGGATCAAAGTGTTAAATGCAATTAAAATAGAATATGAAATTCACTACTAGGAGCACACTTAAAACACATTGTAAGAGATTGAAAGATAAACTTGCTCTTTGCCCTAGCTGATATCTTTTTCACTCACAACACTAAGTTAAATTGGTTGAAAACAGTGCTCCTTTCTCCTCTAAAAATACACAGAGCATAATAAAAATGTAACTTGCAATCAGCCCCTCAATGTTTCTAAGGTAGTAGCAGGAACTGATACTGCCCAGAGCAGCAATGAGTTTCTGAGTCCCACACATGGTAAGAGAAACTGAAACAAGGGATGCATGGAAAATCCATTAGCAGAAACCTACGTGGAGACAAAACATTTTGGTTTTTGACAGATCTCCAGAGGTCCAAGCACAGCATGTTAATGTTTATGATAGAAGTCAGTCAGTCTCCAAGCTTATGTTATTTTGTTTTGCTAAAAGAATATGAAATGTTAGAATAATTACTGGTATTTTTACTGAGTAACTCTTCTTAGGAGCTTCTCTCAAGTGTAGCTGGTTTTAATTTGTGGAACAAGGGTGGGCATAGCTTCACATTTATAAAGCTCTAATTGAGAGCATTTCCCTCACAGTGAACAATAACATGACATTTATTTCTTAGAAGTTTTTAAACTGGATATTTTGATTTTGGTTGGCAAATTTCTGGAGTGGGTGTTTTGTTGTTTTTTTTCTAAGTCCTCTACTTTTCCAGTGTGACTAAATCCAAAATGTTTGTACCATTAAGATGACAGATGACACGGCCCAAAGGCAAACACACAGGATCATCTGTCAGGTGCTTGGCTCTGCTGTGGTTTACTGAGTGCTTTGCCAGCAAGTCTTAGCACCTTTGTGTGCTTCTGTTTCCTTACCTGTAAAATTGAGATAATGACACATACCCTCCTTGTTATAAGCTTTGGCATCTCTTCTATATAAAAGTGCTACACAGCACTAAAATACAAATATAAATGCTTAGATAACCTATGTTACTACATGTGAAGGAGAGTTGGTCGGGGGAGGAACAGTAACGTTTGTCTCAAGGGATCTGGGGTTGGTTTTGGGTTTCTAGTCTCTATTCATTTCTTTTTACCTTCCAGAATTGCCTGAAACATCTGCTGAATTGGCACAATGCGAATGGAGAGATTCCACCTCATCCTAATTTTGTCCTGATGCAAAACTGTCAATGTCTGGTGTTTTCAAAAGCAACAATTTTTTCTGAGTGCCAGGAATAATCTCCTGCTCTTTGACTCAATCTGTAAGCCCACAGGGTTATGTATTTATTTACTTATTTATTTTGATGTCTCCAAAATAGCAATGCATGTTGCTCTACCAGACTGCATGCTGTAAAACAGTGGAAGCAAATAAACTGCAATTGTTAATGTTAATTGGTCTTACTTTACCATGTCATTTCCAATTTTTTTCAAAATGGAGATTAAAAAGGGTTGGAGAAAAAGCTGTGATTTTGTCATAAGCAATCCAGTTAGTGGAGTGAACTGAAGGGATTTGATTGTTCAAGCTCTGCACAACCAACGAACCGCACAAATCCACATTAATCTGTCTGTCCACACCCCCTCAGCCTTGTCTGCACAGACTGAGGCTTCTACACACAGCAATGGTGGAGGCCTCTGAGTGTGCAGACCCATGTGCAGAAGGGCCACACTGCCCTGCACGTTCTGTACCACTCATCCATGGCACAAACCTCTGAAAGTGGAGGTGCTCAAATGTCCATGAGCACATAACCCAGCGAGGCCTCAGGTGACCTGCTCAGACCAAACGGTGAAGACGATTTTGACTTTTCACTTGTGGTTGATGTGGGGTTTGCTTGTGGAAAACTTCCAGTAATAAAACCCAGGAAACACAGTATCTTCCAGATTTGAGAAGCTCCTGTGACCCAAAAACCAGCTCAACTCACCTACCGTCCAGGACCAAGGCAGAACTGCATCCCCACAGCACTCGCTGAGTGTGGTCCCCAAACTGAATTTAGAAGACCCAAAGGAGAATGCTCCAGCCTAAATGACTTCATTCATTCAGGATGTTTTCATTAATATCCTGCTTCGATTTTCCAGTTGATAGTTTCATTGGTATTATTCTTAGCAATCCCCTAATAAAACCCTGTATTGTTTTTTTCTAACACCATGGTGTTTATGCCTCTCACATTCCTACTCACAGTCGTATCCTCACGCCCTTAGTTTCAGCAGTTCTCAGAAACTGAGCCACTGTCACTTGGGTGCACATAAACACATCCACAAACTTGTCAATTTTCTCTGAATTCTCACTCAGCCTCATCTGAGGCCCCCACTCTTGAGAGAGGTTATCATTCTGATCAAAAATTCCTGCCTCCTGCCCATCCTATTTGGGACTTTCTTGTTGCCATGTCATTGCACCACAAATTTTTGTTTCATTTTCTGTCATCTATCACCTCAGGTCTCTTGTCAGCAAAATTTTCTTCTAGATTTCTCCCTCACAATGAGGTTTTCCTCATGTATTGGCTTCTCCTTTTCCATATTGCACAGCACTGGACTGTTTCCTGTTCATGTGCCTGTCCACTGTAGCTCCGTTTGGACGTACCTGGCCAGCCCCACTGTCCTCTCCATCTCCCAAGTGACTGCCCTCTAAAGATAGTGTTAGCACAGCCTGCTTTTGGGTCGTTACCAGTAGCTAAGAATCAACATAAATCCCATCTTGGTGCCAGCCTCTGCTAAACACCTCCCCAAAACACCACACATTGCTGTTAATAATTATCCTTCAACCAGTTTGCAGTCCTTGCAACACAATGTTTATACCCAAACCAATGTGTAAACTTGTTTTGCAAGCAAGAATGTCATGAGAAACCACACCAAATGCATTACTAAAATCACCAGTAGATCCAGCAAATTATCTTTTATCCACTGATTTTGCAATTCTGTTTTCTAAAAGAACTTTGGAAAATCTATTTTTTATTCTTATTTTTGCTACTGAGGCTCATTTTTTCCTTCTTCTGTAAAAAAATTTCCATGGTTGTTCCCTTTTTCCATTCCTGAATTCCTGCTAAGATACTCCCAAGACCTTTCATTAATTACTTAGGAAGACAATATTTGCCATAGTTTACTCTATATCAGGAAAGCTGGTGATAAAGTTGATGTTTGTTGCAGCTGTGGAGCAGATGTGGGCCCTGAACTCTGAGATTTTTTTTCTCTCTGTGTAACACAAATCCAAATTTTTAGGGAAATGTATATGCCAACAGCTACTAAAGTGTGTCACCTGAAAAGCCTAAATATTTGTCTTTTTGGGAGAACAGGATTTACCTACAATACCTCAGCAAGCCCAGAACAGGTCACCAGCTTCCCTAGACTTGCGTAAGGCTTCTGGCGCAGATGAAAGTCAGATGTCACAAGGGCACCCTGAGTTTTCAAGGTAGCAGGCACCTCAATCCTGGCAGGAGACTGAATTATTCACAGCTGGAACTCTTTTGGCCCCATATGCAGATCAGGAGGCTACAAAATCCCCAAACAATGATGTGACTGCAGAAGCAGAACAATCACAGACTGCCCACTCACAGCATTCAAGGCCACACATTTTGTCCAACTAGATGGAAAAAGAAAACTTGTCATTACAGGAGAGGAGATCACGTCTGGAAACAGGCTTAAAAAAAATAAAATTATACACTTTGTTAAAGAAGATTCAAGCTCCCAAACCCACTAACAGTACAATTTACTGCACCTTCGAAATATACATAATTCTGTCTAGAAATCAAGTGCAGGGAAATGGAAAAAGGATATGCACAGACGGCACAATCATATGGCCAACATATGGAAATAAAACAGAATAGCTACTGGTTTTTAAGCTCCACAAGAGCGATGAATTGAAGATGAGTGAGAGACCCCTTTCTCACCCTATTTATTTCACCAAATACCCAATGCCTGCCCAGCCCTCGTGGCACACGTGGCACTTTCCCTGTCCTTCAGATATCTGCCACTTTTAACTCCTAAGAAGTCTCAGACTGTTCCGTAAGTACTCTTAACTATTTTCCTGAGCAAAATCACACAAAGAAGTAGCAGATGAAAGGCAACAGAAGTATTGGCATGCAGTTTCCTAAAAAAAATCCCCACAACAACCTCGCCATCAGCACTGGGCTCGTTCTTAGAGCTGGATGGAAAGAGCAGCATGTGAGCATCACTGTGCACACACACACCCAACGTGTTTATTAACCACACACAAGTAAAAGCCTGTTAAAATCGCAACATATCTGAAGCCCAGGCGAAATGTTTTAATTAAAGGAAACATATTTTCCTCATTAATACAGTGTAAGATATATCAACGACCATGACATACTCCCATGGCATGTTATTTTCTTCTCTCTGTGTGAACATCTGTACATTTCCCCAGAAGCTGAATTTGACACATGTGATGCAGGAACAGAAATGTCTTTTCAGTGGAAGTCTAAAGCAAACAGATGCGTCAAGCATCTGCCAACAAGTTATGAGGAAGTTACTCTCGCTCCGGGACACAACCACCTATGCTCTTCTCCTTAGAGGAAAGCCTAGGTTTTGTGGAAAGGACAATTCCATACTTTGAGTTGGGGATGGAAGGGACCTTTGGAGATAGTCCAGTCCAGCCCCTCTGTCCAAGCAGGTTACAGCAGGTTGCTCTGGAGTGCGTCCAATGGTGTTCTGAGACCCTCGAATGACAGAGGCTTCATACACACCCTGGGTAACTCATTTCAGTGTTTGACCACCCTCATATTGAAAAAAACACCTTGTATTTAAACTGCATTTCCTGTATTTCAACTTGTGCAGCACTGAGAAGAGTGGCTCTGCCTCCTCTACTTTCCACCATCTGATAGTGATACAAGCTGGCAAAGTATCCCTTCAGCCTTCTTTCCTGCAGTTTGGACAGCCTCAGCTCTCTTTGCCTCTCCCCATGTGTCAGATTCTTCTGCCTCCTAATCATCTCTGCAGCCCTTCACTGGACTGGCTGCAGCACCACCAACTCTTTCTTGTACTGGGAGCCCAAGTCTGGACACAGATCCTGGATATGTCTCTCCAGCACTGAGCAGAGGGTAATAATCCCACCTCAGCCTGGTGACCATGCTCCTCCTCACGCAGCCCAGGATGCTGTTGGCCTTTGCTGCAGAGGCTCAGAGCTGACTCGTGGTCAGCTTGTCACCCACCCACAGTCCCGTGTCCTTCTATGAGACCTCCGTCTTTTGGGTAGCTCTGGTTTACAGGGACATTGTTTTCAAATCTGCATATCTAAGCTCAGGCACATAAATCCATATTGGGCATCAAAATAAAAGCAGGTTTCTATTCCGAGGCGCTGCACACCTACAGCTCCCAATGGAGAAAAGTGGAAGTGTTATGATTAAAGCCCTATTTCATGTTTCCAGGTTGCCTGCAGCAAAGCCTTCATCATCAAATTGTGTATAAACGGAGTCTCTGTAAGATGCTACATTTCAACTAAGCTCTAACAAGAACCACTCAAGAGAAAAGTGCATTTCCTTCCAGTTTATTCCTTTGGTTTCAACTGTGATAAGTTACAAACCTATTGTAAGGTAAGTACCACACAACACAGGGGCACAGAGCTCTAAGATAATTCATCCTAAACCAGTGATCTATACGGAAGGTTAGATACTGCTGCATTATACATGAGAATATCAGTCTCTTTATGAACAGACGCCCACTGCCATGTGCTGGGAGGGCTGAATTAGACATGATGAACATAATAAAGCAAAGGCACCTATATTTAGGATATCTTTGAAAAAGCACTTGCCTGTCCCTGCAATTTGAATAGGTACTTGCATCCATTCCCTTATTAACCACCACAGACCTCCATCATTCTTAAAACCTCACATTAAGGTGAATAGCAAAAAAGAGAAAAAAAAGATCTTACTGCTAAAGCCAAATTTCTGGCCCCTGGGGTGCCTACTTGCACAAGCTAGTTGAAGAATGTAAATGCAGAAATGAGCACTACAGAAATGCTTATGGATGAGGAAATAATATCGTGAATTTTGTTATGTCAAGTGGGACCCTATTTATAAACAGACAAAAAGCTTCTTGGTATGTAAGTGATGGGAGGCAAGACATTGTTCATTGTACAAATGAGTGCAAAATATGATAAAAAGGAACTGTAGGGCTCTCAGGAAGAATAATGCATGTGCCATTATCATTTTGACACCAAGGACAGTAGCGCATTCATCAGTACTGGCTTGCAGAAAACCTACTCCTACCCTTTGTGAATCCTGTGAGAGGTTAAGTATGCGGTATGTTTTTAGGGTACGTCTTTGCAAGATCCTGGAGTTCCTCATCAACAGCATGATCAAAGCCAGGACTTGAGAATAATATGGCAGAGTTGGTAGAGAGGCACAAGAGTCGTGATTTGAATGCACCAGATCTTGGTCTCTGTGTGCCAGAGACATTTCACATGCTCACATTGCCTTGAAAGCCATAGTAGGAAAGGCACAGAAAGGGCAGGAGACAGACAGCAGTCAGCACTTCAGAGAGCAGCAGCTCAAGCAGGTTACAGGCAGGAATGTGCACTGCTGACACACCAGGCAGAGACTCTGCAGGTGAGATGTTTGTGTGGTTTGTAGCACTGCTCCCTTTCTCCCCCGAAGTAAATGCAAGGGGGTGTTTTACCAATCCTATATTTATTCTCCTTCCATTTCTTCCTGTAGTTAACCCCCATAGGGCAGGACTCTGGAAAGGTGAGCATTCAAGCAAAGCTGCCTGTCTAGGGGTTGGATCCCAGGGCAAAAAGCTGGACTGACTGCCAGCTTTCCAGATGTGACAGAAAGCTGCAAGGCTTGATACACAGTGTCCAATGTGAGTTTAGACTCCAGAGGCTTAAAAATCCCAACCAGCTGGGAGCAGAAGGGTGAGTGATGCTGCCACAGCATTCGCTCAGAGCTTGGGCAGTTGTGCTTTCTGTACCAGTCTGTAAAGCCACACAAAGCTCCAGAAGATTTAAGGAAAGCTAAGGCCAGTTGTGTTCCATTGATACCACGTTCAAGCCAAATGTTGGTGCCAAGGAGCACCTGGTTTTGGGGGCTGAAAAACACTTTCAGATGGAGAATATCTCCAAGAAGGTATCAAAGTCAAGTTGCTCTGCAGGACTATGGTGCCTTCACATCTGCTGTACAATACATACACACATCGAGTTTGACTTTTCCAAGGACATTGATGGGACTTGGAAATCAAATCCCATTCAGAAGGTACACTCCACACACAGTGCTACACCAGCCACTGCAGACATCTGCAAACAAGGGACAGTGGCTAAGACGCTGAGTTTGCAGTGCTAAATATATTTGTTGTTCTCTGTCATTGCTTTAATAGGAGCCACTATAAAGACGTTCAGTCACTGACTTTTTCCTGTTGCACTTCCCTAACCTTGTCAATCTTTGAGTTTGGGATTATAGCAGTGAGTAGTTTATCTCCTCTGAAGGAGTAACAAAATGATGCCGCGGCTTTCAGACCTCTTATCTCATAGACCCTTATCTTTGTTACTTCCAATTGTGCCTGGGGAAAGGATGAGGAGCAGATGAACACCCAGGAATTTAGCACATTATTAGTATTTTGTTTAACCTAGGGGCAATGAACAAAAGTGAGCTGAGTGCTGTGAAGTAGCGCTTAACTTTGTCTCCCGATCTCTGAATCTCGCACATTAAAGGATGGTGTTGCCGTTTGATACCTGCTGCTGCTAAGAGAATACATAATGATAAAACCACCAGCTAAGCTCTTACATCATTTTACAATCAGGCATCTCAAAAACTGTTTATCTGATCAGCACCAAATTCTGTCAGAGCGTTGACATGTGCATTTCTAAATAATTTCAGTATGTCAACCTGAATAGACACACAGAATCAGAGAGTTAATTATCTTTGACAACTTTGCCAGCTAATTTCCTATTTATATGTACCAAACTAGGGGCCTCTTTTATCCTTCCTTGTCACAAAGAGTTTATCAATCAAATCAAGGCCTAAAATTGGCTGCCAAGGCAGTCTGCCATACCAAAGGGGAGTTTATCTGTTTGAAATCTTTCCGACTACCTAATGACAGCAACATTGACATGAAACATAATAGGCATTGTTTTTTGTTGTTCCCTCTCTCTCCCTGCCCCCTTCCCTTCCCTACCCACGGACCTTGCCTCTTTGGGAGAAGGTGCAGCTCTGACTGGTCCCTCCCCTGCCCTCCTGCGGTTCCCAATTCCCAAACATGCCTGTGTGTGGATGCAGCTGTCAGGACCGGCTTTGGGATACACACAGTTCACCTCCGCATTTGAGCTGACAGAACCTGCCCGTGTCAACTCCATCCTTGTCTCTGCCAATTCCAGCACATTTGCTGAGGAATATGAACAATGTTAAAAACTACCCACTCCTGCTGACAGGCATTAGATGGCGGAGCTTTCGGGGCATGTTGTCACTACTTTTCCCTGACAGGCAGTTATGTTTTACTTTAATAGCCATATCTCTCCTCTCCAGTTGCCTTTAACGGGGTGGAATTTTACAAGGGTACCAAGAGGTTGTCACTTTGTCTGTGCATGCTGGTGTTATCCCTCATCAGGGAACTCCCCCTTACACACACCACATAAAAACATGCTGCATCCTACAGCAAAGGCAAGGGAAAAAAACCCGTGGTTCTTGCTGATACCTTGCTAGGATTTTCTTTCTCATCCTGGCTGGGGAAAGGCCAAGCAGTTAAGAGCTGGATCCTAATGCTCAGCTGAACCGACACAGCCAATTTCTTTGTTGGAGTATGCTGGAGGTGACAAGATTCTTCACATACAATGCTCGTAATCAATCGTGCCACTCTTACTAGTTAAATAAATAAAAATATGGAACTCTTTAAAATTTTGAATTGTTGCTTAGCCAGTCACCACTCCTAGACCAGGATACACAGGGAAAATGATCTATTATGTGAGAAAAAGATAAAAGACAGTGCTGCTTGTATTCTTGGAGATGGGACCATTTCTTTCTCACCAATGCAGCCACACCAACCTAAGGTGGAAGACACCTTCCTGCTGTGTGGAGGAGATAAAATGTCTTCTCTAGTGATCTCCATGGCCTCTGAGTGTCTCAAGGCTGTTCTCCCCAAAATGAGCCACAGAGTTAGAATCACACGCTTTTAATACTCGACTAAACTCTTAAATCTGCAGCTATTTTCTGTCTTTAGAAAATGTCTGCCTTACTAATTCCAAACTTTTATCACAAAAGCAACTTCTCATTCCATCAGTTTCACAACATGGTGAGTACTGTCCAAGCCAGCACCCCTGTCTGGAAGAGGAGTAGCTGAGCTTACATTCATTCTTTCTGTAGTCGAAATAGGCATCCAAGATATGGACCCTGCCCCTTTACAGGAAGAGGTTTCACAGAAGGTACAAAGCATCTGGAATGAAATGACTCATTGCAATGAGGTCTTGAAAGCAGATTTTGTGTTATTTTATTACTTACTATCTAAAAGAAGAGGTGAGAGAGGGAAAAATGACTGGCAGATTCTTTAATGTCACCCAAAAGCCTCAAGGGCCCAATTAATCAGGAAATATGTTTGGCTTTTGGACTTCAGTTGCCCATTCCCTGGGGCTTCTGCAGTGCAGGGGCTGGACATATGTTACTTGCTCACGCTCTAAGAAATTATATTTGCATGGGGAGTGATACCTGCTAGTCTAGAATTAAGATGTCAAGACCTTCTCTCATTCAAATGCCAGCACTCTCAGCTGGAATGTGTCTGGAGAGGGCCCACAACCCCGTCGAACAGCTTGGTTCATAACCTTCGCCCTTCCCACGAGAGTCTGAGGGAAGATCCAGCTGTTTGGGTAGCACAGTGGAATAGGAAATTGGAGAGCGTGCACTCTCACACCCTCCTCACTGAAGAGCATAAAGTGACTCGCCACCCAATAACCCAGGTAATCAGAAAAAAGATTTCATGAACTCATGAAACTGATACTGATTCCTTTCCAGGCCTGCTGAGTCAGTGGAGAAACCTTTTCCACTTTTAAAATCAATGGCAAAACTATGCCAGGAAGGGTATTCCTTTCTCCCTGGGTATACAAACCTGGAATGGCTCTATGCTGGTAAAGCTGTGCTGGTTTCTTTGGAAACAATCAACATCAGCTCTAAAGTTTATGGGTTTTTCTCATCTAGGTTGCCTGTCCAGAAGATTTGGAACTTTTCAAAGGCACCAGAAAAATCAAGTTATTTCAGGATATTAAAAGGCTGTCTTGTATTCATAGAAAATACTCAGGCAGCCTAGAGGAACTTTCTACAACTTATTCTGGGACACACAAATAAACTTTTCATCTGGCAGCTGTTCCAAGGATCCTACAATTCAGAAGGTAAAACAGCAACTGCTGGATTCCTTTGATCTACTGAGCCTCATAGCAAATCCCTGTTCCAAGATTCCAGGGCCTGCAGTATGGCATGTTTTTGAGAAGAGCAGCTCTGGAACAAACCTGTACAGAGACAGGTGTGCTCAAAAACATTCAGTGTGTTCCAGGAAACTTCCAGCGATGGATCTCACATTCCAGCAGCAGAGAAAATGGCTCATGACACAGCTGGGGAGTGATAGTGTGGGTTAATGTTGTCTGTGCAATGGCTATTGTTTTTATTTCCTTGTCCCTGGAAGATAAAAACTCAAGAACATTCTTAAATATGGGGTGAAATGATTGTGTCCAGACCCCAGAGAACAATCCTTGGTGATTAATCCTGCTGCCCTGGTTGCCAGCAGTCCTGGAGTGCTGTGAAGGGCTCCTTAGAGTTAGTGAAGGATTGCTAAGGTTTAACCAAACTCACAAAAAAGTCACAGGCAGGAAACATTGAACAGCAAAGTTCTCATCTTTTCCCTGCATTAATAGAATCACCGTTGCAATAGTGAAAGGTGTCACATACCAAAGAACCAATTCCCGCAGGGAACTCACAAAAAGGAGGAGATTAGCTCTGGATGTTGCCTTTGCCGGGGCTCCCAGCACACACTGTTGGTGATGCAGATCCTTATCCAGCAGAAGCTGGGCAGAGATCAGCAATTCATTTCACATTAGCTGGTATTGAACATCAGTCATTACAACCAGCATAGCCCAGATTTGAGCCAGTGACCTGAGGGTGAAAGGCTGCAGCTTCCCAGGCCCGTGATCATTACGTTTTGACACAACCAATTATTCAAAAACAGTCACTCAGAGCTCAATTAAAATTTCGGCAACTTAACCTTTTCTTTGCTTCTCCTTTTGTCTCCTGCACATCCTGTCCCCCAGTTTAAATAAACTGAACACTTTGTCACTGCAGTATATAATTCTGTATTCAAGCTGTCAGGACCCACCATGGTCACCTCTGTCACTGTCTCTGCCAATCCTAAAGTGCTCACTCAGGCCTCTGAACAGTATTAAATGCTCTCCCTGACAGACACTTTGATAACATCACCAAGCACATACATTGAGGCAAATTCCTTCTGACAGCATTCACTCAACAAGCTGAAAACTAAAGAGGGGTACGGATTTGTTTTAGTTACTTTGCTTGTGTGATAGATGTTATAATTGACTCTCTGTCTAATAGCAAAAAGCTATTGTTAAGTTTCATGGCCTTTGAAGATTCACATTTGTAGCAGCAAACCTCTCAAATGAACACATTTAGCAATGACTGCATTTTTCAGTGATTTCTTAATGTTGCCAAACAGCAGCACTGAATATTTATAGAGTTCCTGTTTAAAAATTACACATATCATTGCTTGTTTTCGCTTTGATCCAGAATTTATTGTCTATGAAGTAAAAAAAAAAAAAAAGACAGACACCCCCATCTCTCTTGTACGCCTCCAGTGCACATTGGGTGCTTAAGACTGTGTAGAGGCAGGTCATCTCAGACTCCCAATCCAATTAAATTAATGCAACCTGTTGGACAACATGGAATCATTATTGCTGCAACCATTCTAGCATTTATCACATCCACACAATCATCCATCAGAAACTAAATGCTTAAGTTTCCTACTCTGTGTTCACCATAACGGATCCAGTTATATTTTTCTTTTCTCCAGCAAGAGCAAATTATTACAAACAGACTCTACAGCACTGTGCCCACCCCCCGTGCCACCAGCACTGCAGTTTAACAAGTGGGTGCTCCTGCCCTGAGAGCTTCCTGCCAAAACAAACATCCCTCGAGCCCTTAGGGAGTGGTGAATGACAGGGACTGACACCAGTTCCTGGGGATGCCACCAAAGGTGAGGTGCGTGGCTGGGTAAATCACCAGCTTCGGGGACAGCTCAAGCCTGAAGGACTCGCCACCTCTCTGTTACGTGGTGGGAACCTGGCAGGGAGGAAGTGCAAAAAGCTGCTAATAACAGGGCAGAAGTTTATGTCAAAATAGGTCTCTGTTCAACTTCCATGGATTTAGAGTCCCTTAATCGCAACTACCAACATGTAATTTGCAATACCACAGATGTCACCTTTGGATTTGGCCCGGGAGGTAAATCTCTAACAGGGTCATGGGTTTCCCTGTTTTCTGAGAACAGGGATACAGCAAACCCTGGAGCAGAACACACACTTTTCACTCTGTTATGTTTCTGAGAGGCAGATCTGAGGAGAATGTCTCTGATGGAAAAAGCTAAACCAATCCACTCTACAAACACTGATACTGCTATATCCCCTTTCTGAACTGCTGTTCCTCCCATTTCTCTTTGGAACATGGATGAAGTCAGTCAGTCTGGATTTCTACCTGCCAGGAAAATGATGATGAGCTAACTTAAAGTGCTCTGATGGTTGCCTGCTGCCCCAAGCAGCACACATGGCTCCCAGTGTTCCAGAGGATGTGCCTGATGCCAGTGCTTTCAATACCTTACACAGCCCAGCAGAATCCTGCTCTTTAAGGCAGCCACAAATTGCTCAGCAGCCACAGCATTCCTGACTCCAGGCTGCTGAATTTACTGGTGCATGGGATGCAACGAAAGCACCTACGCAACTTAATTCTGTGATTTTGAAAATAAAGATAAAAAACAAATTGCAGTTGGCATTTACTTCCCCCTCCCGGATTTGCTCCTTTCGTTACCATTGTGGATCACTCCCACAATGAACTTCACAATACTCTCATCTTCATTAGCTCTCCGGGCTAAGCTTTTTAATAGCTACAGTGACACAAACAAAGGCACCACCAGTGTGCCTCGGGGAGAGGCCAGTCTGGCATTTTAAACACTCTGACCACAAACTGCACATGTTTCCTACAGAGCTACTGAAGAGTGTGAGCAGAAAGGGTAATTTTTCTGTGCCACCTTCACATAATCAGTTATTTAAATTATCTCTCTTCTTTTATCATAATGATTTTTTTTAATCTTGAGATTGATTTTACATGAAAACCTGTCACTACCCTTTTAGGAGTAAGCAATATAATGGTTTGGCTTAATAATGATTGTATTTCCCTAGACTATCTCAAGCACAGACAATAGCCCTACTCTGATGAAATATAACCAAAGATTGATGACAGAGTTGGTACCCTCATGTCTTATGTTCCAGGTAGGTGAGGTGCTGTCATTTTGATTCTAAATGTGGCATTGGAGTTGTGTGTACCTCATTGCCATAGTAAATAATGTGTCCATGTTTCTACTGATAAACATTTCTTTTGGGGTTTATTCTGTAAATTGCTCATAAGCATCTGCTTGAAGTTTGGTGGAGAAGTTTGATTTTAAATAATAATAATAAAACAGTTCAGCTCTTTTAAACTACAAGAGTATTAAAAAAACACAAGTTAAGCAGTTTATGAAGCTTAAATATTCTGGGGTATTGGTATAATACTTCAATACTTCAATACTTCATACTTTCAATATACTCTTCTGTAAAATGCATAACAATACCTGCTTAAATTCACATTTACCCAGGAGACCAGAATGTCTCCGAATTGCTCGTCTGCTTTATCATGCAAATGTTTTATTTATCCTACAAACATTCTTATGGATAAATAATACACAGTTTAAAATTATATATTATACTTTAAATATTTGTGCAGTGTTAGAGAGAATAAAGACTGTGGATTAGATTTTCTGGGCCAGTGTAAAGTGAGAAACTTCATTCACTCCTGTAACATTTGTTCAGATGTATGGTAGCATCTGTAAAATAGGTCTATGGATTTTTTACAGATTATGGCCTTGATAGACACGTTCAATATATCCTTTCTAGGATAAAACTTACGGGTATGCATTGCTGAGTTTCCCTGAGTTTCAAATGAGTGGTAAAGTAGATGTTGTTGCACAGGTTAATGATTGAACTTCCTCAGTCCTGAGCAGCTTTTTAGCACATTCAATTTCAAATTAAAACCATTTGCCACCAATGTCTCTCAGTGAATGAAAAGATCAAAGACATCTGCTTGAACTCTTTATATAGATGATATGAGCATTAATTTGTTGTCTTGTCTATTAGCTCTACATAAAAAAAAAAAAAAAAAGACTATGAATCCATAATGAGATTAAATGGTATTTTCCTACTTGGGAAGCAGAGCATATATTACAGAAAAGAAGACAGGACACATTCTACATTTGACCCTTATGTCAAAGGACACTAACCAAAATAAAGTGGATCTGTATAATTAATCCCTGCTATCACAAGTAGGTTTAAACAAAAGTAAGAGATTTCATAAACGATTGAAAGCAAAGCTTTGCGTTTCCTTTTCCTAGTGATAACACCATTAATTTAAAAAAACCCAGATCTCATCAGCAACTCTTTAACAACAATTTGAGGAAAATTCTATCTTCATTTTGACCATGCAAAAAACTTATTTTAAAAACAGATTTTATTTTACACATCAGCACCAGCTTCAGGCCAATGCACACATACTGTAATTTGCCCTGCTAAGTGGGATGTAAATGAAGTCTGGGCTCTCCTTGGGTTTTGTAACTCTTAAGGAACCAAGAATAAGCTATATATCATAGGAATTTGGGAGAGAGCTTCAGGGAAAACAGAGCAAGACTAAGAGTGCAATCTTTTGGGTTCCTAAGCCCCAAAAATGTATCATCGCTAAGGCAAGTCCTACCCACAGTGCATACACCGTCCTCCCACTTCCAGTGTCTCATTTGATGGAATAAAGGACAAAAATTGCATCTTTTCTAACTAATTCTCTTTTCTGCTGATGACACAAATGACATCTTGCTGTCTGTCTGCAAAGAAGGATCTGTTACACTTTACTCCCTCCTATTTCTGTATTCTGCTTTGTAGATTCCATCCTCATGGAATGTGCCCATTGCTACATAGGTATAATGATTATCAAATAGTAATTATATACCAAGTAATATTTATGTATCTATAATTATAGCTGAGTTCATTTTTAGAAGATCTTAATAATACTCATACCTTTTTGTCCACTGTTCCTAAGTGGATCCCTCTGCTATCTCCTCCAGATGTCCCAGGAGAGAAACTTCACAACTTTAACATATTCTCTGAGCAAAAATACAGTAAATTCATACACTACAAACACCTTGCAGTTGACAGTTCAAGTGCAGTTCTGGAGATGTAGCATTTTTCACCTCCAAATACAGATTTTTTCCTTGTTTGCTAAATGCAGATCTAAAGGCAAAGGGCATGGAAAATAGATCCCAAACTAGCTAGAAAGTCACATGCAGCAGATAAGCACCTTGGAAACTGTAAAGTAGCTCAGATACTTATTTATTTGCTTGAAACAGTCCAAGCAGCTTCTCACTAATGAATTCTTTTAGCTCATTGCAACCCTGGAACCAAAGTTGCTTATTTTTAATAATAATAACCAACAGCAATCAACAACACAGCTCACCATCCCAAGTCCAGTATGATCCAAGTACAACAATGAAATTGGATTTTGGGAACATTTCAAATTTCATCCTCAGCTGCCACAAGTCAGAATTGTTCTATTTATTGCAAGAGAGTTGCGTTGATTTTTATCACCTGAGAATCTGACCATGTAACCCCATATACACCAAGGAAATCTAACATTATATCAGGCAACCCGTTAAGCAGCTCTTTGTTTTTCTCTCTGATATCCTGTCTCTTCAATTGCTGCGAGCAATTAAGCGCCCACCACTTGTTTGAACAACCAAACCAAAATAATTACAAATGCATGTTACACTACAACAATTGCATATTAACAAAGGCTTGGGGCCAATTAATCATTACACCATCAATATCTAATTTGCATAAAACTATTCTCTTTAAAGACTCCATGTTGGGGTGACAGGGTTACCTCATTGATTATGCAAATTCCCCATCAAGCTTTGCAGAAACAGTCAAAAGAAATAAAAAGGCTTGTCTGTTCCAGCCAACATCCTACTGCTATCAGGCAAGACAAAATTAGGGGGAAAAAGGAGAGGAAGAAGGAGAGAAGCAGCAATGTAGACTTAAGTTTGAAAAGGCTGGGCTACAGTTCAGGCTTAGGAACATTAAACTGCAAAAAAAATTAATCCAGAGTACACCAAGAAGGCACTGAGGGACTTAATTCTTTACAGTCATGTCATCTCACAAACTCCAATTAAACAGTTTAAAACCAGCGCTACACTTCCATTTACCTAGAGCATCCTTACAGGTACATGCTAAAAGGAGATGTATGCCTCCTAAACCAAAGTCCTACAGATGAACCCACCAACAACATGATGTATTCCCCTTGAGACTTGGGATATTCATTTGCTCGAAGATTTTCTGGAAAAATGCTAGCTTCTTAAATTAGCAAATTTCTCCTTGAATCTTGTGAAGAATTCTCCCACTGACTGTGGGCGACAATTATAATTGCAGCATTTTTCCACTTGCACAACTGGGCTGTGAATTAAACAGGCCATGAGCTCAAACTGTTCCTGCCTGGCTCTGCAGCCAAAAGCTGTTGTCCTGTCACACACAGCCCAGACACCCCAAAGTCATGGCACAGCTCAATGCCACCAGCCAGCTCCTGGGACAAAGCAAAAGGAGCAAAGGACAGCCTGTTTCTGCATCCTGAATAGAAATAACAGTGTTTCTTGACTCCACTTTTGGGGTGATGCAAGGAAATTAAGACCGATCTTTTTCCCCTGGCCTGTGCAAAGTGGGAAGCACTGTATATTGTTCTTTTGGGAATGTTTTTTCATTCAGTGACCAGGAATTAAGAGTCATTATAAAAGCAGGATAATTAAACCCCCTTTTTTATGGTAAAAGAAAGGCACAGCTTCATCTTTCCTCAGAGTGAGAGAACAACATGAAAACAAAAAAAGCCTTCATCTCTGAAAGCTGGGATTCTCTGCGGCTGCAGGCTTTTAGTGCTGCAGTGGGGTGGGCAGCAAGATGGAGAACAGCTAGCCCAGGTGTTGCACTATCCAAAGTACACATACCCACAGAAGAGGCAAATTATTTGGAAAATCAAAACAGCGAGAGTAAAAGCAACAAGGCCACCGTGTAGGGAAAGCAGAAGACTTCCCATGGCAAGTACTGAAAAAAAATGCACCAGTGTAGCATACATTATACCTGCAACATACTTCATGCTCTATTCTCCAAGGAGGGCTTTTCAACACCAAAATGGGGGACAAGGTGAAGAGAAGGGAGTTTAAAGTGCAAGCTGCACTCTCTGCTCCAAAAAGCACACTATGCTGATTCAAAAAAAACATTTTCAAAAATGCCTGTGGGTAAATTTGAGCTGCCCACAGCTCCCCAGGGGCAGTCAAACTTGCTGTCGAGCCATTTATGTGGATTTCAGTCAAATTCTAATTTTAGTGTTCATTAAACATGGGTAATTCCCAAGCCAATCCCTGCATCACCTAGTACACATAATACCTCTACAATATAGGTCATCCTAGCTTAGAAAACATATACAGACATCAAAGTGCAACCATTTCATTATAAGTATTAGCTTTATAAATAATTATGAACTTCTTAATTCCTTACAAGACGCTGTATAATCACAAATGTTTTTTAAAAACCCTTACAATAGGAAGAGGGTGGGAGGTTATGGTATATAGGAGAGAGTGTGAGTGTGTGTGTGTGTATATATATATATACACACACACAAAACACCCACACATGGGTATTAGAGAAAGAAGAGAGTTCTAAATAGGAATCCACTTCAGGCAGAAGGGAGGATGTTTCCTTGAGACATCTTGAAGACAAAGACAAAGCCTGGTTTCTGCTTCAACCAAAAGAAAGCCTCAAACCTGCTGTACTAATAGGTGTTCTCAGCTTATTCCATTGCTCTGAAGAGCTCTCCTGTGCAGGAAGGTCCCAGCCAGCCAAGGAGCTGCTGGTTTCAGGTACCTTTGAGACACTGGGGTTGAAGTAGGACATGGTAGCAAAGCTGTGAGTATCCTGCACCAAAGTTTACAGCTCGGGGAAGCTCTCCACAGAAGTGTATGGAGTACAGCCACATCCTTCCTTCCCCTTCTCCCTCACCCTCTCCCGCCCTGTGACACTGAGACTGCAGGGCAAATGTTCCACTCTGTGTCTACACCAAAATGTGGCATTTCTTTTGTGTGTCACAACAGGAAGAACATGTTTTTACTCACTTTTTTGGATGCTGCAAGAGGGGTCTAGACACATTTGTGCTCCCAGCAGCTCTCTGGAACTTGCGTGACAAGGCTGAGCCCTGTTACTGCAGAAGGAACAATTTCATGTCTCCACAGAAATGAAATAGGAAGGAGATACTTCAGTACTGTACTAGATTATGCCAGAGCTCATAAAATAATTAAAACTGGCCAATTATGTCAGACCAGAGAAGTCTGACACACACAAAGCAGGGAAGAAGTTGTAACAGTGGATGCAGGACTCTACTGAAATGAACCCTACAAGAGGATGCACTTCCCAAAGAGCGTGGATATATAACTCAATATTAAACACTGTTATTTACCAAAAGCATGGAAATCCCTGGTGAACTTCAGAGAACTACAAAGATGCTACCTTGGAGCCAGGCAAGGGCTGAGCTGGGAAGAAATGGATCTCAGAGCAATAATGAAATTCAGTCCATTTTCTGAGAGCTTGCAAGGAGGCCTGCCTGGGTCTCGCCAAAGGAGGGCTCTTGGTCACGGGAGCCAGGCTGGCCCTGACACAGCCCAGATCACTCTGCACTGGGCAGCTGGTGCACACACCACTGACTACTTCAAATGGCCCCAAGAAGCCTCCTCCAGAACAACTCTCCACAAGAATCATTGATTATTTCCTTTGAGCAATATCTGCTATTAATCCAATAGCAGCATTTTAAAAATGCACCCTTGCCCAGCATTAATGTGAGAGACTGGATTAAATATATTCTGATTGCTTGTATTTTAACAGCTCCATAGCTAATGTTGTTTATGGGCTGTTGGGTTTCTTTTTATTAATTTATATTGATTTTAAGTGCTCAGAAAAGCAAATCCTGATGGAATGAGCTGGAGCCAGGCACAGCACTGATCAGAAGTAGGCACACATCCCTGCACTGCTGCCAGGGGAACTCATTTGCAGCGAGCACACACCTGCTCCTCCACTGCCAGGGACCCTCAATGTGAGCCTGTTTCTCCAGCCAAAGCAGACCTTCGTTTTCCACAAGGTGAGCCAGCAGCATCCTAGAGACCAGGCTGGGGTTACCCTGTTTCTCTCAGTCTCAGTCTACCCTAAGAGTGCTTTTAATGCTGCTTGCAAAGCTCAAGGTAGAAACACGCAGGTCTCCACTTGAGAGCAAAAAAACCCCAATGGTTATTGCAAGAATATGGCAGAAATTGAACAAAAATACTAAAGACCCAAGCAATTCACGAAATCTCTGCACTGAGCTGGCCATGAAGTAATAGCAATTTGCACAGGAACTCCAGAGCTGCACAGTTCATGGCCAACTGCTTTCTATCACCTAGAAACAAACCCAGATCCTCGTTCCATCCTCTCCCTCAACACTTTTGCTCAGCTGGTGACTTATACAATCACACAACCTCGCCATTCCTAGGCAATTCAGGGTAAATGAGGCTAATCACTGCTGCTCAGTACAGCTGACTCTTATCCCTTCTCCAATCTTACTTAGGAAATTGCAGTGGGATTGATTATTTGGGATGGGATTTCAACCCCTCACACTCCTTGCTAGGTCACATGTTGTGGTTTATTTATATCTACCTCAGTCATCCTAAGGACAAGTGGAAATTTGTTAGGGCATTTGGACAGAGTAAGAGTCGAGTCAAATGTAAAGGACATTTTTAGATTTCTTTCTGCCCTGGACCTTCACTTGCCCTGGATCTGGCTGCTTTTGTGAAGTTATTGGCTAAACCAACCTTGTCACTTACAGTAGTACAAAGAATGTAAACAGAAAGTTGTGATTGATACTGAGAGCATTACTAATTAGCTCAGAAGGACACAATTAGTAAAGAAGGAACCAGAGGGTAAAATGGAGGGAGAAGGAAATGCAGCTATTTATGAATCCTAAGTATGTATAAATAAAACAGATAACAAATAGGGGTGGAAAGAGGAAGAGAATTGAAAACCACAGATAAAAATGAGAAACTAAGAACTGGAGAAAATTGATAAGAGAGGTAAAAGGTTTTAAGGGCAGCAGAATTAACAGCAATAAGAATTTATTTTTAGTGTGTTAAAAAACATATGGAATCCTAAGAATGAAATTAAGAGATGCCAAAAGGCAGATATGTTCACTAACAGTAACAAGCTTTGTTTAAGGCTGCAAGAGGCACAAACATTGGCAAATTGACAAATATTTACAAAATATCACTTGCAAAATGAAACAAACATCCAAGCTGGGCAAAGTCAAATGTGCTGAAATGTCTCTTCCACTCAAGAAGAGGCAGGAAGATTTCAAGCAGCTCTCCTCACACAGGGAATGCTGTGATCTTTTCAGGCTATAAAGCCTGCACAGAAACTCTGCTTCTTTATTAATCTGTGTGGAAGCTCCCACCATCCAAGCCATGTGCTAATGGGAATGCCATCACTGCTGCAAGGTGCACTTGCGCCAAAGCTAACAGAACACAGGAAAAATAAATGTATGGAGAAAGCCAGAATATCTTTCTGATCCAGTTGTGTGATTACATAGAATTTCTTCTCTCTCTTGGTTTTCCAGTTTGTAAAATGAGGAAATAAGCATCCCTCTCTGGCAAGTTTCTCAAGTAAGGAAATCACCTGAGATGCTCTAGGACTGGCACTTTAAGAGTGCTATGCACGATGCTATACAATATCTAAACCACCTTTCTCAGGGAAGGATTTACCCATCACATACAAGCACCACACACATTTCACAGCACGTCCAGGACAAAAAAAAAGAGCAGAAGGAAAAAAAAAATCCACTGAGCCCATTTAGATTTTCCAGAAAAATCAAAAGGGTGTATGCCCCGCAGCTCCTGACAGCCAGTGGGCACTGAGAACCTACAGCCCTTTCAAAAGCTCAGCTTCAATATTTCTTGGTTTTGACCCAGTGAATTCTGCAAAGAAATGAGTAAATACCTCACTTCAGTTCCTATCATCTCAGCTTCCCTCTCTTCCTGGCAGCCCAATACCAAATCCATTAAATTTCATTAAAATATACATCTGGTTCCTGCTTTTACAAGGCTATGAAATCTGCAGGTCTTTGCAGACCAAAATCAGCTGTTCCCTGTTTAATACAGCCCTTCTGGCATACGGACTCTAGATTTGAGTCAAGGATCCCCCTCACTCAGCTGACAGTCAGCAGGTTCCTGGGGTACGAGCACTAGTTCAGCTAAAGATTGTAGAAGATTAATGTTGGCTTGGTGATGATGAAGTTTGGAGCTGTGGTACTAGAAAACTACAACTCCCATAAGACATCCTGGCAGTCAGGGTAGAAGCAGATTACATGTCAAAGGGACCCCAAACTTAATTCGGTTCTAAAAACCACAAACTCAAGAAGTCCAAGTAGAAACAAGATACTTCACTTGCTTTCCCCAATGGAGGATGAATATTTTTGTCATAATAATGAAATTCCCTCTCAGAAAATTCCATAAATCATGTTTTTCATTAAAAAAAAAAAAATAGAAAAATCTGTGGTTAAAAGTTCCTACAGTAACTGGATCCCTTGCAGGATGCTCCATGTTCTTGCTTGGTCTGTATTCACTCTCAATCACATGTAGCTGGATTGAGTTGCATTGACACTGACAAATATTCCTTTTGGCAGATCCAAAATACACCACTTTGACTTGGGAGAGGCTCTGCTAGGATAGGTTCAGAGGCACTTGACATTTCATCTCAAGGCTACAAGGAAGCAATGCGCTTCTTCCTTTCTTCCTCTGAAACCAAATGTCTGGGGCTCTTATCTTGGATGTGGAAAATTGAGGTTTAATTCCCACCCCCACACGAGTGTCAGTAAAAAACTCTGACAAGTGACTGCTCACTGATGGACATTCCTAGGCTATGGTCTGTCAGAATCTCCTTTTTAATAGTGATAAAACAACCCTACATAGTAGAAAGAGCAAGTGTGCAGTGCCTAAAACTGCACTGCCCTTTGTAAGGCACATGTACAAATTGCACTGGGAAGTGAGGGTGAAACACAGCAACGCTGAAATCTCATTGTCCTTCGTTCCTGTAATGTAAAGTAGAGAAGCTTAGGAAATTATTCTTACCCTGAAAATGCAAAGATGACTATCATCCTTTTAAAAAATAAGCACTTAACCTTGTTTGTAAAGGCTAAAAAATTCCCCAACCCACCACAACCCCACTATACAGACAGACATGCTGCCACCACCAGCAAATCCCAACTTCTCCATGGAGTTAGATAAAGGTCGTGCCTTTGCTACCCTGATTCTAAGTTTCTGTACCTCGACAGTGGCTATTTTCCACCTCCTGTGACCTTGAGAAACGCTGTTCCTCCAGGCATGCCAATAGTTGTAAAACAGGGAGTGCAGTAGGAAATGGATATGGATAGAGTGAAAGTGATTCTGTTGTCCTTTCACACACCCTCCGTGAGATGTTGAATGTGTTTGAATGTGATCCATCAAGACATTGATCCCTTGGGGAAGTGGAGATGTGTAAGGAAACTTCAAGTGCTTTCTAACCAGATCTACCTCCAGGAGACTGTACTGAGCAGTACAGTAAGAAGATACATATATTATCGATAGTCCCATGTCATGGGACAAGTCACAGCAGAGGTGAGGGGAAATCAGATGTGTTCTGGGGCTCTGGAGGTTATACAGACACTCGAAACAATTTCTCCTTGAAAAGTCATGAGCAAACTGCTCTGTTGTGGCCTCTTTAGCTACCCTGTGCTGAACTCAGCCAGAGAAAAAAGATAGAACAATACATTTTAATAGAACACTTTACAGGAAACACTGCAGAGAGGGTATTCTATCTCCAAGATGCCAAATTCCATAATTAAAACAAAAATGTATGATTAGCTATAAGAATTTTCTGCTTATGTTTAAGACCCAAAGAATTAAATCAAAATCCTTAAAAGCCATCACTAAATGAAGGAAACGTGCGAGCTGGCCCTAGCAGTGAAGTCTGTCACCAACACAGGCTTTATCCAGCTTAAGCCACTTCATTCTTTGATCAGAACAGAGTGGCTTGCGTGGGTTTATTTTAGAAGGCTGGCAAGTGTCTCAGCTAGGACAGCTGTGTGCTCGGAGCTCATCTCAGGAGTAATCCCACTTTCCCCTTCCCCCTCTTGCCAAAGCCCAGGGCTTGATCTCACAGAGGTCCTGCCAAGTGCCAGGTCACATTCCAGCCAGCAGGGCTAAGCACAGCAGGAGATGTCACAGGTTTTGGGTTTGCTCACAAGTCCATTGTGAGAAGCAGCATCCAGGCCAAGGAGAGAGCGCTACATTTTCCTCATTTACTCCAGTCCTCACCTCCCCAAGACCCCCAAGAGATGCCTCCTTCAGGCTGTGTGGCCTGTCAAACTGGGAAGATGCTGGAGAAAGCACCTTCCAACAGCACTGCCTCAGCTACCATGTTCACGTCTGCCTTGTTCTCAGCCTAGAACTGTGCACACCTGACCCACCCTCAGACAACCTGCACACAGCTCCCATGAGCCCAGAGCTGCCAGAGGGTTACCTGCCAGTGAAAGCAGGTCTAAAAGAGGGAGTTTCTCCCTTGACACGAGGTCAGGCTGAAGGCTCAGCAATCCATTCCACTGGCACACAACATCTCAGAGCATGGCCTTCACTGGATTAGCACGAGCACTGAGTAGTGAGGCGCAGAATCAGACTTAATTGTCACTAATTGTATTACAGGACCAAGGAGAGAAGCCTCCTAACCCTTGCTTATCCACAGTGATCTGCCCTGTGGACTGAGAGGAACAAAGAGTCCTCACATCCAACCCACAGGAATCAACAGCAGACCCAAAAAGGATAAGAGCCTTATGGTGACAGGTTAGGACATCTCTACCCAGGCAGAAGTGCTTGCAGGATCACGCCTATGTTTAGCTTTTGTTTTCTAAGGAGGGATTATTGAATGTGAAGCTAAACATCTTGCATAGATGCTTTATGTGTTTACTTTCACAAGGTCTGACTTTTAGCAGTGGTTGTTGTTGGTGATACAGGTCTTCAGTGATGGCATTTTGGATTTAAGTCAGATCTAAATTCGATTGGCTAATTTATCAGTTCAGTTTCTAAAGAATCTGGGAGCAATGGAGCCCCTAACCATAAAAAATGTGACACTGCTCTTTGATTACCAGCTGGGATCTCCAAGCTCCTTTGGCCTACAAAGCGACAGTTTTTCAAAATATACAGCAACTAATATTTCATCTCAGCTGGCAAGGCTCCATAAAATGGTTTGGACCTTACAGAGCACTTAAACCCTTTGATAAACAGACTCTATAGATTGAGCAGATGGTGGTTCAGGAGTTCAAAATGCTCAAGTTTCCAGCTGAACATAAAATAACCTGTAGGCAAAAGCAGAATAACATCTGAACAGGTTGGAATTATATCTGTGATAGTCTGTTCTACTTGTTAAATGCTGAGGGAGAGCTGGTCTGAAACAGGAATATGGGATTGGTTGGGATAATCTATTTCTATGGGAGAGAGCATCCAGTCCTCCACAGTCACAGAGCAGCTGCATCATTGCGTAGCCCTTTTTACAAGCCAGCCTGGTTCCATCATGACAGCATTTGGCTGTCATGCCCCCATCACTTCATTTGGAAGGCTGTAGGTGAATCTAATGGCTCCAAGGGAGAGACATGGACATTTAATCTACCTTTTAAGAGTATTTACAGCTATACTGAAGATTTAACCTCTCCTCGTTACCTTTCAAAAGGAGATGTCTGCAGGAAGACAGGTCACAGCTGTGTGTAAGAAAGCCAAGAGCTGACTGGCTTTTGAGCTGAGATGCAAAGATAGAAAAGAAGCCAAATTCTGCAGGCTGCCACTGCTGAGTGTGCACGATGTGAGCCACAGCTCCCCGTGGAGCCCACAGATACAAAGCTTCCATGAGGACAAAGTTCAAATGCATTTCACGTTGGGGAGAGGTCTGCAAGATTCACCTCAGCCACACTCCTCCAGTGTTTTCCTTTTCCAGGATATAAATGATCCTTTGGAAAACATGACTGGCTGGGCAAAACTGGAGGTGCTGAGCTAGCCATGCCTGTGTGCGAGCCAAATTTCCCTCCTGGGATTCTGGTGCCCCAGACCAAGCTTCTCCTGCAGGAAACTGCCAAGCGTAGCTCCAGGAGCTGCCAATTTCCAACCAGAGGAGCTGAAAACCTTGCACAGGTCTGGACAATTTGATCCTAAAATCCCTCACTCTCTTGAGTTGTCTTTGTTAAGTCGATGGATCTGCTTACCTGGGTGCATATCAGTTACAGGAAGAAAGAACACCAATGCTGAATGTAACTTAGTGACAGCAGTTGCAAAGGGGAAGGAAAACAAAGAACTTCTCTCATATGCCAAATATTAAACCTTCCATTTGCATGCTTTTCTTCCTTACAGAGCTGGATTTTGACTAGCAGTGACAGCAGTTATAGTGCCCAACAGAAAAGCAGAAGTTCTGGCACCACATCACCCTAATATAAAAAATATTAACTCAGGCTTAGTAACTGTACAATTTCCTGGTGTTCTTTTAAAAACTGGGAGGAAGAAAAGGATCTGTGTCAAACATGCACATCTAATGAGTCCCATGACCTAATCTGGAAAAGACTCATCAGGATACTGAAAAAAGCCAGACATGAGGCACTACACAGAGATCTGCTCCTTATTGTTGAATTTCAAGGCATACAGTAAGGTACCCCAAAATAATTACCAAACCATTTGTTACTTTTGAAAAACAGATGCTGTCCATGATATTCTGGTGTCTCATACATCTAATAGCCTCAATTAATTAAGTCCTCAGTGAAACCCAGAACATCAGCATCCAAGCACCAGGTCCTCTCTCTGTTACAGCTCAGGCCATTAGCCTAAGGAATACTGGAGTGGACCTTTGATAAACTAAAAATCAAACCTCTTGTTTCTGGTAGTCCTTCTTTCTGTCCTTAAATTAGCTAATATGAAAGAGAGGCTTTTTGTTTTCCCTATTAAAAAAAAAAAAGGCAGGAAAAATGAATGTTTCCAGAAATTAAACGGCAAGTTGTGTTATTTTTAGGGGGTTAGATGACAGGAGCCATCACGTTTGAAAGTACTCACTTGATCAAAGAGCCCTAAAAGGATTCAGCAGCACTGAGAACTATATATCAAATAGGATTATGACAGAATTAAGGGACTGAGCCATTTATAACTTAGGGCAGTCTCCCTCTTTGAAGCCTGCCTTGGTAATTGATCCATTTTTCTATAAACCAGAACCATAGCATTGCATTAAAAATCTGTATCTATTCCAAAACTATTAGCTTTCTACAAGATAATCAGGGGAAAAGGTAACATTTGTATGTGACACTAGAATTTTCACTTGAAAAAGGAAATAGTCATGACATCTAAACAGAGAGAACATTTTTCTATCAGCATTACCGTGTCCAACAAATTCTCTTCTGCAGCATGTCAAAGCACCAGTTGTGCATTAAGGAAACATAAATCACACAAAAGAAATGGAAACTATTGTTTTGTGTTAGACAAATTGAAAAGGATATGAATGCATCAGTGGCACTTATTTTACTTCTTGGGACACACAAATGGTGCTGAGAGGAAATCTAATGCACACACAAATCAGTTCAGATGCTCTTCGCTCATGCCTTTGTGGGAACACTCTCCTCAGGAGAAATCCTGGTGAAGTCAAGAGCAAAACCCCCAAAAACACCAAAAGCAGCTACAGATGTTAATGGACTGCAAGAAGCAGCAATTCCTTGTTTGGCATTAAGGTATCCCGATACTCGTTAATTTATTAGATGCATTAGTGTAACTGAAGAGAAGGAAAAATTCCAAGCTGCAGACTCCAAAACCCATCACATTTATTAAAGCCCTTTGTTCAGTCAAGCCAGGGTTTTATGAACTCAGTACTGCCATGTGTCTGTATCATCCCACAGCAGGCAGGCCCCACCTTTTCAGATGATGCAGATATAAATAGGACCAACGTTAGCATGTCTGAAATTCAGAGAATATTTTCACCACTTATTATAACTGCTGGAAAAAAAGTTAATGGCCTAACTTGTGCAGGCACTTTGCTTTATTGTCTGGTGGCACTGACCTCCCATCATTGCCTGTGACAGGAACCTCATAAACCAAAGTTCAGAGTGAGTAACAAAAACCTGCTCCTTTCCCTCTGCATGTGGCTTCATCTCAGGTCACCACTGCAACTAAATCCATGAGACTGGCTAGCTGCATGTCTACTTACATGCACATATAAACAGGTAAGACGGGACTACACAGCTCTTTTAAAGAATTATTCAGTCGCTTGAATTCACAGTCACCTACATTTTCACTTTTATTAACACACACCTTGGTATGATTTAGTCTCTTTTACAGGGAATGTCTCACAGCTCTGTTATCCAAAGAGAGCAGAGGCTGTGCTGGAGGAGGAAATTCTCTCCTGCTATTAATTGAAGGGGCACCTGGCAAATTCTTAGCTGCTTCTGCACATATATTGCATGTGTGCACACAACAAATGGAAGAACTTTTACTATAAATGTTCTTGTGAGGTGGCAAGGATGTACATAGACTAATTCATAGGTGAATGGCAACTGCAGGTCATCTGCAGCTTCAGATCCCACCTTTTCCAACATTTCCATATGCTGCACATATACTATTTACAGAGTTAAATTGCTCACCCACCATCAAAAGTTTTAAGAGTGTTCTCTGCTGGTTTAAGAAGGTGCAGAAACAAGATGTTAGGGGACAGGTAAGAGTCTGCCCAGTGTGCAGGCAGATTGAGATGGGGCACTTCACAACAGGCAAAAACCTGCCTCATTCTCCAGGTTCTCTTCCATAATAAATATTCTCCTGCCTTTGAGGTGAGGAAAAATACACACTTGAAATATATTTAAATATGAGGAATTCTGTGGCTCTTCTTCTGGATTACATGTTCCCATTTACGAAAATAAATAGGAAATTTTGAATCTGAACACTCCTTTTACGCATTTCTAATGCTGGAAAAAATTGAAGCTTTTGCTCAAAAACCATAAAAAATTGTAAGCTTTCTTCATCTGTGTCCACTTATTATTCACTTGGGTTCCCAGCCAAATTCATCCTGAAAGTCAGCAAAACCCACCCAGCCTCATATTCTTACACTGCAAACTAATTTCTCCCTCCTGCCTACTCCAGGGGTAAACAAACACCATTTGACCTTGTATTGATTTCTCTGAAGAATTTCCCATTTAAGCCCCATTCTGAGGGGTTTAAGGGGGATATATGAGATCCATGGCATTCGTGCAGGCCCTTTACACAGGGTTGGATTTCTCCTTTACCACACACTACCACGCAAAATTATGAAAACAATCCGTTCCTAACCATTCACTTCAGCCCCAATTACCATAGACCCCATCACAGCCAGCTGAGTCACTCTAGCAGATCCAATCTCCATCAGAATCAACCTAAACTCTGCATTACATCTTGTCTGTGTTCCTCCCATTTAAAAATATTTATGTAAGCTTGGATTTCAGCAGTATTTACAGTTACAAAACAGCAATTTCTGTCAGGACAGTTCATCCCAAATCATGAACTGCTGCTCAAAATATCGCTGAAGTTGTATGGCCATGGTTAGTTTGTTAATTCTGTGTTCTGCTTTTTTCTCTTAAAATCAAATGAAACTTGACTTGCTTATTTATTTATTTATTTCACTAGAAGCCTTTCAAAATAACACTGCTCTTATGGGGGAGACACAAGGGTTGGGTTAACTTTTTATGAACTTTTTACCTCATAGCTTTAGATTGCAGAACAGGATCCCACCGTGTGAGCCCAATTCCACAAACCCTACACCTGAAAAACGGTGTGGAACAGTTGACAACTTGTTCCCCACTAGACCACACCAGCATCTTCATCCAGGGACACCACACATGGACATGGTGGCAGGCCTTCTGCTCCGTTTCTCCAACAAAAGAAGGGATTTAGAGGGAAATCCCAGCCCCAGAAAATATTAAATGAGAGGTCTGCCTTTGACTTCAGTGCACTCAGTGCTAAGTCTCCTGAGTGAGATTAGCCCACATTTAATGGGCCAGCGTTGAGTTTCATGCACTGGTATTCAACAGGAGCAGTGTAAAACCGTGGGCTTTGCAGAGGGCCGATTCTGTGGCAAAACCAATGCAAATTGCAGGGAAATGTTGTTATTACACTACACACAATTACACTATCACCCAGAGACTCCAATTAACAGTACAGTCTCATTGTACAGTCCTGGCTTCAAAGGGAGTTTGATTTAAATAGACAAGGCAGGTAACTGAAGCCTTAGGATATACACTGTACAACTGAGAAATGAGGCAAAAGTAATTAAGTGACTTGACCAGGATCATACAGGAAATCTTTGGCTGAGCCAGACCCTGATTCCCATTATGCTCAGCCCTTGCCTGCAGCCATAATTACAGCAGCATTCTTCTGCTCTGACCTCAGCCGAGCTGCAAATGCACGCACACGTCAAAGGCATGGCCCCGCTCCCTTCATCCCTGCTCCACAGCTCTGGGAAGCCAGGCAAAGTCCCAAGAAAAGAGAAAAATGGCTTTCAAGTGCATTTCCACACCTGCTGGTGTGTAATCCACGAGACTGTGTGCCTCTCTGCCCCAGTGCAGGCACAGCATCCCCCAATAACCTCACACAGCTCTGGGTCCCTTACCCAGCCTGGCCGGGCTTTCAGCAGCCACCAGCCAAGCCAGCAGTTTGAGTGTGTTAAAAACACTGTGGTTTATATGCTATAGATCCAAGGAGACATGATTTTTTTTTTTGCATTTCTTTAGTGATTACATTTTCACAGGAAGTCCACTAAAAATTATTAGCGGTGGTTTGGGCAAATGCAGCCTTGAAAACATTACTGACACTTGAAGCTGCCAACATTGTAAATTATCAGGACCTGCTGCAATTTCAAGGAAAAGAAGAAAAGGGATAAAATGGGGAATTTCAATAACTTTTCTTTCCTTTTTTCTTTTAAAAATTACATTAGGATATACCTAATATATTTCTTGCCCCAGTTTCAACTTGTGGTGTTGTCTGTAAGGATGCCAAAAAAGGTTACTTGAAGGATATAAATATTTTTCTCCCTTTTCTCTCTTCCTTTCCGTAAGTGCTACCAAAGGAAAAGCTCTCCAATACAGCCTATTGTTAAAATTAATATGAAACAGTCCACACTAAAATCTGGGAACACCAGGCCATCAGCTACTAGAAACTGCCACAGTTCCACTAGCACTTACTGCAACTGAGCTCTTCCCCAAAACCTCTGAAAAATACAACAAAATGAGACCTGCTAGCAGAAGGTCAATTGTCATGTGGAGAGCTTGTCTGTACGAACAGCACAAGCACAGCACCTCTCAGTTCCTATAAGCTCTTTCCTTTTTCTTACTGATTTTTATAACAACAGAGAGGATACAAGTCCCTGGATCAGCAGGTTGACAGAGATCCACCAACAGATAAGGGTTTTTAGCTTATCTCCTGTTAAGCCAGCATTACTTAACTCACAAATTAATTCTGATATAGTTGATTGAAACAGAAGCCCATTGTCTTGTGTGGGGATCTCTGTACCTTTTTATTTAATGTAGTATTTCGTCTTTTGGTGAACATACACTGAAAAATGAGGCCCTGTTACCTGGCAGGACAGTTTTACAGCCCACGTAGTGAGGAAAAAAGCCTTGAATGTGTCAGCCAACTGCAAAAAAGCAGTGCTGGGTTAACCATGACCATCTAACACCACAATATACTTTTTCTCCACATCTCCACTGATAGAAAACTATGTTTAAAACTGTAGATGACAACATCCCCTCCAGGCTGGGGCTGAACAGACTAATTTGCCCCATTTGGTGGGGCGTAGGGAAACAAAAGGGTTTTGCCAAAGCTTTTCCCATTGAGCTACAGCTTCCCGTATATCCCTGCTCTCTGGGCTGTGCAAACTGCAGCACACCAGGAGGCTGTTGAGCACCTCACCCATAAATCACCTATGATCCCAGGTCTGGAAATACTGTGCACACACTGTCCTGCCTTCGCCTTCCCCCAGGCCCGTGGGCACAGGTGCAGTTACCTGTAACCACAGGAAAACATACGCAGATCGAAAATATACACATCAAGGACTTACATTAAGAAGACAAGCCACCTAGGAGAAGCATTACATTTTTAAGCAAGTTATTCATTATGAATGAAAGGCAAAGACTGCAGATTAATTATCCCACTCGCTCCTCCACCGCTGCTGAGCGAGATGTGACTCTTGCAGAAAGGCGACACTGCAGTATAATTGTCTTAAAAGCTCTCTGTAGCTTAGTGAGATTTAGCCTGTTAGTGTGATAAATCTGCATCAGGCAGAAGCAGAGAGGGCACCAGCAGAGCTCAGGTGGTGTGTGCTGCCTCACCACCTTTTTCTGAGGTGCTGTCACTGTGGCACAGCGCTAAGACAGAGGGATCCAACGGTGATATTAATTTCGCATGGTGGAGGCCCAGCCAGTCTGACTGATTATGTTGCTGATTTAACCTTAGCATTCAGACTTAACATATTTCAGGGCTATCCTTTACTCAAGCTTCTGAAAGCAGGAACTGTATAAAAATGTTCACATTTTCTTAGCAAGCAATTTTTCTAAGATTTATAGTGACATTCCAGTTTGTTTATCGATTGATTCACAACGAAACGGAAGTGAACACATTGCTTCCCTCACACCCGTGCCCAGTGCCAGGTTAACACTTTGATGTGCCATCAGGTGAGCTCAAAGCATAAATTCCTTCAAAAGTACAACCAAGACTGCCTCCAAACTTTTTAAATTAACATTACTTGCAAAAGTATCACTACTGATTTTTTTCTTTTTTGAGGCAGACATTTAATATTTTCTGATTCTACTGAGTGTCAGAGCAGAGGCTATCATTTTCTCCCTGAAACCCCATCCATTTTATTGCTGGGCTGCTGGATTTTGCTTGATAAAAGACCTGCTTTTTATTTTGTTTTAGTACACTGCTGCCATTACGAGTCTTTCATAATTGCCACGAACTCCCTGAAATCAGTTGTTTCTACAATTAGTGACTGATTACACACAGCACTAAACATTGCAGGCAACAGTTCATTAACTCCTGGTACCAGACAGCATGAAAGGACTCAGGTTTAATTCAATCAGCTTTGTCCAGAGAACTGCACACACAGCGTGTTGGGGGGGATTTTGTGTGTGTGTGTGCAGAAATATTCTTAAACTTCAAGAAAGGTCCCAATCCTGACCTGAATTAAATGTATCTGGATTTAGAGGTGGCCTAAACAACCCTTCAGATCTAGATGACATGAAACCCTTCAAATGAATTCTCCAAAATCAGAGCGACTCTCCAGCTTTGGCTGATCTGTGGGTTTCCCTGTAGACCAGCTGTGACACTGCTTCACATTCACCTGCAAAAAGACAACTGAGGACTAAGGGTCAAATGATTTCCTACAAGGAATTATTTCACAGCCTTTCTTTTTGAAGAGCATCTATAAATATACCATAATTAATCCAGGTATTTGTCTCCTTTAGATTATGATCCGGATCCATCACCTAATGGCACGTGATTTATAGCACATAACCTCTGCTACCAACTTGAGAAGCAGAGGAAATCTCTGTATCCACACAGCCTTTCAGTTATCGACCTGGGTGTTAGTAGGGCCAAAAAGATAGCGACAGCCGCCGGTAAAAAAAGCAATCAAACAACATCCATTGACAGAACTCACCAGTCCCCACGGACTGGCTGCAATTGGCAGCAACTTCTCAGTTTCAATGTCCAAATATAGTAGGGTAATCACAGAGCTGATGTATCCGCTGTCCAGTCTCCACTTATCAGCACATTTTCTTTTCCTTTTCTTTTTTACCATAGAGATTAAAGGACTAATTCCAGAGAGGAGTTCAGCAGTAGAAATGAAAGCAGGAATAATAATACAAACAATAGTCAGGAAGACTTTGTTTTTAAAGAACAGAAAAGAAATGCCTTGTTTAAGCATCCTGAAGTCAGATGAAAAATTCCCATTGACCTCTCACGGGGTTAAAATCAGGTTCTTAAAGACGTTACTCAGTGCCCCAGGAAATGCTTCAATTCTTTTATGGTATAATCTCTTCCAAAAGAGAGCTTTAGCAGAAAAAAAAAAGCTTATATGTCATCAAGGTGGAACTCTGTTATTCTGGCTGAAAATCAAATGTCATCTTCAAAAGTCCTAAGGAGCCTCTCTCAGGCTGCATTGAGTTACTACAGATGACTCTTTATCCAGAATAAAATCACAGTAACAAGTTTGTTCACCATAAAAGTCAATACAGTCTTCCAAGAGCAAGACTTCATGTTGATCAGTCTTTAAGACCTTAACATTGTGCATTGTCCAAAAGTGAGCCCTTCCAAGGCCCAGTGGGAAACCTTAGACCCACTCATAAGGAAAAAATAAGCCCATTAGGCACATGGTGTGGATGAAAAGTGTGATGCCAAATGTCTTTCATACAAGGATCTGGATCATGGATCCACAGACCTGAAAGTTAGCCCGGGCTGTTATCGTTCTCTTGGCATGAGCAGTCAGTCCCACTTCATGCCTCACATACCATGGAGCTAGAGCTCAAACTAAATGCTGTAAGAGAAGTAATAAACAGATTTTTCTGCTTTGCAGAGAAAGAAATTCAAATGAACGAATCCCAAAACATCAAATAGAGACAAAAAGTGGTAACACCAACAGGGATGTCATGTTTGTCTGTGGTACTTCTTCAGTGTGCATGGAAGACAGGTTCTTAGACTACTTTAAACCAGTGCTGTGGTGTAAAATAATTAAAAGTCCCATTGCCTCTAAAGTAGCTGTTGAGAAACTAAAGGAGAGGTCATGGACTTCAATTCTGGAGCAAAATCCTCGTGCCCAAAATAACTTCTCAGAAAACAGCTAACGTGATGTAGAAGAAGAAAGAGAGGCATTTGGTTCCAAAATGGAGGGAAAGTAAATCAGTTCACAAACATTGGCTGGAAACTCCAATCAAAACACTTGGGGTTGTTCAGAATTTGGCCTTAGACTTTAATTCTGTGTCTCCCTAGTACTATCTCTTTCTCTTTTATTTTTGAAAGCTATCCCTCCATAAGTAATAGGCATCCAAAAGAGAGATAAAAGTACGTTGCAGATTGAGAAACTGTATTAGTACTTACTGTATGGAAGCTGGAGAAACAGAGACATATTTTCCAGGCTTTTCACTAATTACAACCTCTTACATAACCACGATTGCCTGCTAGGCCTGGACGTATGTTATTAAAAGCTTTCCCCAACTCATCCCAGGCTATAAACCACGGTTAGCAAATAAAACCCTCACTGAAGTTTCATATTGCCTCCCATGTAAGCAGAGGGGTAGACGACCTCATTAAGAATGCACATGACCTCTGGCTGATGTGCTGGAGCTGCCACAGGCTGCAAAGGAAGGCGCAGACACGGTTGGATTTCTGCTTCCGTCCCAATCTTTAAACGTTGGCTACTGCTGCTTTAAATATTTATAGCAGATGCAGGAAGTGTGGCTTGAATATAATGGAAAGAGAGAGATGGTGAGAAACTCCTTCTCTCCAACTTTTGTTTCACTTTAATCCCTGGTTGCTAGAAGTCAAGAATTTTGATACGATGTGTTAGTGCTAACAGTGGCGGCTGTAGATTTAGCAGGCTCTGGGTCCCTTAGCATAGGGTTAAATGTCAAAAGCAGAGGAAGAAGCTGTCTGCAGTGAATGTGAATTAAGTTTTCCCTTTCTCAGCAAACCAGAAAAAAAAAATTGCCACCAAAAAAAGGCAGAAACTTCTGTAGCACTGCATTGTAATACCTAATGTCTACTTCAAGACATCATAGGGACAGTCGTCACTGCTGAACTGCTGCACTACCTGTGAACGAAACCCCTGGCACCATGGGGGCTGCCTTTGTTTCAAGGTATTCACTCTAAATCTCATCGTGCCTTTCTAAGAGTCCATCATTTATCCCCCTCCCATTCTGGCCTTGCCACATACGACATAAATAAAACATTATTAATTATATTAATCAATAATGATGTATCCTGTTCTTATAATCAATCCCATTCATTACAGCGGAAGCTCACATAACCACGAACGTATGTTAGCAAGTCCAGCTGGTAGTTTAGAGCCAGTAACAGTATTAGTCAATAATGATACTTCCCCCTCCTTACAGAGGGAGCATCTTTATCCAGTGAGCTCAAGGTCCCATTGGAAGAGGACCCAGCTGTTCTCAGAGATGGAAGTTCAATGCCTGAGCACAAGAAAGGCCCCTCTGACAGTGTGTTACCCTGCTCAGATGGGCAGATGTCACTGCCTGCACTGTCTAGGGTGGGAAACTGAGGCAGAAGGAGTTACCTGACAGAAACACATTGACACGAGGGCTGGGAATAAAAACAAATCTCTCCGTTCTAGCAATAGGACAAATCTTGTCCAAAAAGCTTTTTCTAAGAGCAAACATACCCTGACTAGGCTTGACTCCAACAAGGCCGTGTTACATTATGATGATGATGGAGCTGAGGGAACAGTAAAAAGGGGGATTTTGATGACTTTTAAAAAAGAAGGGAAGATGTCTTTACCCTAATTTGTCAGTGGATTTGACAGGCTCAAGAACAAGTGGGCATTATTGACACATCCTCGAGACAAAAACTCATAGTGCTAAGTTTATTTATCCCTGACTTTCTGGATCCAGGAGCAAGGGTATTTGTCTCTGGGAGTTTTGTCAGACCTGAAACCCTGAGAGATGCCCATTATGAAGGGCCAGGAGGACCTCAGGGAAAACACTCCCTCTCCGTGGGCGTTGGAGCAGGCCCCATGACATCTGCTGCTGAATTCTTCCAGATGTTGAAGATGGAGCTCAGACTTGATTCCACAGCTCACTCTTGCCTTCTGTTTTACAAGAATAAAAGGGGACTCATGGGAAGCTCTGCAGTTACAAGACCAAACTGTGCTTTGGGTGATGACAGAGTGAGGGAGGGTATTGGGCGGAAAAGATTCAAAACCTGTCTGGTTTTCCATTTGATTTCTTTTTCTAGGCCGAAAAGAATTTTCTCACAAAATGAGCTTTGGAAAATTACAGGATCAAAAGCAACATTTCTAGTCAAGCCATCCTATAAGCACTGGAATTTACAGTGATTACCTTCTACCCTCCCCTGGGTCTCAAATGTGAGCTCCTGAAGGGATTCTCCTGTGTCTGGTGAGAGCTGAGTGCACCCACACATCATTTTCCACAAAAGTTGAAAGCACTGAACCTTGAAGTCCATGTTATCTGTCACATTTTGTGAAATAGGCCCCAACATAGAAGTCACTGGGGAAGGGATACAAAAGACATACGCAGACTAAAAAGAGTGATAAACAAGCCTTTAGGAAAACACGATAAAAAGGAAACCAGAAAAATTATAAAAGTGTATAGCTGATAAAACAAGTAAAAGAAAAACTCTGCATTCTGAAGATTCAGTTTCACGGCAGTGCCTAGAATTACTAGACTGAAAAATTCCAGTCTTATTTTATAGCACCAAGCTTTCTAAGTTTGAATAAAGGAAAATTATCTGAAACCCTAGTTTTGCTCAGACCCTCTCCAGTTGGTGATTTTTGTGTCAAAAGAAAAGGTGTGCAGTTTGCAATGACAAGAAAATAAGCACATGAGGTTATAATTTCCCTTTGTTCTGCATGAGAAATTTCCACAGAAGATGGAGCTGCTGGTTATTTCCATCCTCTAATTAAGACACATAGCAATTCTGTTTGGGCTGCCATACTCTCAAAAGGAGTACAGGCATGTAGTATGTTAGAGATAGTAACTGGAACAGCTTCTCTAAAAGTCTCTAAAATTATACAGAAAAGAACACTTTGATCCTTTCTGACCTACCAGTGAGTTCCCACGTTAGTATGAAAAGCCTGACTCTAAAACCACCTGGAGATCTCGGGTCACCTGGAGCCCTTGGCTCCTCTCAGTCTGGCTCTGGCTACAAGACACAGAAATCATCCAACATATGATGAGTTCACTTGTTTTCACCTTTTGGCCATTTTGCTGCATGCAACTGCTTGTACTAAGCACAGAAAAGTTGGAACTTCACACAACTGGGTCACGAAGCGCCTGCATGAGCTTCCACCTGAACTCAAAGCAGAGCTCCAGGGGTCAGGACTGAGATTATAAAGGCTGATAATGTAAAAGTACAGAGAACGTTCCTGCAACTGCTTAATGATGTGAGTAACCTCACTTACACATGGAAATCCTCTGTGTAGCATAAGAAGCTGCAGTTGAGTCCCTGTCTGGCATTTGCAATTCTTGGGCAGCATCTTGCGTTGTTAATTTTAACTATACTTTTGCCAAGTGATACACTTTGCTGTTCTAGGCCATTTAGCAAGGCAAAATTACACGGTAAATCCAAACTATTTGGGACTCCTGCTCTGAGGGGTTTCTCATGGATTTCAAGGAGAGAAGAGATCATACATGGGGTGCAGTGATTAGGCCTTGAAATGGCAAAAACAGCCAAGGTCCCAGAGTTCCAGTGCAACACCTGAAATTGCCTCTGTCTGCTTGTCAGGGGGCTGAGGGAGACCTACATCACCCCAGGCTGCTTCTGGGTTGGTGGGGAAGGTGAGAGATGGCCGAGACCTGCTGGGAATGGGGACAGATGGGACAGGGCATTGCACAGCCGTGTGTATGTGCTGCTGTAACACATGATCCTGCCCAAAGAAGTGCTGCTGGAAAGGGATTTGTCTCCCTCCTCTTCTCACAGCAAATCCATCTCTATTAATCACCAAGGAGACACCGTGCACAGCTCCAGCAATAGGAAGGTGCTCCACATGCTGCAGTCTGACTGCCTGCAAACGCTTGGGACAGATGTGCCCTGTCAAAGAGCAAGGCCTTTAGACACTGACCAGGTACCAAAACAAAAACACGGAGCTTAGTTACAAGGAGAACCACAGAGGAAAGCAGCAGTAATACAGTTAAGCTGGAGATTCTTAAACTTCCATTATTATTTTCTTTGGGGTTTGGATAAAGGAGGGCAGTAAGCCAGTGCTTCCTGAGTTTACTGCACTTTGAAACCTGCAGTTCTGCGAGCAGGTGAGCACTCACACTTTCTTCCAGGTGACAATGTATTCAAGTACTTGCCTGGTCAGTAAAAAATTTCTACATTTTAGGACCTGGCCCAAATTCTCATCCCTACATCAATCAGCATAATTAATACACCTTGTGTTCTTGTCTTTACAGCAGGGTTTTCTTTAAGTCTTTGTGTATAACCCCAGCACAACAGATGCAAGGCCCTTTGGAGAACCTTTGCCAACAGGGAACAGTTTTGTTTATCTCCTCTCCTCAGTGATTGTCCCACATTTTTTATTCTCTCCCTAAATTTCCCTCTGCACTAGTTTATGCTTTAACCTTTGACACTGCATTAGCTCTTGGCAGATTCACTTTTCAGAATGAAACAAGCAAAGAGAAAATAATTTACTTAGTGACAACAGAAAATAGTTAGCCCTTTTATAAAACTTTCTCTTCTAGTGTAGGAGTTTGGGATGAGGCTTTTGTTCAGTGCGGTTTTTATACTAACCAAAGCTACCTCAGGGAGTCAGTTTTACCTTGAAAACATCAAAATAAAACCTAGGTATCTACACAAGAACTATTTCATTAAAAAAAAATAAAAACTCTAGGCAGAGTTTTTCAACACCCTACCCCCTCCACCCCCCATATGAAAGTACGGCATAAATTTTTCTCTTTGGAAAACATAATTTTGGAACAAAATTTGAGAAAGGTCTTCACTGTGCCCCTAACCCAAATGCCTCAAGCATTATAAGACCCTTATCACACAATCAGAGTAAACCACCACGACTGGCAAGAGCAGCAGTAAGAGCTGGAGAAACAAGTTTGGACAGCACTGGGCTTAAAACCCACATCGTACAAGGTACAGACACCAGCCCAGCAGCTATGGGAGCACCACCCTGGTGCTCTGGGAGCTGCAGCAAGAAAAGGGGTTCTGACGAGGAAGACTCTGGTTAATGATCTCATCTGAGCACACATCCAGAGGAAAATATCAGTTTTAAGGAGAGTCTGATGGGTGTCCTTCCACAGGGTATTTTACAGAGATTAGCAGAGAGATTAGTCTTCCTGCCCTTCCCTGTAAGCAGGCAGGAAAAGGTCCTGGAGATCAGGGCACAGTGTTTTTTAACTGATAAGCTTTGCTTTGGTGGACTATAAAACAAACCTCTTGGAAAACACCTAAAAATCTTAACTTCTAGATCACTTGGGTACACAGACACAGAGGTGGAAAAAAATATTAAGGAAGGTGCTTGGAAATGTGGAAATGAAAGGGAACTACACTTATTATTACCACAATCATTCAGTCTTCTGTTCTTTGAGCATTTGGGATTGGCAATGTTGCTTCCCTGATGGGCAGAACTGCTCATTAATATATGTGATACATCTGCTTCTCCATGTTGTACAGAGCAGGCAACATCAATCCTGATTGTGAGTTTGAGCTTGGAGTGTGCAGTGTATCTGACAGTAGGCTGAACCCAGTTTCCCCATTTCATTAAAAACATTTGCTGTGAGATGATTAAGATGTGGTCCCCTCTTTCATTGCTATCTGCTGAAGTTTCACGTGGAAACAGGGAGTTTTTCAACTCAAAATTCAACACCCGATGTCCCGGCCTTGCTCTGTAACTGGCACTAACAAATTATCATTGATTTTAGCAGTTTGCAGGTACCTTTGCTTCACTCAGGACGCTGAGCTGGTGCTGTGGTCTGACAACCTGCCCTGACACCTGCTCCGTGGAGTGCTGCTGCTGGGTCACACAGCCACCAACTCCTCACAGGGAAAACACTTCAAAACACAGCAGCTATTTTTCCACTGCGTTAGTAAATTTATACTTCAGTTATTCCAGGATCCAGCAATGTATGAGATGACACTTTTGCAGATGCCTTGGCTGTTCAGACACCTCAAGCCTGCCGGTGTAACCATTTAACTGAGTGGCATTCACCGGGACAAAAAAAGAAAAGAACATCTTTAGTAACACTTCTGCATCAGTTGTCTGGTGCTTGTAAACCTGCCTTCCCGACCTCTTGACAACAAGGGAAATCAGACATTTTCACAGCAGTGGAAGAACTTCTACAATTCTGTTTTATGCAGAACTCCACTTCAGGCCCTAAGGACCTGCTTTTTCATTTTATTGCTGGCCTTTTTTCTTCACCCTGACCTGCCTCTGTATTCCCAAGTTGCTCAGCCTTTATCTCTAGGTAAAGAGGGAAAAAGCCTGCTATTCCGTGTGTTATTCTGACAGGGAATTCCTGTCACAGGAACACTCCAACACCGCTACAACCTGACAATGATATCTCCCTGAAAAGTTATTTCTGAGCACTCACTCCATATTTAAATGCACTAACTGAGGTGTTAGCTGCAGAAGAGAGAGAGCAAACGAATGAAGGTCAATAATTAAATTTTTAAGAGCCTGCAGCCTACAGGTTATCATTTGTTTGTTAGAGGTTGCAAAATCTTTTAGGAGTCAGTTGCTGTTACTCAGATAAAAAAACCTCAATAACATGTATGTAAAGCCACAAGATCAAACACATTACACACTGCTCCTGGCATGTCAAAACCAAAATAAAGTCCTTAGAACTTAAGGACAACACATACACAAGGATTTGAGTGAACCGCTTCATGCCGAAAGTTTTAAAAGCAAAAGGACCTAATAAAGATCAACCCTGGCAGCAAATTTTGTATGGAAATTTAGTTTACCTGTTTATTTACCTAAACATCCATGTTCCTGCTGTTTGGAATGTGGGTCTACACTACCAGTATCAACAGATTTAAAGCTTTTTAAAATTTCACATAGTAAATAATCATCTGGGAAGGAAACCTATTTTAAATAATATTTTACAAAAGGATATGGAATAAACAGCCAGGCACTGATTTTCTCTTCCACTTCAGCAGGGTGTTGTGTGCTGTGCTTTTTTGCCTCTGGTTCTTACTGTTGCTGCAGTGCCACAATTGCTTCCAGAGCTGTTCTACATTTGCAACACTGCCCAAACCTAAGGCAAAACCAGCACCAACCCTTCTGCTCACTCCAGTGGGCTCTGGATCATGGAGGCTTATGCAGACTCCATCTCCTGACTATGGGATCGAGCTGGGACACAATAAATCTTCACAAGCCGGCAGTGGATTCACACCTGTGCTCATTTAATTCAGCAGAATCCCAAACAAACCACCAGGCACCACAGTCAGCACGTCAGTGTCTGGTGAAAACATCATGACCCAGTGTCATAAGTCATTCTTTTTACACAAACAGAATCCTAAATACCAACTGATTGTTAAAAGGCCACTTACCAAGGTTTATTAAGTACATGCAACATAAATCCATTTGGCATGTAATTAATTCAAAATTACATGAGCACTAAATGTGCAATTAACTCTGCAAGGAATGTTTAGGCCTTTAACTGGCATTTACAAAGGAAGCTACAAGTTTATTAGCTAGCAATTTATTGCTAAAATACTGGCAATTCCTGAGTATGTTGATTGAAATCTAACTTACTATCACTATATCGTTATGGGGCAATTAAGGGTCTAAACAACACTTCCAAGTAAATTAAGAAACAATGGAAGTTTCATGCATTAATAAGAATGCTGTTAACCACACAACCAGCAGGTCCTTCATCAAAGCCCAACAAGTGTGTTTTTCCTCAGCTGTGGAGAACCCTTTCAGCCATACCCCAACACATTACCAACCTCCAAGGGGATATTAGGGATCTGCTGGTAAAATCCCACTGCTGCTGCCACACAAGTATTCCATAGGACACCGCACAGCAGATTTTAACCAAACAGCCAGGATTTAGGGCCTCTTTAGGTCAAAACTACACCATGAACAAAGCTCAGCACAGATACTGAGAAAGAACAGGGCAAACCAGAGCAAGGGTGTTACCAATCCCTTTGTCTGGGAAGTTTTCTTCTTGGGCCCAGACTGGCAAAGCATGCTTGCAGCAGGGAAGAGCACGCTGACACGTGCACTGCCCAGTTTGATCTTCAGGCCCTGAGCCTGGTGCTCAGACACATTTTATGCATCAGCACCTCACTACAAGGTGGGACAGAAGTGCCCCCAGAACCTGTACAAAAGAGGAGTCTCTGGGGCTTTGTTTAAGAATCATCATCAACAAAACTCCAGCTCAAAAGGCAAACACTAGTTTACAAATCAGCTAAATCTGGCAAAAGTTTGGATTCAGGCCTAAGCTTTGTGGCCTGGAGTTCTTTTTATGATGAACTAAATCCTGAATCCGAGAATCCACAAATTTCTTGAAAATATGTACTTAATATGAACTTGGAGTCTAACCCCATAGTCCAAGTCTATTACTCAAGTCTATATACTCTCCTGGCTGGACATCCAGTTTATGATTACTCTTTTATCTCTGGAAAGCATAATCTGTCCATAGCAATGTCAACAGACAGCCATCTGCAGCACATATTTTGCTTCCACTTATAACCTCCACCCTGTGATTCTCCTCATGCAAACTAATAACCAGCTCCCACGTGCCAGGACTTGGATCCCTGCACCCATTCCCTGCTGTAGTCACTGCACACCCCGGGTCTCACACAGAGAAGGCAACTCAAGCCAAATGTACAGATGACAACAGAGGAAGCTGCTCCCTTGCCTGGGTTGAGCAGTGTTTTGCCATCTAAGATTTCAGCAGCATTGGGCTTCTCACTCTTAGGTTTGCTTTCCCCCCATCATGGAATTCTGTGCTATCAGTGAAAGTTAATCCCTCTGCATTTTGTGGTAGAGCAAAAGGTTGGGAAGAGCCACAGAAAAAGAGAAGAGACAAACTGTTCAGGATTACTTTTAGAGCTGGGGGTCAGGATCTTTTGGAGGATTGAGACATTAAAAAAAGAAAATAAAAGAGAAAAAAAAGCACTCCAACTGATAAGTAAGACAAGTCATATGTCCCTAAAATTCAGCCAAATTCCTTGGCACTCTCCTTTCCCTCACTGAGATCCCTCCAGCCAGAACAGGCAACATCTCTCCCTGCCCTGCAGTGAACCAAACAGCTTGAGGTGCCACAGCTGCCCTGAGACCACCCTCAGCTGATGCCTCAGATCAGACAGACACTGTACAAGATGCTCAGGAGCACTTCATCGCTCACATGGCTCCACAGACAGGCTCCACCACCTCTGCAGCACTCCTGCAGTCCTCTCTGGGATAAAGTATCCAAAACACAGTGTTTCCCTTATATTATAAATCACAATTTTTTGTAGCAACACAACTGCACCCAAAAAGCCCTGGATGCATTTTTCAGTTTGATTAACTGTACTTAGCTGGAGCTGCCATAACTTTTTCTGGCTCAGTTGTGTGGTCAGGTGCTGACCATACTACAGGGACCTTCTAAAGGATCCAAAGATGCACAGGATTTAAAATCTGCAGAGGAGAGAACTGGCACTGGAGGCTTTGAGCACACAGCAACCAAACAATTAGACTTAAAAACTTCATCTGCAACCTCCCCTCCCACAGAAATCCATGATTAAATCCAACACTTAGGAAAATCTAGGCAAAAGAAGGAAACATGTTTATTGATTTTTATTAATCTCTTCTTAATTTCAGTATTCTGGGGAAAGTTTGTTTGTTTTTTAAGGAGCTTCACTTTTTGCCATGCTCGAGGAATTTAGAGTTAAACGTAACTTGCAGAATCCCAGGGCTCCAGCAAGTGTTAGTGTTTCTCTTTAGAAAAATCTGAATGCAAATGTTACAGGTGACATTACTTTGAAGTTCTATTCTTAGCTTTCCAGTAGATGTGTAATGACATCAGAAAACATTATCCAAGGCAATACAATTAAGCCTACTCTAAAATCCCTGAACAAAAGATGTCCAGTAGCAGCACACATCCCAGGATACAGTGAGCTGTCAGGTCCCCACGCTCACCGACGCGTTGGTGGGGGGCAACTCAGAGCAGGCTCAGATTTTCATTTGTTTGAAGCTGATCCCACCGTGGACACCATCAGCTGTCACAGCTCTGGGTGCCTGGTTCACACACAGATTAATCTCTCTCCATTTTTACAGTAACAAACTCGCAGTTACCAGGTTAACTTAATAACCAGACACTTCAGGTAATGGGGGTTAGCAGCGAGAGGCTGTGCTGGTACCCTCAAAATTACAGGATTATAGACCACGAGATGGCTCAAAGCACAGACTGCTTTCCCTGGGACTCTGATGTAGATTATGGAGCAGACACAAATTGTGGTACTGTCCTAGCAATTTTTAGTCCCAGCTTAAACACCATCTTGCTTGTTTACATTGAATTTTCAGCATAAAATGACATTCAAGCACACTGGACTAATCTTGGGATGCTGCTGTTATTTCACTCAGGGCCTGTATCATGCTTTGAGTAGCTGTACAGCAGGACAAATAGCCTCTGCTGAGCTTTTGTTTTACATATTAATACTGCTAATTTACATGCAATCTTCATTCTGTCCTGGCTAGGCCCTATTTTCTCAACCTCCACCTGTTCCCGTGTCACAGGGCATTTGTCTCCAGTCTGGATTGATGGAACAGTGGGGGGAAAGTTGACGGGGTACTTCCATGGAGATGCCTAAACCCCAGTACATGTTGAAGAGGGGTTTATACGCACAAATATATTCACAAACAACAGCAAGAGAGCAGGATTTACTGGTGCCTGCCACCGAGTCCTGAGTTATGATGAGGATTGTGTCACTTGAGCTATTTTCAATGTTCTTTTGTTTAGGGTTGATTAGAAGTGCAGTCTGAACTGAGCAGCTCCCACTGGCAGCCTGATAAATACAGGCACAGCAGCTTTGTTGATTGTCCTCCTCTCCATTCCCTTTCACTCCCTCTCCTTAAAAATGCATTTCCAAAACTCCTCCATTCATTCTATAGTCAAGCCACCAAAGGAAATCAGAATTTACTGGAAGGCCTTTAGATTTCAGAAGGCTATTTAGGGAAAGTAAGAGGAAAAAGAAAAATCCCTCGGGAAAATCTCATCTGAAAAAAACCACCATAGTGCATTCAGAGAAAAAAAAAATCAAATACAAACATTCGGCAGGAATATACCAACGTGCCACTAAATAAAAATGATCCTTAGAGCTTACACGGAGCTTTTTGACTCTACAAAGCAAACATTAACCAATTAGTTAAAGCTAAAACACAAGCGCTAGGGTCAGCTATGCACTAAGCTGCTGCACTGTAAATCTGAACTAAGTCCAGAGACTTAAATCATCGTGCTCTGGATTTCCGGCAGCAGGGCTGACAGCAGACCCTGGCCTCTGGCTGAACACAAAAGATGTCCTAAACTTTCAAAATCCACTTTCAGTGCACATGGACATGCTGTGTACCACTAGAACTTGACTACTTGTCTGCTATATACGTTCCTTGTGCAGACATTCATATATCCAGGACGTGTTTTCCACTGCCCTTTTTTTGCTAAATTTTATAGTGAATAATACTTCTGGAATTCGATCACACTCACACAAATTCTCAGGTAAATGCTGATGCTTTCAGAGCACCCACTGCATCACCCCTGTGCCCCTCAGCAGCTCTTTGGAGGAAGCAATTTCTTTGAAGCTCAAAGCTTAGCAGACTCAGGAGAAGAAAAAAATCTCCAAAACAGCTTACTGAACTTCCAAGTTCTCCAGCCCTAAAACAAACACGCTTCTATCTCTTTAAATCTGCTTCCTCATAACCACAAACATGTATGTTTTTCATAAAGCTCTGGAAATTGTACTGGGCCCAAGGGAAGGTACCAAGTGGAAACCCTGATATCTTGAGATTAGAACTCTACTAGTCCTGAGGTACAATGTGCTGTTTGTAACAATTATAATAATACACCTGTACTACCATTGTCAGTGTGGAGTAGCCACATGGGGTCTCATTAGTATTGTATTAGGACTGCATGGGGAAACGGATAATGGCCCATAATGAAAAATGCCAAATTTTCTATATAATAAAAATGAACTTGATTAATGAAAATCACTTTCAGGGAAAGAGTTACAGCGTTGTTAGAAATAAAAAATGATGTATTAATCCGACACTCTTACAGATGGTCCCAACCTCCTGACAACTGCTATTCATTTGAGATGCTATTAGCATGCATAATTATGCTAATTAAGTTGTAATTAAGCACCAATTCTTCAGAGGGCTTTTTTTGTCTATCATTTAATACAACTCAGCTTCAAAGAGTGCTTAAAGCTTTACACAGTGTTTCATGAGAAAGGGGTTCCCAAGTTTCTTAGCAAAGATTCAGCAGCTGAGCTATGGAATAGGGCCTGTAATCTTTGTTTTGGTTAAAGGGAAAACAGCAAATTGAAGCAGGGTCTGCCAATTGTTGATAAAATAATTAACACTTTCTGCTAAAATAGCACAGTTCAGACTAGGACAATTATGAAAAGGAGAAAAATGGTATAATTATCAATGGAGCCAACACCAGTGGACTATTATGGCTGCTACCCCCTAATTTGAAAAAAATAATTCATTGAAAAGTAGATTCCCGTAAATAATAATAATGGTCCCGAATCAGATACTCTTACACATACTGTGTACAGTCCCTCATTCCAAGACTACTCCTGCAGGCCTAATTTAAATAACAGGGCAAATTGCATCAGCTCAATTTAAATTGATCTGAAAATCAATTTAATTAAACCAGGGCCAATCTCAGTGTGAACACTCCTGCTTCATTTTAACTTACACCTGTTTCCAATTGATCAAGGATTTGATCCAGTAGAGGAGTTCGGATAAAGCCACTCATATTCCAGGATTTCCACTATTTTAATGCACCTTTCCTGTTTGAATGAGGTTAAATCAGATGCAAAAATAACAATCTTTTTTGACAGCTCATTACTAACATTATTATTCACACATTTTTGAAAAAGAGAATTGTCTTAAAAGCCAGCAGAAACCCAAGCCCCTGTTTGCCAGTGCTGGCAAATCCTTCCCTCCTTTTTGGAACAGGGCTGGGCAGGGCTGTGAAAGCCATATTCTCATAATTCCACATCTCCCTCTTTCTAGCACAGTAGATCTGTACTCCTATTTGGGCAAAACTCTACTGTCACATTAAGCCAAAGGAATATTTTTACTTTTAACTGATTCAGCTGTTTTCTTGTCTTATGAACAGAGCTGAAATGGCAAATAGCTACCATTTTTATTTTTTTTTTTTTTTTTTTAGGAAAAAACATCTCATGATAAAAATATTAAACTATGTGCTGTACGTGCAAGTTGACACTGTGAGTATCCAGGCTTGGCCAATTTCCTGGGACCCAAACATTTGGCTCTAATCCTCATTTAAACAGCCTACAGGACCAAATAATTTTGCTTAATTTTTACTTCAGACCCCATCCCAAACATTAAATGCCTTGCCAATAAAACCTAAAGCAATGTAGTATTATTTGCCTCACATGGAATACTAAGCAATATATATAAAAGCATATAAATATTTTTTTAAAAGTAAATGGGGAACATGCACTGTAAAATCAAAAGTCTCTGCACTAATCTTCAGATAAACACAAATGGTTGCTGTTAAGAAAATGGCCCAGAGGGGATTATCTAAAATACTGTTACACTGCTGACAACTTGGCTGTCTCTTTTTTATTATTTTATTGTATTCTTATTTAGAGCTCTATTCTATCATCTGCTGCAATTTCAGCTTGGTCTTTACTTCTCAATTAATTCGAGTTCTCCAAACCTGGCAGGGTTGACTGGCTCCGATGTCAAATAAAGGTGTAAAAAGTAGAAAAGGGCACTTTTTTAACTGTGATATTTTTAACATTTGGAGTCTTCAGGAATGAAAAAGCCAATTGGAAGCCGAGGGTTTGACTCTCTGAAAACAAACAATGACATTTTAAAAGCAAGCTGGACTGCTTTGAGCACAACTGATAAACTCCACTCAGCCAGATGCCAACTAGAAATCCCCTGAACAATGGCTGGAGCCAGATTATCAGATTCCTGCATGAACCAGTTCAGAGGTAAAACATGCAGGACTTCCATATGCATTTTTCCCTTCCCACACATGCAGTCTTTGTTGGGTCATTCATAGACTGAACCTCGTTGCAGGTTGTTTGCAAACACAGCCCTGTGCGCCAATGTCCAACATCAGACCCTGTGCACTTTCCTTCAAAAGCAAATATGGCCACAGGAAAAGCCATTGAAACATCAGAATATGGCCATGTTGGGCAGTTTAGCCCTAATTATTCCCTATTTTGCTAAAGAAAACACAACTTTAAAAATTCCCACTGATTCATGCTATGCTAAATGCAAGGATGGGCAGAGTGAAGCAGTCGAGTCTGCAACCCTGCGTTCAGAATCTTCCAAACGTCTCTCACTGTAAGGCCCAGTTACAATTTACAGTGTGCTTACAAATGCCATCTCTCCAGCGGGAAATCCACCACCAGAGTCTTCGAAGTCTTTATCGTCCTGGGAAAAAAAGTCTCAGAATCTGTCCCAAAATGTTTTGTTCATTTGTTCCCCCATACAGTGCTTTTCCTGGATTTTCTCTGGTGGCAGCTTGTCTGCACCTCAAGAACCGTGTATTGTTTACAGCAGTGGGTTCAGTAAATAACTGACATCATCTACAAAAAAAAGACATCCAATACAGGACATATGCCCAAACAGAATAGAGTATATAATATACCACAGAATGCATGAAAGCTTTTAATTCAAAATACTTTGTGCATTTGTTTTCAGTCTGCTGCGTGTCAGCTATATTGAAAACTCCCCAAACTACAAGAAGCTTGTTCAAAGACAACAAATGCAGGTTTTTCTTTCAATACAGATTGTATTAAAGGACTTGTGTGTTCTCTGAATGTCAACCAACCATTGAGTATTGGCAAAAAGCAATTTCTTTAATAGCAAGGTTAATTGAAATACCATTGAAAGCTGATTTCTATTCTACAATCGAAATTAGTGGCTTTACCTGAAAAATCCAATTGGCATTGAAAAAGGTTGCTAGATGATCATAAAATGATGAGAAGAATGGTAACTAAATGAATAAAGTCATGGACAGGGAAATAGAACACATTAGTAATGCTCCAGTTTCATCATTATATGACTTTGCTTCTCAAAAGCTCTTTTCAACTCATTAAAGATTTTGAAACTTTAAAAATGTTAGAAGACCATAGGAGATTTTAGATTCCCAAGCACTGGGAAAGCAGATCTCTGAAATTCTTCAGTCTTGGTGAAGAAAATGCAGTGGACTCACAGCTGCACGTTACAGGCTGCCTTGTCTTTCTTTCCTTGGCAGTAAGTAGTGTTCTTTTTGCTGTCTGAATGAATCAAACATTATCTACACTTCTTACACTATAATAACAGTTACCAAAAGCAAGAACTTAACAGTACAAATTTGGAGCTTGTAATGAAGTCTGCAACAGATAGTTTTCCTTTTTTTTTAAGAATTTTGCTTATATATGTAAAAACACAGACTCTCACAGGCACCTGATCCAAATCCCAAAGTCAATGGCAGCCTTTCCATTGCCCTCACTGGGATTTAGATCAGATCTATAGCAACCATTTGTTCCTGGTTTAGGCAGGAACAGAAAAGACTCTTGATCCACTGCAGAACTCAAATCTCCAGGCTCAATCAGAACATTAAATAGCATACAAAAAAATCCCTACACCAAAATTCATGTCCAAGTCCAATTCATATCTCAAAAAGAAGTAAAAATGGGATTCCATGCAATCCATTTACCCATCTTCAATACAAGAATCTTCTATTGACTGCACTTGATAAAAACCAAAACCACAATTCAATTGACTTACTTTGAAAAACGAACAGAAAACAACCCAGAGGCTGCTTCCTTCCCTCCCCACAGTGCAAGAAAAACAGTGAGAAATTATCTTTTGTCTTGTAGTAAGCTCTGAAAGGATCACAGCCCATATTGTGACACTTCCACATCAGACCCCAGGAGCAGTAAACTCCTGTGGAAGGATGTGAGTTGAGAGGAAAATCTGTAACTACTTCTTCCACTGAAATTTGCCCCCATGTATCAGAAACCTGGTGTGATTAAAAGTGACTCAATGTTAGAAACAAAGCAGTAGGATGCTTTTCAGTGACTCATTTTGGGGTTCCCTAACTCCTGCAGAAGGCACATGGGACTGTTTTTCAGGAATAAATGCTGATGTCCCTATTGTCAGAATCTATCTCGGGAGTGACATTTGGCTCTTTCTTAAGGGGGAGAATTTTTTCCAGTAATGCACTGAGTTTCTCATGAAACACAGAAGAGGTGACATTAATATTCACTTTGAGCAAAGCACCAGCTCTGATGATGTTTTTCTTTTTATTCCTACCACTGTTCAATAAGATTAACTCTCATCCACTGAAAAGTTTGTTCACAGTGAAGCCAGAACGAATTTTACTCAGCAGAGCAATATGCCCTGAATACAAATAAAGCCCTTACACTTTGATTAATGTTATTTCATGCTCCCAGGACACTGGGACAGTATCACATATGAAACTGGGAAAGTCCCAGTCAAAATAGAATATATGGTTACTGTAAACTTTGGAAATGTACATACTGGGAGGAAAAAGTTTGATACTGGGCAGTTACTTAAGATCTACAACTTCAGTCATCAGGATCACTGAGAACCATAGGAAATTATCACCATTTCTTTAATCAAATTTTAATGGTTTTAACCTATAGAAAGACAAATACTGATTTTGGCCAAATAAAATAATATCTTGGTGGTATCCTGACTTTTTCTTAAAGGATGTTCATTACACAAGTGCTTTATTTTGTAATTAAATCCTTATGGTGAAGCACATCACAATCTTCAGACAAGGATTCCCACATAAATTCAATGAACTAAGTATTTGGTTTCCTTTTTTTCAGATCACCCAAAACATTATAATCCTTAGCCATACAAAGGCATAGCAGCTCTACTAAGTTTCCAAAGCAGACAGACATCTAGATTCTTATTTATTCAGTTATATTTGTACACCACACAGGAAAAAGAAACCACATTAAACACTGCTAAGGATTCCTGACAAAGAAAAGGAGACAATTGAGTGAGCCACACAGAAAGCTCCTAACCATGCCTGCCACTTGACCTAGAATTAAGAGAACTGCCAAGTTTAAGAGTAAAGTTTCCTCACTGCAAAAAAAGAAAAGGGAAAAAAAAGAAAAAAAAAAATCGACCCTTCTTTTCTTAGTCACTCCTTCAAGGAAAATCCTGAAGCCAGAATAAAGTTTGCACTGGGTTTTAGTTACAGTTAATGTATAAGCCAACAATGTTTACTCAATATTATATAGGCTTTGCAACACACCACGGCAGTAAATTAGCTTGATATATTAGCTCTGTGCTGAGAAAATGAGACTGTCCCCGAGATCTGTAAAGCACTGCAAGTATTTCCCCCACGGTACAAAGATGAGTTCAGGTCACAGCAATAAAATCTAGGCCAACGTGCTGTGCTGCACACAGAAGAAAAACAAGCTCCAGGATCCTTGCTGCCCTCACGTACACATGTGGAAAACATCCACCGACCACCACGGTGGCAACACTTGCCAACTCTAAGGACAGGATTTTTTCCTCCTTCTTTTCACCCCTATGCCCATCTCAAAACAGTTCTCCGTGGAGAAAAACAGCTGCACACTTTCTGTTCTTTCCTCTTCCTTCTGATCTCCCCTAAAGATAATTTTCTACTGAAATGAAGAAAAAAAAAATTAAATTGGTCTGTGATGGCAAAGAAGGATTAAGGACATTAAGCTCATTTCAGCATCTCTTGTTTTGTTGGCTGTGTCTTTCCACCTGAAGTTGCTTAGAAGAGACTTGTTCTGCTCATCATCAATTACTCCAGACACATCTTGCTTAAAGGTAAACAACGAAAGGAGGCTGAGGGGTCAGGGTCTTCATATCATGGCACCTGTCCTATGAACCCACTCCCTTCTACCAGGATACCCTCTGGAAGCGACAAAGACACTCAGCCTTTTCCAGGTCCTGTTCTTCCATAGACCCATTTGCAAAATCAGAAAGTGACATTTCCTCCATGCACAAGAACAACAAGGAGCTCAAAAGAGAAGTATTTCTAAAGTGTTTTGAATTACTGAGTAGACAATATTCTATAACAGCCAAGTACTCTTAGCAAAGATACATTTTGAAGGATGTCCCTATTTGCTGACACAGACCCTTGTGCTACCTCCCTTTTCCATGCTCATGGTTTGTCATTTAGGTGTGAAGTGATGAATGAAGAAACAGCTGCCTGTTCATTTAGAATCCAAGACCTTGGACTGAACAGCCACCTCTCTCTCTACAGTTTAACCAGAAAAAAGAAAACATTACAACCAACTCAAACACCAGTCATGTGATGTTCACAATGGTACAGCGATAACAGAGCAAACAAAAAAAGATATCTGGAAGGACATACAAGCACTACCAAGAGGTAAACTACATATTTGGCCAGACTGACATCTTCTCCATAGGTGGCCTATCTCTGACATTATGATAAATAAGTATAGAATAAAACTATTTGACTGCTGGCTTGAGAATTTTTAACTGCTCCTCCAAATCAGGTGGCATAAACCCACACTAGAACACAGGGTAGGTGAATTCTACATTTGACAGTTGATGGGTGTTTTATTGCATTCTGAAGTTCTGTATTTATTATCTCACAAGCCTGGTGTCCTGAGGGGGAAAAGTGTGAGCTGTACAGGTATTTAAGTCTACCACTCAAGCATGCAGCCTTTGCAGTGGCACCGCTCTCTTCAGCAGGGGCACACCACGTTTCGATTGCAGCACACTGAAAGCTATCGTTAGCAAGGTTGTAATAGCTCCCATTTGACTACAGAACTCAAAACCTCTATGTGTTGAACAAGCAAATGCTCCTGGATTCTTCAAATTTCATGTAGCATGAACTTAAATGCTAGCAGAATATCCAGGTACAGAAATGTCACTGAAGCTTGGTTAGTAATTTAAACAGGTGATGAACCACTTAGGTCAAAAGGACCTACTCATTTGCTCATACTTTAAATAATGATTTTTTTACATCTGGTTTAAACTTACTCACTTTCCACTTTCTGCTCCATTTTCTTTATTCATTTATTCAAAAACAAATAGCATGATTTGTCGGAGAGCAGATGCTAAAGTGTGAATATCAGAGCTGGTTAAGTGCAGACATTTTTTAAATGGTGAAAACAAAACCTGATTTTCTAGTAAGAAAACTCAAGTGTGGAGCTGAAAATAGAAACAATGTAAAATAAAATCTTTTGGTGTTTTTTATCATTTTCTAGTGAGAACGTATTTATGAAAAATGTCCTCACTGATGGAAAAAAACATTGCTACCAAATAACAGTAAGCACAAGTTAGTTATGCTGCCCTGTATTAAAGTCAGGATTCACTAATTGTTTTCCCACTCTCCACACCTGGTACAGTCACAACAGGAATTCCAGGAGTCACATGGAAGTTTTGGAAATGGCTGAGGGTGGTAACAAACAGTACAAGACCAGGATTTTTCTGGGGGCAGCTTTGGTTCCCACTGGAGTCAATGGGTGGTAGGGACAGCCCCGCTCCCTTTAGATGAATAGTTCTGAAACAGAAGCTGAGATGACTCTGACTCAGACAGATCTGAGTATTGGATACATGTGGATCTTGTTAATGATAGCAAATAAGTCCTGGTGGCTCAAGCTAAAACCATGTGTTGTCAGGATTTACCAGCATGTGAAACAGTTTCATCTTGCACTATAATCTGGGACACCATTCTTTTCATAGACTGACCCTGAGCAGCACTCTCTTTTGGGTACTATTTGTACACCTGTCCCAGTAAAAATTTATTGCCTAGTCATTATTTTAAACCATCAGCACTGCTCAGTAAGAGGGTTAAAACCCATTAGCACAATATAAATATACCAGTGCTAACAGCCTCCTATCTTTTCCATCAGTAGAGAAGATATCAGATCTACTGTTAAAGGCAAATTGGGGTTATTGAGGAAAATTAAGCTCCTGCCCTGAAACAGGACTTAAATACCAAAGGAAATAAATTTAGAGCTCAAGGAGGAGACAGAGAGGGGCGACTAGAACATGAGCTAAACATCCCAGAAATGGTCACCTGAAACGGCACGGCAGGGTGTATTTTCTTCTGGCAAGGCTCACCATGACAGCACTAAGTTAGTAGGTGCCAAGTGTTCTCCCTTAAAAATCATGCATGGGAAGCTTCTGTTTCCTGGGGTGCTACAAGCTGATCTGAACCAAGCCTTCCTCACAAATCAAAGGGTAGAGCAGAGGTAAGTAGTTACCTTTTTCTTGCAGTTCTAGGATCTTTAGTATTTTAGTTCAGTTGATCACACTGTGTTTACAGGGTCCACAGAACTTGTTTCTGCTAAGAAATTAATCTGTTTTTTTCAGTTTACTACACTCCAGTTCCTCAAAAAATATATGGAAAAGATAGTTTTGTACAGAATTGTTCTCTGGCATGGGAAAGGAGAAAGTCTTCTCAAATACTTCTGTTGCCATTCATCTTTGAAATTAATACAGATGGAGTGAGAACAGTAAATTGCCACTTGTATTTTCAGGTGTATTATTTTTGTATGAAAATAAGCCACAGCCCGACTCTGCTTTAAAGGGCACCACACCCCCACACAGGACATTGGTGTGACACATTCTGCCTTCACACTTGAAATGACTGCAGTAACCTTCTTGCACAGGCAAATGCAGACTGACCTCCTCAGTGATATGTATAGAGAAAACCAGGTCAAATTCTGCACTTCTTGCAATTAATGACAAAATTGCTGCAGACATCAATGACTGTCCAACAGCCCTTGTTTTGCTTATTAGAGGATTCATCTCTATAGGATCAAAAAAAAAGCCCTGCTGTCATTGAAATTGATGCAATTTGAAAACATTCAATATACTCCAGACATCCTGGGCCTTCCTGCAATACCACTCTCCTCCACTTGTTTTTTTTCTTGACACAGAGGAATCCACACACACAACTCCAACAGTATCATTAGAGACGTCTCAACATCTACTTAGGAACAAAGAGATCTCTATTCATTAAATGCCAGGAATAGTACATTTATTGTTTGTTTTCCCTGAGCTGTAAACATCCACAGGGAGAACTTTTATTTAACGTGTATGCCAGTGGGAGAGTTGGATGCTCCCAGGTTACACTCCTTATCTTGTGCTCTGCTCTCTACAATCATGGCAAAACCTAACCAACAGCCCAGCTCCAGAGGGGGAAATCTGATCAGCCCTTTTACATCTTTCTTGTGCAGCAGCCATGGGAAGTATGAAGTCAAGCAATGCAGATTCCAACCCCCAGCCCAGGGCAGGTTTGGAGGACATGAGATGATGTGCATCTCCATTAACAGCAGCAGAGCTCTGTGTACTTATTTCACATTTATACTGCATTGGTATCCAGAGACCTCTGAGAGGCCTCTCTCCAGCTCTGAAACCAACCTGAAGTATTTTAGAGAGACGTTATTGGAAATAGGTTGCCCATTTGCTTAATAGTCTCTTCTGTTCTATAGTTACTTTGAAGTGTTCATAAAAACTGAGATTTACAGAATATTGATATTATTATATAATCACAAAATCAGTCCCTGGTTCTACATTTTTCCTTTCCTATATAAAGAACAATGATAATTTATCAAATGACTGTTTCTTCCATGTTTACAACTAATTTTAAATATAACATCCAGGGCAAGCTTCACTTAGCATTTTCAACCTACTTTTGTCTGCTTTATGTACTTTTTTTAATATGCATTTTAAGTCATGCTACCAAAGAGTATATTTGAGAAGGCAGACACTGCAAGGGCAGAGGCCAGCAAAAAAAAATGACATTAAGTTTAACATCTTCTTGAGGGGACCTGCTTAATTAAAAATGGCCCTTGTTCCATGAGGTTGCATAAAATAACATTTCAATGGAGTACTTGTGGAAACTTTCCCTGACTGTGACAGTGCTGCCAAAATCTAATTAGAGACTCATCTAGTCATATATATCAATGTTATTGTCTGTCAGGCAGCCACAATGTATCATGGTTAAGTGGATTTTTAACTGTCTAAATCAGTCTGTCTAAACAACATAAAATGGGAAACAAATCAAAAGACCAGCTAAAATCATGAAAGTGACACGTATTTATTACAAAATGCCATTTGTTGCATTAATCGGTTTAATGGCAGGGAGATGGAGCCAGGTGTGTCAGAGCAGTGATTTTCTGCACAAGGAGGCGATGTTACTGCTCATGGAAGAGACAACACTCTCCAGCCTTTACAGCTGACAGGACTCAATTGGCTGTGCTGTGTTTCAGCAACACCCCAGAGTGGTTTTAAGGGGCTGCAGTTGTCAGAGTACTGGGCCTTCAAAGTGCTACAAAACATGGCCCTAGAAATCACCCCGGATGCACAGTGCCAGCCTCACCTCAGCCATGGAGGAAGCCACTTTCCCTGCAGGAAAGCCACGTCCCAGGCCTCTTCAAGCACCAGCAACTGCACTGCGTGCACACCCTGTGAACGGCACGGCCAGGCCAGGAAGGGGCGAGAACAGTGCTTTTGTTTTAAACTCTCTTAGTCTTGACTTTCTAATCTTTAACTCTTATTTCCTTTTTAAAGTTAAGCTTTAATCACCCCCCGAGCTGTTCAAAATGTAATCATGTTGTTCCGTGGCCTTGAAGTCACCTCTAAGGGCAACTTTCCACCACCTCTTCTGCAGCAGAGATGAAGCTGCTAAGGAACTGATGGAGACCAGGAATGGACTTCCTAAACACTGCTTCTCGGCTCCATGGAGATGAGAAAAGAGTGAACAGCATCACCTCCCAGCAGAGGCTGCTGCCTTTGGGAAGTGAGCAGAGGAGCCCAGATCAGCACAGGTGCTTTCAAGCAGGCAATGCCTGGCACTGCTCAGCTCTTTTCCCTCCACCCTCTGAAATGCTGGGGTTTGTTGTTTGTTTGTTGTTGGGGCTTTTTTTCCCTCTCAAATCAGCACATACTTCCCCAGTATCTTTGTGCTCTTTTATTTGTTCATTTTGTTCACCCGTGAGGTTGAGGACCTGCTTGCAGAGTGCTAAGCGCAAAGAAGATTTGCAGAATCACGCAATCACAGAATATGCTGAGTTGGAAGGGACCCACAAGATCATCAAGTCCAACTCCTGGTCCTGCACAGACACCTCAGCAATCCCACCCTGTCCCTGGGAGTGTTGTCCAAATACTCCTTGATCTCCGGCAGCCTTGAGGCCATTCCCATTCCCTGGGGAGCCTGTTCAGTGCCCGTCCATCCTCTGGGGAAGAACTTTTTCCTGATATCCAACCGAAACCTCCTCTGACACATCTTCAGACCATTCCCTCAGTCCTGTCACTGGTCACCACAGAGACCAGTGCCTTCCCCTCCTCTTCCCCTCACAAGGAAGGTGTAACTGCAATGAGTCTCCCCTCAGTCTTAATTCAGTCTTTAATTTATGCCTGTAACACCCTGCAGCAGCACATTCTAACATTACAGTAATTTTCCACCACATGTATGTTGTTGGAAGAACGATTTTTTCCTCTCTCTTTAGAAATAAGAATTAGAAATGAAGAGTTTCAGTATTGAAAGCTTTTAACAATGGCATGCTTATATATCCACGAGTGAAACAGGCATTCACTGACCAGCCCTGTTGCTACTCTAAGGGACGATTTACATTGAATATAGATCCACAAATGCCATTGACTTAGAAGTAAAAAACCATATGCAGGAGAAAACCATGCTCAACCTGCCACCAGACTCTGAAGCTGCCAGTCACTGACACTGTGTTTCACTCAAACAGTCACAGCAAGGAAGGATTTTGGTTCCTGAAACTGAAAACTAAGTGGTTATCATGGCTGGAAAGCTTGTATTTTAAAGGAACATTCATTCTTATTCAATGACACGTCATGAATTTTGCATGAGGCACAGTACTTGGTGTCAGAAATTATATCAGCTCCAGCGAGGGGGACAATGATACATATGTTTGTACAAAACACATAATATGTTTTAAAGTATGCCATAAATATTTTTGCCCTGAAGCAGGGTTTAAAATGAGCTCTGTAAGGTGCCATAACAAAATGTATGTTCGGAAAGTAGAAAGAGGTGCATCTATTCCTAAATGTCTAACTTCATCTGAAAAAAAATCCTGGATATTCCCTGATAAAGCTGCCACTCCATTCTGAGATGGCTGATACCAGTAGTAAAATATACAAGGCCACACTCCCTGTCATGGCTAGCAATTTATGCACCAAACCTTTCCTCTCTCTCAAGAGCCTGAAGACAGCAGTACACCGAGAAAATCAGCAAATCACGCCACTGAGTACAGCTGCTTGGCATTCAATGCTATCCAGCATGAGAAAAATAAAATCATGAGCATGGTCTCCAAGCAGAGAGGGTCTTGAAAGCAGCAGTGGTGACCACGTTGGCAGGTCCCATGCCCTGCCCACACAGGTAGCCCATGGCAGGCTGAGGATGCTCTCCAGTGTCTCCCCAGGATCACTCCCAGCAGGAATGCACCTCTCCTCATGCTGCCTTGGAGTACTTACTGCAGCTGTATTTATGGCCTGAGTCAGGCAGATAATGGGGAACGTGGATTCAGAAATTGCTCTCAGTTACACGGCACAGAATGTGAGGACGACCTGTGTCATTACTGCAGATTTGTTCAGCAGAAATTATTAAATAGAGTAACTCAGCCTGAGACATCACATCTACTTAGAGAAATCAGCTGTCTCTAGGTGGCTCAGTGTCTGAGCAATGAGACTCCATTGATGCTTTCTTCAGCTCTAGGGTGGGATTTGGATTTGTAGGGATGTACACACACAGATACACACACACAATGAGCAAAGCAGGAAACAAAGCCAAAATAGCTCAAGGCAGCCTGGAGTTGCACTCCATTTAACACTAAGTCACTCTCAATAAATCAGAATTGTCTGTCTCTTTTCTGAAAAACCAGTTTTAAATTATTCCAAAATCCTGTTCCAGCAGCTAACCCTGCTGCAGCAAAGATTTGGAAAACATTCGTGACCAGAAAGAGCCCAGGCTAGGAAAAATCAACGTTAACACTGAATGTGCGAAAACAAAACACCTCCACAGTAGCATGTGACAGGGATAATATCTGGGAAATACTGTTGTGTTCACAGTTGTAAATGAGGCCAGACTTAGCACTGCGGCCAGCCAGTTCCTTCTAAGTGTCCATTTGCCAACACATTGATCCGAGCTTCACAAACTGAGTAAAATCAACGAGAGCCACAGGCTGATGATCTCTCCCACTTCTGTCACTGAGGGAGGTCTAAGTGTCACTTAAGATTTAGAGCTACCAAAACAGGACCAGAAATCAATGATGGATTCTGAAAAGCTGTGTATGGGCTTCCATTTTCCATTAACAAAAATGTTTAGAAATGCTCTCGTGTCATACCTGTCACCAGCCAATATGTGTTTGGCCGAGCAATATTTATCTGGTTAGGCATTAGAAATAGAAGCATTTTGTTCACAGTGACTTGGAATTGACAGATGCCATCACCAGGAGTGAAAATTATTTCTGGTAGATGAGAAGTGAAGTTTCAGACCTGCTGTTCTGACACAAGATCACACAAAATCACTGATGTCAGAAGAAGCTGCAAGTTGCATAAAGGAAAATTAAAAATTTACAAATTAAAGAAAAAAAATCTTCAAAAACTAGACCAAAAATGGCAGTAAAAGGCTGACAAGGTTAAAGTTCCAGTATCAACCTGCAAAAAACAATTATATACAGGAAAAAGAGGGGGTGAATCAAAGACTTCCATGTTCAACCTTGCCCACAGAGAAAGTCATGGGAACATATGACAGGGTATGACAGGTCTGCCCTGTTCGACAGAAGGAGAATTCCATTTTTAAAGCACAAGAGACAGTAGGAAGAAGGAACACTCCCCCATTGTGACATGCAGCATTCCCATCGATTCTGAACCATCTTCTATTAAATCAATGGCAGTCTTCCCACTGACCTCCACAGAGGTTGGACTGGACCCACATGGGAATCAATCCCATAGGTAGTAAAACAAATGAAGGCCATGGATTTCTTCATGAGCTAGTAACCAATAGAATTAAGCCAGTCAAATAGAATCAGATAATGATTTAAAATTCAAAATAAAGTTGTCTTTCTCCCTAGCCTACACTTGTCTTCCTCAGATATATAGACATTCAGGATCTGAGCCAACTTCATTCAGTGCAAGAAATCTAAATACTCCAATCCCTGTATTTTTGTGTTAGCTAACAACCTAACAACATTTGGTCTAGCTGGAGACTAACTGAATAAAATAAATATTCACAACATTGGGAATTGGAGCTCAGACAGGTCTTTAAAAAATCCAACTTGTATTTGTATTTTTGATGTGCAACCTAATTAGACCAGAGCATCTTTAATTAAGTGTGTCAGCCCCAGTGGAAGCCACAGAGTTCAACGCTAATAAAGCTGATAAGGTTTTTATTTTTCAGACTTAGTTTATTTAATGCCTCATCCATGTTAAGCCAATCTGTAACATATGGGCAGTTCTCCCACTATGGATTTATCGTTTGGGTGTTTCTTTTTGTGAATTAATGCAATCAAACTCCTGCCAGTGTTAATTATTTTTCTTCAAGAGCAAATCCCAGAATTGAAAACACACACACCTGTTATTTGCTCCATAAGCTGTAGCACAGCAACTGAAAAATAATTTTTAAAATGCTGGGAAAACCTAGAATGTTTCTGGGATTATATAAAAGAGATTTGGAAAACATTCAAGAGTGTAGTATTTATATTTCTGGCCTTATAAGACAAGCAGAAGAGGTGTAACAAAACCCAACTCAGTATCCACATAGAAAGGAACAATTATTTCAGTCTTTAAAGATCTCTTCTTCACTGTCACTTTACTTCAAAAGAGAGAGTGGGAGGAAAGCTAGATAGTTGTTTCAACAAGTTTTAAAGAAATGTGGCAAATCACTTAAGTTTTAGAATACTAAACCCAAAACCATCTTTCGAAAAGATGTGCTTTAGTTCAACCACAAGCAAAAGAACTTTAAAAGGAATATCACTGGTGAAATTGTACAGCTTATATTATGTTTCAGACTAGGCAGTCCTTGCTTCCTTTAAATTTCTGAAAGGATCTTCCAGCCAGACACCCCTGGGCAACATAATGGTGGTCTTGGATACTCACCTGGAGCCAGCAGCTCTTGGAAATCTCAGACTCTCCCTCTCCTGCTTAAGCCGTAAGATTGGGAACATTAAGTGCTAAATCTGAAACATGATTTCACTGTTTGGACTTCAACAAAGCCACTGATCATTTTCATGGCTCATTTGTGCAGATTAATTGGTTATTATCTATGCAATGTTTTGGAGGTGGAAAGTACTAAACCGTAGCTCTCAGTCCTGATAATCCTCTGTTGCAGTTTCATCCTCCCAGCTCTGGACTCCCCACCACTGTTTTAAATCTCTGCTGTTCCAAACCTCCTCCCCTTGCAGGCCAGCTAATTACCATCATACATAACAAAGGAAACATCCCTTTATAGGGGGAGATGAACTAATAGGGCTTTTAATTTCTAATATTTGGCATTCCTTGATTACTAGAGCCACAGAACACTGACTGCGGAATCGTGGTTTTTGTTCTCCAGGCATATTAGTGATGCTGCTTCGGACACACAGGTGTTCATTGCAATACTTGCAAAATTTCATCAGCTCCTACTTCTCATCTGGCTCCAGTATTTTGTGTGCCAAAGAGTGCCACCTCAACCTTCCCATATTCCCTGCACTGGGCAGGTGCTTTTCTGCATGGAAAGCCATTCCTGAACTTGCCTCGAGACTCTCAGTCTTGCTCAAACTCCTTCTGAATGCTCTGTTCTCCTGTGAGAGATGCAGGAACTCAACAAAACCAGAATTTATTTCTTCATGATTGCCTAATGTTTTTGCTGAGGAAATTCAATACCTTCTTTGCTTGCCACTTCTCTATCCATTACTTCCACCATTTTCACCCCAGATGCACCTCATACATGGTTAAGTTCACCTATGCATCCTGTTTTTCCATAAAAGGTCTGGAATAAAATTTTAATTCCTTGTAGCAATAACCTTGTTCTCCCAGGGGTTGATAAAGCATCCCCTACACCCTTTTAGGGCTGTAAAACAATCTTTATCCTATAAATGTCTGCAATGAAGTCTACAAGTCCACAATCGGCCTGGACTCAAAGTTTTGCCAAATCACACAGAATTATATTCACCTTCTCCACCTTTTCAGGAATCTACCAAATAGGTGGTATTGACCCACAGCATGGCAGGAATTTATTTAGGTTTGCTGCTGTTAATGACCACTCTCTATTTTCCCCTTTTACACTCTGACAGCCTGTAAATAAACCAAAAAAACCAGAAAGTCTCTGTAAACCCAGATCTGTCCACTGATATTTATAAACCCCAGTGCAACCTCCAAAACTGACATCTATCACTGCTGAGAGAAGCACAGCATCCTGGTACTTAATTTATTACTTTTTTACTTATTCAGCTGCTGTTCATCAGAGAACTTTGCTTTCTTTACTTAAACTAAAGAGATTCCCGAAGGAAGGGGAAAGAAATTCTTGTTTTCAGGCACAGACAGGATCTTTCTAGGTGCACACACTGCTGCTATGAGCAACAGAGCTGTAGAAACCTTCCATCCCCTCTGAAATTTGGATTCTCAACAAGGAAAGGCTTGGGCTCACACGGGTTATTTGCTGATACTCTTTTAACAGCAGGGATATTACCACACCTCTTATTATTTATCTCAGGGATTCTAAAGCAAAGCAGCTGAAAAAATAACTGCAAATACAAGGTTAGAAAAACAGAATAAGGAGAGCAAAACCACTGACTTAAACTGTGGTTAAACTGTTTCCATGACCTTTGCAATCTCCTGCTTTTTACATGTCAAAGATACTGGGAAAACAGAAGCTATTTTATTTTGCTCTGCCACTTTTACCCCTAAAATGAGAAGATTCTTTTAGAAATTGTTCTTAGAGGTGTTGATCAGCTACGCAATGGCAGTAAAAGCTGATACATGTTCCTTTATACATTTATAAAGTCTAGTTCAATTTAATATTTAAGTATCATATACACTTATTTTATAACCTCTTTTTTTAAACCAGTATGAGGAATTCAGGATACAAAGTTCCTCTGAAGGACAGTAAGGGCTACAGTCCTGAATCCACACGTTTCAAGTGTTCCCTCAGAGCTTCTGAAAAGCAGTGAATGTGAAGACTCAAATGCACATTAGAATCTGCCCCTTTTGAACCATGTAGGAGATCTTTCAGGAATCCAACTACAAATCACCCAGACAATCATCTTGGTAAGTGTTTTTTTAAAACTTTCTTGTACGTCTGATCTGCCCCCTTCTCAGCCTGCCCATGACATGAAGGTAAGTCTGAAAACCACTAAAATACAAGAGTAGTAGAGTCTTCTCTATAAGAAGTTTGAGGAATATTGGGAGCCAGAAATCTCTGAAAAATCAAGTAATCAAAGTTACCACATTCTTGAAAATAACTTATCTTGTGTTTGAAGCAGAGATACAGGGGAAAAAAAATAAGAAAAAAGAGGGTAAACACCTGCAAACCCTCAAGTAGTAGCTCATGAACACAAAGCCAATATAAAAACAAACAAAAAGAAGACTCCATTTGGAAAAACTGGTCCAATGGAAAAGTACCCCATAGGGAAAAGGCTTATAACACTGGCTGACAAAGGTACAGGCTTCTCCTACTGTAAGGACCTGGGAACAATTCATTGTTCATGAAGTTGTTCCTTTTAGACATTCTATTTATTAAAATACTCCATCAAATTAAGACTTTTCTAACAACAAACCACAGAAAGTCAATAGTGATGTTACTAAAAAAACCAGGAAGTGAGATGCAATAAAGCAAACACATTCACAAAGGGCTTCCCCAATGATTCCCATAACTGCTGGAGGAATTTTGCCACCCAGGATGGTTCTTAAAACTTTAGCTCCTGGGGTCCTGCTACAATTCAGAATTTCAGCTTTTCTCTACCAGTGAAATATGCTCCTAACTTGAGTGGTTCAAGATGAAACCTCATAAATACTGAAGTACAGTACAATTCTCCAAACAACAAAAATATTGTTTTAAACCCAGGTTTATATTGTTATTGGTGAATAAACTAAAGCTTTTGCAGTTTAAGCCATCACTTGCTCTTCTGGTATTCTTCCCTCCACATGAAATCCTTGCAGTAACAGAAAGGAAGGAGGGCACGCAAGCTTTTGCAAATATTAAAGAGTTCCTGGATGTGCTATTTCGGTTTGCTGAGGGGTCCTGCACAAGAAACTCAACTGGCCTCATGCAAGGACCTCACAAGTCATGCGTGCAAGAAAAAAAAGCCACGAAAAACACAGCCCCAAAACGTTCAGAACTGCAGAGAGCGAAGCAGGGGAGTCTGTCAAACCACACAGCAGATCTCGAGCTGTCTGAGGAAATCCTGCAACAGCACATGTCCAGGGGAAAACACAAAACCACTCTTAATCTCATCACTCTCCTGTAAACAGGGGTCCAGACAGCTCCTTAACAGCAAACTGGGCTTCCTCCTATGGCCTTGCTGCCCAATATGCTTCTGAGCACTGGAATAACTTTTGTCGTGTTGTTCTCAAATGAAAGGTTGCCATTTGCCATATGGGCTGAGCCAGCTGAGTCCCTCAAAGCCTGAAAGAAGTCCTGGTTTATGAGGCATGGAAATAAGTGTCTTTGAGAACTGAGATCTCCTGGGCTCAGTCAGACCCTGTCTCCTGCTGGATCTCAGGGTAGGAGGCTCTGAGATTTCATTTCTTGATGCCCCACCACAGTCTGAGGCAGAAAAAGCTTCCCCCTACCTACATTACACTCTGACAGTTCTGCATCCATTAATCAAAGCAGGATATGGCTATTCAGACTATTTGTTTACTTGTCTAAGAGTGCCCTGTAGTTATTTGTTCTGCAGCACATACGTGTTCACAGCACCACCCTTTTTCATCACACGGCCATGTATTCAGGCTTCCTGCATGTTTACCCTGACAGCCTATTGCTCACCAGTTAAGAACCACATTAGTTTGAGGATACCATTCATCTAACATTAGTGCTTCCATTAGTGTGGACAGTTCAAACTGGGCAAAATGCACATCTCATGCATAATTTAATGGTCCTCACATAGTGAGTCAAAAATTGTTAGTACAACAGCAGAAAACCTCAGACTTTTTCTTCAGAGACTCATCATTGGGAGATTCCACAACCAGGGCAATTGCCCCACCAGATTAAAGTTTGTCTCTGCACACAGCAGCACCAAGTGCATTGTAAGATGTTCCACCAATACCCTATTTCTGAACCAAAAAGCCACGCTCCTCTCTCATCAAAATCTCCTACTTTTCCTTTGGAAAGTCCTCATTATCCAAGTTTCTCCAGAACTTCTTTCGTTGGATCCCAATGGTTTGTGTCTGCTAGATATAAAATAATACATACAGAATATATAAAATATATACAGAATATAAAATTCTTCAGGAAGAGTCTTTTGCTTTATGATGCATTTTTTGCTTGTTAATTTAAAAAAAAAACAAACTAAACTCCTACACACTATCAAAAACCACAAAAATAAATACATCAAGAACAGTATCCCATGCAGAATTTTCCTCCCACATGAGAGGCATGATAGGCAATCAACAAACCTGAGCAGGGATAGCATTTATAATTTAAGCAGAATCAGTATCTCTGTTGACTTTACCCCTAAACTGATTACATTTAGCAGACTGACAGAGCAGGACTGCACTAAGACAGAAACACTCAGACCACTCTTTAGTGGAGACTGGCTGAACCACATCCCTCAGATCTGCACAGTGTCAGAGGGCTTCCCTTGACACACAGGGCAGGCTGGGAGCCACCACCAGGGAGGGAAGGCACCATGGGAAGAATTGCTGGGATCAGGATCCTCATGTGTTCTGCCCTGCAGTGTGATCTTGCGAAACTCTCGAGTTGCTGTTGCATTCCTCCCTGCAAAGCTTTGCCGGCACCTCTCTAGAGATGCCACCCAACACGACAGGGCTCCAGGCACTGCTGGGACATCAGTGTCACCAGAACTACTACTGCCTCCCATCCCTCCTTGGATTGGCCTGATTGCTTCTTCTGCTTCCTTGCCTTTTCACAATTTTATTAGGGCTTCTCATGCACTAAGGAAGTTATTAAGTGATTGTTTCTAAATAGCTCAAGCATCCTTAGCTAAAAACAGGACAGTAATTTCTGACCTTTATCTGGGATGATTGACACACTGCAGCCCAATTCTTTTATTACTTTCCTAAATTAGCCACTTAGAATGGTGGGTTGGTCACCACTTGATCCCTCTTAGTGCTACCGGAAAATCATCCAAACACAGCAACAGGAAGTTACTGATAGACTGTGACACAAAGGTCTAATTTCAGAAATTGACTTTGACTTACCCCATTTATCATACCCACTTTTCCCCATCAAAATCAGTCCTATAAATCTCCTTGTGCTGCTTGTCTGAAGCTGCACTGAATTAATATGACCACATCCTTTTCACCTCAACCCTTTCCACCCTGCTCTGCTCTCTGTCCTGACCATCAACCCAAATCTGACCTCTGGGATGGAACTGTTCAATTTAAATCCCAGAAAGGAAGAGTTTTCAAGCTGTAATAACCAGTTTACAGTCTAAGTCTCAATGTGATTTTGGGATAGAAACCTCCCCCTGCAATGGTCCTCATAGGTGCCTGAATAATATCACACTTTCTCCTTCTGCTTTTGTGCTCTCTCTGATATCCTTCCTCTCTCTAAGCAGAGTATCCACCTCAGTATCACAATTTTCCCTGGCTTAACTAGAGACAACTGGATTTTTCTTTTTTGAAAGGCACTTTTAGACCCTTAGGAAAAAGCTTTAGGTGAGATTTGAGTGTTAGAGAAAGACCTGCCGCATAAATTTTAAAATCAAATAAACATGAGTTGTCATCTCTTAA